>CM076580.1:1184294081-1184468835 GCA_034641835.2 Pinus albicaulis | reverse complement strand
ATCTCAAAAGGGAACTTCTTGTTGCTTTTCCTCAAGAATTGAAGGGGGTCATCATTCTTGTTTTGTTTTGATTTTGATGCCACATTTGCCGTGTAATATCCCGAATGGGAAATAGACAGCAATACAAGCATACGACAATATAGAAAATGCCGGAAATAGAACATAAAGCAAATACACATAAAAATGCCGGGAATGCTAAGCCATTTTATTAGTCTGAGAATATAATGAGATACAATGGATAATCAGAATAAATGCACCTATCCTTGCACAAGGCAAGTAAAGAACCCTCTAAGAAAAACAGGAAATGGCTGCTACAAGAAACTGCGTTCCAGCTGCTGGAAGAAACTGCCGTAAACTGCTGCTGCTGGAATGGACTGAAGTTAGGGGCTGATCCCCTCGCCGGAATGAGCTGAAAATCTGTAGACCACCTGAACTCACCACCTCGGACAAAACCCAGAAACCATATAGAAAATGGTCAGCCTCCGAAAATCACCCCAGAAACCCTCCTCAAGGAAAAACGCTGTCCCTCCAGGCCCAGCGTAGATGCCAAATGATATATGCTGAAATCGGGCCACAAAGTCCCCGGAAAATCTCCCACTGATAAAGACTGAACCTCCACACCGAATCTCACTGTATCTCCTGCGGAAAACCCCGCAATAGAACACCTCCTCCAAGAACTGCGTCCTCTCTCCTAGGGACTGCGCAGTCACCAAAGAAGCCCAGCTCCTCCGCAAATCAACAACCAAATCCTCCGCTGAAAACTGTAGAAAATACCTTGCCCGAGCAGTTACTCGAAGTCCCCCGGGGCTAAGGGCGAGATCTCCGACCGGAGACACTCAATCGCACTAAACAGTGCTGCAGATAGGCTAAACAGCCAGCGTGCTCAAGAAGACAAAATGTCTAGCTCAAATATCATCAACAACAAGAATGCCCCAAATGAGGAGGCTCCTCCACCTTTTATAGCATTGGTTTCCCTCCAAAACCAACGTAGTCTCTCTCTCCTCCATGTGGTGTGTGGCCCCCCTTGGCTCCCCCCTTAAGTTACAACGTTGTGCTACTAGGAAGGTGTTTTATTCCACTAAAGTGAGTTAGACCCCCTTTTACTCACTTTTTTATTTATCTACAAACCACATATGGCAAAACAATACAAAGTCGAATATTCCAATTAGCTGTTGCTAATTAGGAATATTACATGCCGCACCAACAAATGCCTCTTTCTCCAATTTTTTCCTCCTTGCCAATGGAATTACTGTACAAGCTGAAATGCCACAACTTGGCAAAGCCAACAAATGAGCTTTCAGATGGTAATATGTGCTCATGAAATGGTTGTAGCAAAAACTGCATTTCCATGCAACATTGCCTCCTCCCTTCGCCTTGCTGCCTGGCCCTGCCTCTCTTGTCACATTTTTCCACAATGGGTATTTGGGGTCTTGAGTTTGTTTTCCCTGAACATTTGAAGCTGTTGCTACAGCCCCACTTCCAATAGATGGAATACTTGTAGACCCTGATGAAATAGGGACAGGAGGGGCATCTCCAATGGGGACATTCTTCCCCTTTCTTTACCCCTGCCTTGCTACCCTTGATTGAGCCATGAATACTGTAAAAAATAAACAAAAATGACCAAATATGTAAAACATATGCACATGCAAACACAAACAACAAACTAAATGAAAAAACATAGAGAGACAGTGCACTTACCGGTTACTCGAATCTCTTTGAGAACACTCCCTTTCTCCTTGCTAATCCTTGCTCCTTGTGTAATATTCCCAATTAGCAACAGCTAATTGGAAATATTAATTTTGCTCAGATTTTGCCTTTCTAATGTCCAGTCATAAAATAAAGGGGTGATGGGACCCATAACCCAACTTAGGATAAATAAGCTCCCTAAATTCACTTAAACATTATTCTGATTTCAGCGTGGGGCCCAAGGGAGCCAAGTGACAGCGCAGGGAGAGGGACAGCGCAGAGGCAGCATGGGGTAGGCAGCACAGTGGGAGCATGGGCCAGGACAACGCAATGTAGGTAGGGCAACGTGGCATGAGGAGACAGCACAGCATAATGGGGCCCAAGGGAGAGCTAGGGTCTCAAGCATAAAAGGAGGGAGAGGCTAGCTATTCATTCATTCTATGATGCATCTTCAGAATTTCTGTCTAACAGATATTGAGCACGCTTACGCTGTTTAGCTAAGTCTGCAAGTGTTGTTCAGCACACGGGTGTCTCGGAGCGAAGATCCCAACCTCAGCCCTAGGGTACTTCAAGTGCCTGCTCAGGTGAGGAGCTTCACCATTGATTTCAGAGCAGAGAACGCAAAGCCTTTCAGCCAAGAGTTACTCAGTCACTAAGGCAGCGCAGTCACACTCAGATATTACGCAGTCTTGGAGGGCAGCATCGGGAGTGAAGGGAGATCAGGAGTTTCAGTCCGGGAGAAGTGTGAGGGGATCAACCCTTCACAAGTCATCTTTTGGAGCAGTAGGAGGCCAACATTTCCAGTCACACAGTTCACGGGCCAGCGTACTCACCAAGAGTGCGTGATTTTCCCAAGGGGGTGAAATTATGGGGTCAGCCTTTCCAGAATTCCTTCCTGGGTTTTTCCAGTATTTTGGAGGAGAGTTCATACTCGAAGTTTCACAATTTTATGAGTAGGGGAACAACCCCAAAGAGTAGCTCTATTCCAGTCATAGGCAACATTTTCCAGTAGCAGCAGCAGCTCAGGGAGTTACGCAGTCCAGAGAAAAGCAACCATTCCCAGCAGGGTTTTGAGAGTTATTTTAGCTTGCCTTGAGAAAGCCAAGGTGCCATCATTCTGATCACCTCTTATACTCATTCCCTCTTTCAGATTTATAATAAAATGGCTCAACGTTTCTCAATGTTTGTAGTGTTTTTCATGGTGTCTCTCTATTTTCTGTAGTTTTTGTTTATGTTGCTTTGTATTGTTGTTTATTTCCTATTTGGAATATTACAGTGGTATCAGAGTTCATAGACTTGGCTCAGCCTGTGGAGCAGATCAGTCTATGACACTTGGAGACAAAGAATACATCACTTACCGGAAGCAGTGGTACAGGAGCCAAGGGCGGAGGCTCGAGGCCACATTTGGAGAGGGGGACTACATTCTAATTAAGGATGCAGAGGAGGAAGCACCTATGGCAGAAGAGATAGATGATGAGAAGGAGTTCGGGAATCTCCTCTTGAACTTTGTACATGAGCTCTCGAGGAAGATAGAGGAGATGGGTCAGAAGATTGCTGGGGAAAACAGACAGCGTGAAACCCTAAGGGGTTTTCACATTGGAGAGGGATCTGACACTTCCCATCACACATAGGAGCAGAACACAGCACAACAGGTGGTGCTATGCACTCCCCCACGTTCCACTATGCCCACATTCTTGACTGCGGGTACAGGAACGGGAGGACCCCAGGAGCTGGAGATGGCTCATTACGGGGACTATTTTGCAGAGCATCAGTCATATGGGTGAGAGTTTGGTGAAGCTCTCTCTTTCCACGATTTCTCCCAACTCAAGAACAACAGCAGACCCCGAAACCAGAACAGAGGTTGTGGGTACATGCAGGGAGGTGAGCTACAACGTACCATGGACAGATTTTTCTTGCCAACTTATGACGGGTCATCTAAATGTTCAGCAAAATCTTGGGTGGAGAAGCTAGACATTTACTTTAAGCTAAATCAGATGGCGGAGGTGGAGGCCATAAAGGTGGCAGCGTTGCACCTTGAGGGAGAAGCCCATGACTGGTGGTTCCATGGGATGGCCACGCTGGGTCACTCAGTAGTGACAATGTATGTAGAGTTCACCCGAAGATTGGTGGAGAGGTTTGACCGGAAGGATCCGAAGCGGCATTTTGTCGAGCTAACCAAGCTCAAACAGACCGGGAACCCGGAAATTTACATTTCTGAATTCTTGAGACTTTCAGTGATGGTGCTAGACTTGTTCGCAGCCAGGAGGATTTACATGTTCATTGATGGGTTGGCAGAACCTCTACTTGGGTTAGTCAGGTCCACTAGGCCTGCTACACTTCAGGATGTAGTCAGGAGGACAAGAGACTTGCAGGATGCTTTGCCCAGGACCATAGCTCCTTTCCCCTAGAGACCGACATTTCAGCGAAAGGGGAAAGACACGAGAGTTCCATCGTAGAAGGGGAACCAAGGCCGAGGGCCTTTGGACGATGATACCCAGAGAGACTTGAGACAGAGGAAGCTATGCTTCACATGCCAGGAGCCATGGGCACCGAGTCATCGATGTGCTGTAGGGAAGGCACATTATATAGAGGTCTTCTCCGACAGTGAGGGAGAAGAAGATGCTTATGAGGAGATAGAGGGACAGGCTAGCGATGTAGTATAGAGAGGAGATCATCCACCACTTCCTCCCCCAGGAGCAGGCAGGGCAACGTTTGCACCCACAGGAGGAGTCCTTGCATCTCTACGAGGAGTTCCGAAGTATCTGACACTGCGTGTTTGAGGCACCGTACAGGGACAGCGTGTTTCAGTTCTGGTAGATAGTGGGGCCACTCATAACTTTATTGATGCCCAGCTGGTAGAGAGGAGGGGCATACCGACGGAGAGTTTTGATGGCTTCTCAGTACTAGCACCGGGTGCCAAAACTATGCAGTGTGCGAGATATGTCCCGACATTAGCAATGACCATGGGGACCTACACTATGACAGACCACTTCTTTGTGGTTGACATCCCAGATACCAATGTGGTATTGGGAGTGCAGTCGCTGATGACTCTGGGTAAGGTCACCACAGACTAGGAGACATTGGAGATGGAGTGGCGGATAAGAAGAGCGAAAAGCATGTGATGATCATAGGCATGCACGCATATCCTCCGTAGACAGTTTCAACACACCGGATGGAGGCAGACTTCCG
Source organism: Pinus albicaulis (assembly GCA_034641835.2). Taxonomy (NCBI): domain Eukaryota; kingdom Viridiplantae; phylum Streptophyta; class Pinopsida; order Pinales; family Pinaceae; genus Pinus; species Pinus albicaulis. The sequence continues at coordinate 1,184,463,960 of CM076580.1, read as the reverse complement.
GAAGGGAGACATAGAGTGGTCAGCAGAACTACGTATTTCGGAGGCAGGGGCCACAGGGCAGGCAATTCACCCAGATTTGCAGTCGATATTGGACAGGTACTCCATGGTTTTTGGGGACATACCACCGAAGCAGCCACCAGATCGGGGGTTTGAGCATACCATTGAGATGGAGCAGGGGCTCCAGGCAGTGATCACCACACCCTATAAGCACCCCAAGGCCTACAGGGATGAGATTGAGAGAGCTATCCATGAGTTCTTAGCACTGGGACACATCCAACCCAGTACTAGCCCATTTGCTTCTTCTGTTGTACTGGTGAAGAAGAAGGATGGAATACTGCGGATGTGCATCGACTACAGTGCACTCAACAAAAAGACAATGAAGAACCGATACCCCATTCCTAGGATTGATGAGTTGATGGATGAGCTGAGGGGATCGAAATTATTCTCCAAGATCGATCTGAGGTCGGGATACCATCAGATCCAGGTGAGGGACCAAGATGTCCCCAAGACTGCTTTCAGGTGCCATTATGGCCACTTCGAGTTTTTGGTGATGCCCTTCGAGCTAACCAACGCACCGGCCACCTTCAGTCCTACATGAACCACATATTTCGTGGTCAGTTGAGGAAGTTCGTGCTGGTGTTCTTTGATGACATCCTTATATACAGCCACACTTGGGAGGAGCACTTGCAACACATTGAGGCTGTGCTACGTATTTTGGAGGAGCAACATTTCTATGCTAAGCTCTCCAGTGCGAGTTCGGATTGATAGAGATGCTCTATTTGGGGAATATCATTGGTGTGGACGAAGTGAGAGTCCACGAGGAGAAGATTCGAGCCATCTGGGAATGGTCAGAACCGAAGAACGTGACAGAACTCTGGGGATTTGTAGGCATCTACACCTACTACCAGAAGTTTGTCAAGGGATTTCCCCCGCTGGCTGCACCCCTCACGGATCTCACCAAGAAGGGGGCATTTAGCTGGACTGATATTGCGCAAAGGACCTTTGACAGGCTCAAGGAAGTGATGAGAAGCTTCCCAGTGTTGGCTTTGCCAGATTTCACGCAGCCCTTCATTTTGGAGTGTGATGCTTCAGGGGAGGGGGTAGGCATAGTATTGATGTAGGGAGGCCACCCTATAGCTTTCGAGAACAGGAAGCTACAGCCACATGAGAGGTTGTATCCGATATACGACAAGGAGATGCTGGCCATTATGCATGCATTGGCCAAGTTCCGACAGATATTTGGTGGGCAACAAGTTTCAAGTGAGGATTGATCACAGTAGCCTCCGGTTCTTCCTTGAGAAGAAGCAGTTGCAGGAGAGGCAGCAGAAGTGGGTCAGTAAGATCCAGGCTTACGACTTTGACATTGAGTATGTCAAAGGGAAGAACATTGTAGTAGTAGATGCTCTATCACGCAGACTAGCGGCGCTATCCTTGATGAGCATAGATACAGACTGGAGGGCTCAACTGCTGGTGGAGTACTCCAAGGACTGCTTTGCTTGTAAGGTGCTGGATGGTCAGGTTACAGATGACAGATACAGGGTGATGGATGAGGTCATCTACTACAAAGATAGGATCTTCTTGACTAGGGATTCTCAGCTCAAGGAGAAGATACTGCGTGCATCCCACGATTCACCATTATCAGGCCATCAGGGATTCACAAAGACTTACAGGGCTATCAGGGAGAGGTTCTCTTGGAGAGGCTTCAAGGAGGACGTACTCCGGCATGTCAGGGAGTGCGAGGTGTGTTAGAGGAACAAGGGAGAGATGAGCCACCCAACCAGATTACTTCAGCTGCGTCCCATTCCGAAAGGAAAGTCGGAAAGTATTTCTATGGATTTCATTACTGGATTGCCCGCGGTGCAGGGCAAGGATTACTTCTTTGTGGTCATTGATCGACTAACAAAGTATGCTCACTTCTTCGCCACATCAACACGATACACAGCTACACAGGTGGCAGAGCTATTCTTCCATGATGTTTTCAGATTGCATGGTCTTCCAAAGACCATAGTCAGTGACAGGGACAACCGTTTCATGGGCGGCTTTTGGCACGAGCTTTTTCGTCTGGTGGGTACAGAGTTAACTCCTAGTACCAGCTATCACCCTCATAGGGATGGGAAAACGAAGATAGTGAACAAGTGGTTGGAAGGCTACTTGGAGAACTATGTCACAGGGCAGCAGAAGGCATGGTTGCGTTGGCTGCATTTGGGAGAATACTGCTACAACACCACTTTCCACATGTCTATTGGTATGTCTCCATTTTATGCTTTGTATGGATATCATGCTCTGAATTTTGTTGATGTTATGTTTGGAGCTAGCAAGGCCCCCAGGGCCAAGGAATGAATCCAAGAGAGCCAAGATATACTTCGGTCTCTTAAGGACAACTTAGTCATAGCGTAGAATCAACAGAAGTTATATGTCGATAGAGGGTGGGTAGAGAGACAGTTTGAGGTAGGTGACTTGGTCTACCTCCGACTTCAGCCTTACCGGCAGTCTACGCTGAAGCAGAAGGGGGCCGAGAAGCTCAAGCCCCGCTTCTATGGACCTTGTCGGGTGATCCACCAGGTAGGGGAGGTTTCTTATGAGTTGGAGCTGCCAGCAGATAGCAGGATACATAACATTTTCCATGTATCATGCCTGAAAAAGGAATTGGGGCAGCGAGTGATTGCAACGGAGGAGCTCCCACCTACAGATGATGAGTTGCATGTTAAAATTTGGGTACCAGAGGACAAGTGGTTCGCTAAGGATTTGATCTTTGGCCTAGGGAAAAATGTCCACTTTATTTGTACTTCTGCTCCTAAAGTGACTTTATAAGTGGTAAAGTCAATCTAATTTAAAAGTGATTTTATAAGTGATAAAGTTACATTCTAATTTTAAAGTGACATTATTAAAGTCAATGAAAAATTAGAAAGTGGAAAAGTGACTATGGAAATAAACGGCTAAGTGGGTCTTTATTTAAGTGGGTGAGCTAAAAAATAGAAATTGAGAATTAAATGCACATTTATTCTCATCCCTAGATGTAAATGAATCTCAGCCATTAGATCTTAGGGTTACCAAAAAGGTCATTTAGGGTAAAAGGAGAGAAGGAGAAGAAAAGATCAATTCAGTCTTTCATGAGCTATTGAGAGAAAAAGATAAGAGAGAGCAAGGAGAAAATTTCTGAGCAAGGAGGAGATGAAGGAGAGCAGCAAATTCGTACAGTAGCTTGGCACACATCCCAAGGCAGCATTTCTGTACAGCCGCATTTATTTGGCACGCATACCAAGGAAAAATACATACAACAGTTTTTTGCACGCATTTTGAGGTGAAACAACAGTCAAAGGCACGATTTTCGAGAAATATTTTGGGGCGTGAATTTCGAGGAAGTTGTATCGTTTCTGTACAGTTCCGTACAACCTGTTCTGGGCATGTTTTTCGAGGCAGCCATAGAGCATTAAATGCTGTAATTTATTGTTGTAATTCTATGTTTGTCATTGGCACAAATTTCAAGGTGGAAGTTTGGCACGAAAATCGAGATAAGTTGCTTTTTGTGATTGCTGTAATTTTTCCTGTGTAATTCATTTTATCTATAAAAGATTTCCAGAAATAAAGAAAAGCTCTCAAACTGGTTTTCCCCAAGAGTTATAGGGGGTTTTTCCAGGGTCGCATTGACCAAAAATCACTGTGTCATTTTATGTGTGTGGCTATTATATTTTACTGTGTTTTATTTTTGCATTTTCCAACAGTGGTGAAATCTCCAAATTTGTGTTTTCAGAAAATATTGTCATTTCCAGATTTTAGTATTTTTTATCATGTTCAAATTTAAAACTAAATGCATGGAGTGATAAGAAAAACTGATAACCGAAGTGGGGAGTGAAATTCTACAAGGCATTTGTTGTTACAACCAGAAGCCATCTTAGACACCCAGGAGAGACAACTACGGAGCAGGACAGTTAAGGAGTATTTGGTGAGATGGAGAAATCTGCCGGATGAGGATGCCACTTGGGAGAGTGAGAAGATTTTGCAGCACCCATCTTTGCAGTTGCTTGAGGACAAGCAACATTTTGGCGGAGAGGACTGTAATATTCCCAATTAGCAGCATCTAATTGGCAATATTAATATTTGCTCAGATTTTGCTTTTCTTCAGCCATAAAATAAAGGGGTGATGGGCCCCATAACCCAAATTAGGATAAATAAGCTCCCTAGAGTCACTTAGATATTACTATGATTTTAGCGTGGGACCTAGGGGAGCCAAGTGACAACGCAGGGAGAGGGACAGCGCAGAGGCAACGTGGGCTAGGAAGCACAATGGTAGTGTGGGCCAAGACAGCACAGTGTAGGCAGGGCAGCATGGCATGAGGAGACATCGCAGCATAGTGGGGCCCAAGGGAGAGCTAGGGTCTCAAGCATAAAAGGAGGGAGAGACTAGCTACTCATTCATTCCATGACACATCTTTAGAATTTCTATCTAATAGATATTGAGCACCCTTACGCTGTTTAGCTAAGTCTACAAGTGTTGTTCAGCACACGGGTGTCTCCGAGCAGAGAGCCCAACCTCAGCCTCGGGGGACTTAGAGTGCCCGCTCAGGTGAGGAGCTTCACCATTGGTTTTCAGAGCAGAGAACGCAGAGCCTTTCAACCAGGAGTTATGCAGTCACAAAGGTAGCGCAGTCACACTCAGAGATTACACAGTATTGGAGGAGGGTAGCACCGAGAGTGAAGGGAGATTAGGAGTTTCAGTCTAGGAGAAGTGTGAGGAGATCAACCCTTCACAAGTCATCTTTTGGAGCAGTAGGAGGCCAGCATTTCCAATCATACAGTTCAGGAGCCAGCGTACTCACCAGGAGTGCGTGATTTTCCCCAAGGGGGTTAAATTCTGGGGTCAGCGTTTCCCGAAGTTTCACAATTTTCTGAGCTGGGGAACAACCACAAAGAGCAACTCTATTCGAGTCAGAGGCAACATTTTCCAGCAACAGCAGCAGCTTAGGGAGTTACGCAGTCCAGAGAGAAAGCAACCATTCCCAGCAGGGTTTTGAGAGTTATTTCTGCTTGCCTTGAGCAAGTCAAGGTGCCATCAATCTTATCACCTCTTGTCCTCATTCCCTCTTTCAGATTTACAAAATAAAATGGCTCAGCCTTTCTCAATGTTTGCAGTGTTTTTCATCGTGTCTTTCTATTTGCTGTAGTTTTTGTTTATTTTGCTTTGTATTGTTGTTTATTTCCTATTCGAAATATTACACAAGCTGATCCTACGTCACTCTGGAAGGCTCTGCGTCACTCAGATGGCTCTATGTCAGCCTTTGTGTGGCCTCTGCGTTAGCCTGAATGGGCTGCATCCCTCCCAGTGTTGCATTGCCCTCTTCTGGATCTCTGCTGCTTCAGCTGCCCTCTCTGCAACAATTATCTTTAGCCGCTCTTCTGGTGGATCAGCTTGATCTGTAATGCTCTGATACCATGTGAAAGTTTCAAAACATAAACCCTATTGTAGTGCCTAAATCTACTTCGCCTACTTTTAATTAACTTAACAAGTTATTTGACTGAAGTATTCAGAAAACATTAAAGCAGACACAAACTACAACCTACACATCTACAAATCATTTACGCACATGTGACAAGATTACACATTTATTTCGGATAAATGTCCTCGGAAAAACCCAATACGGGAAAACCGGTGTAGCAGCTCTAGAGGGTTTCGTTATTATGCAGAATATGAATACAACATTCTGGGCACCAGAAATGGTTGGCCCTATAGAGAGATTACCCGGCAGTTTGTATTGTTGAGATTTTGGGGTGTTGGAGTAGCATCGGATGTGCTCTAGCTCCCAAAATTTGTGGAGGGACTAGAGTACATAAGATCTCCAAGACCCAGAAAGCGTTTTAGGAAATTCCATCTTGTTTAAGAGATATTTAATTAGTTACTCTTTTTAATTAGGGACCCTAAGTTTAACTTAGGAAAATTAAAAGATTAAAGGTAATTAAATTAAACATGTGATGAGAATGACTTAAGTGATGTGGATCAAACATCTTCTAATCTTAGCCGTCGATTCAAGATTAGATCACGACTGTTGATGTTTCAACGAGAAAAGTATAAGAAGAGGGCTTGGGGTCAGTTGGAGAACACACACACTAGCTGAGCACTGAAGCTAAGTTGGAATTCTAGGGCATGGTTTGCTAAGAATTTCAGAAGTGTTTCAGCTGCGAAGAGGGGCAGTATTGGCAAGGGGGATGGTGTAGTCCCAGGCAAAGAGTACAACGAGGGCAGAGAAGCAGCAGACCGAGGCAGCGCAGAGGAAACAGCTACGCAGCTCAACCTAGAGTCCAACAGGGGCAACGCAGAGGCATCAAGAGCTATGCAAGGCTGATGCAGGCCTAGAAAGGGCGGCATAGAGGCAGTAGGAGGACAGGAGGGCTGATGCAGGCACAGCCAGGGTAGCGTAACCCAGTCTAGGGTGACGCGGGCGCTTCCTGAGAAGCGCAGAGGCTGACGCAGGCTAGGAGCGCTAATGCAATAGGATTCAGAGCAACGCTGGGGTTTCTAGAGGTCAGAAAGGGCTGAGTTCTGTAAATCTCGTTTGAGGGTGTGAATTAGTCAGTTTTTCTGTCTCCAAAACAGAGGTACAACTGCATATTTATTTCTTTGTCGGGTTAACCAGTTTGGTGCCCAAATCCGTTGTACTTAGAATCTGCTTAATAATAAAAACCCTCCAAAAGCTTGCAGCACTGGTTTTCCTGCATTGGGTTTTTCCGGGGACAGTTGTCCAGAAAATCCTTGTGTGTCACTTTGTCATTGTGCATGTTATACAATTTAGATCTGTATGTGTAGGTTGTTAATGTATTTACTTCGATGTTAATGTTGAAGATTTCAAATTAATAACTCATGTAAGTAGGAGAAGTAAATCAAGAATTTAATAGTAGGGTTCCTGTTTAAGTATATTCTGAAATTTTCACATGGTATCGGAGCGATTGCAGATCTAGCTGAATATCCAACAAGAAGGCTAAAGAATCTGTGTCGCAGAAAGCAGCAGAGAAAGCAGTAGTAGCAGCGAATAACCCGGAGAGGGCAACGCAACAGCAAAAGGATGTAGAGACAAGAAGAGCCACACAGGGGCTGACGCAGTCCTAGCTGGGTGATGCAGAGACAGCGCAGAGCCTTCTGGAGGGATGCAGGAGCAGCTTGCACTGCGCAGAGACTACGTTGAGCCAGTCTACTCACGCAAAGACCAACCAGGGTGACGTAGTCCAAAATTTGTTTGTTGTGTAGTGTCGAAAATCGGAAGCTGAGCTACAAACCTTCAACAGTTGCTAGTGGGGTGAAGATTTTGCTGGTGTAGAATTTAACCTAAGTTAAGTTGACAAAGAGAACGAGGAGAACAACTTCTCAAAATATTTCTTGCCAAAGAAATCTGAAGATCGATCAGAGAATTGAAGAGAGCAGATTTGTTGTGTTTGGAAGACTTCCAAGAGTGGGAGTTAGTTGTCAAAGGGAGCGGAGGGTGCCTTTCTTGCCAAGGACCCTAGATCTGAGTCTCTAATATAGAGAGGAGGATCCATTCCGACAAATATCTGAGCAGATGGCGCCACACGGACTGCGTGATAAGGATAGGTTGGACGTCTTGTCCAACTTTGCGATCTGGAAGGCCAAAATCTTGGTAGTCCTTGAGACCTATGGTATACGGGAGCATGCAGAGAAAGTCTTGGCTACACCAACCAATGCGAAGCTCCTAGAGAAGCACAATGAAGCAGCAGCACATTCCAAGCACTTCATTATGGACAGGGTCAAAGATCATGTGGTACCACCCATAGCCGAGAAGGCAACGACTCATGAGTTGTGGGAAGATCTAACCACATTGTATCAAGGAAGGTCCGTCCACAAAAAGATGCTTTTGGAGAACCAGTTGAGGTTATTCATGATGACCAAGGGAGAGGAAATTGATCCTTTCCTATGCAAACTGCAGGCAATCCGGGATTAGCTGACTGGCATGAGGGTCAAGGTAGATGACGATGTTATGGTGAGGAGTCAGGACTGCTCTCAATGCAGTCATAGAGGACTGGGAAACTTTTGTCCAAAGTCTCTTGGGCAAAGCGGACCTTCCCAACAGGGACAACATGTGGACTATCCTCTAATAAGAGGTGATCCACCGTATGACCAAAAGACAATACAACACCGGTTTGAGCAAGGTAAAGAAGGAGGAAGAGGAAGATGCAACCTTGGCATCAAAGAGGCAGCAAGGGAAAAAGAAGCGTGATCTATCGAAGATCATATGTTTCCAATGCAGCGAACTTGGACATTTCGCCAGCAATTGTCCTCAGAAGAAGAAGGACAAGGAAGCTTCTAGTTCCAAAGCTATTGTAGCAGACGATGGCTCCGAGGATGACGTAGCCATGAGGGCTCATGAACCACAAAAGTGGGGCAATCTTGATCTGTAGAGTAGCTACAGGGTGGTGGCGAGATCCTTGAGCAGCCCAACTCTTGGATCACATACGAGCTACGGAGCCTTAAGATGGTAGCAGGACAAGTGGAGCAGTGGGTGCAGAGGATCACGGATGGAGCAGAGGCAGAGCTGACACACTGATGAGGGAGCAACGCAGTGCATATACAACAGTAGCATAAGGTACGCAGTGCAGTGGCTATAGAAACGCAGAGGCTTCAAGAGGACAGCGCAACATAGAGGACAGCAGCGCAGAGCAAGTCTGCTTACGCAATGCAAAGTTGCAGAAGCACAATAGCCTCCAGAGGACAACGCAGAGCAGCATTTTATGGAGCTTCAGTGATGAGATGCAACCCAACTGACTTGTCTATCAAATATTCGGCAGGAGTCCTTCATTTGCTTACTCTCAGCAACTGAGTTGCAGTGCAGCAGTTGGCAGAACGATGCAGCAATTTGACAAGGAGCTGTAGTAGAGATGTAGTAGCGGCGGTGGCAGCGTCATGGTCAGCAATACAGAAAAGCAACAGCAACACAGTGATGAAGGGCAGCAGGCCAAGCATCAGTGCGAAGACCTACACCAGAGATCAGTGCAGAACTTCGGGGTGAAGTATTTTTGCTAGAGCACATTCCTCGCTAAGAGGAAGTGTTGAGATTTTTGGGTGTTGGAGTAGCATCGGATGTGCTCTAGCTCCCAAAATTTGTGGAGGGACTAGAGTACATAAGATCTCCAAGACCCAGAAAGTGTTTTAGTAAATTCCATCCTGTTTAAGAGATATTTAATTAATTAATCTTTTTTATTAAGGACCCTAAGTTTAACTTAGGAAAATTAAAAGATTAAAGGTAATTAAATTAAACATGTGATGAGAATTACTTAAGTGACGTGGATCAAGCATCTTCTAATCTTAGTCGTCAATTCAATATTAGATCATGTTTATTGATGTTTCAATGAGAAAAGTATAAGAAGAGGGCTTGGAGTCAGTTGGAGAATACATACACTGGCAGAGCACTAAAGCTAAGCTGGAATTCTAGGGCGTGGTTTGCTAAGAATTTCAAAAGTGTTTCAGCTGCGAAGAGGGGTAGCATTGGCAAGGGGGATGGTGTAGTCCCAGGCCAAGAGTACAATGAGGGCAGAGAAGCAACAGACCGAGGCAACGCAGAGGCAACAGCTACGTAGCTCAGCCTAGATCCCATCAGGAGCAGCACAGAGGCATCAGAAGCTACGCAGGGCTGACGGAGGCCCATAAAGGGCAGCACAGAGGCAGCAGGAGGCCAACAGGGCCTACGCAGGCCTAGCCAGGGCAGCACAGGGGCAACGTAACCCAGTCTAGGGTGACGCAGGCCCTTCCTTAGCAACGCAGAGGCTGACGCAGGCGAGGAGGGATGACGCAATAGGCTTCAAAGCAGCGCTGGGGTTTCTAGAGGTCAGAAAGGGATGAGTTTTGTAAATCTCATTTGAGGGTGTGAATCAATACGTTTTTCTGTCTCCAGAATAGAGGTATAGCTGCATATTTATTTCTTTATCAGGTTAACCAGTTTGGCGCCCAGATCTGTTCTACTTACAATCTTCTTAATAATAAAAACCCTCCAGAAGCTAGCAGCACCAGTTTTCCCGCATTGGGTTTTTTTGGGGACAGTTGTCCAGAAAATCCTTGTGTGTCACTTTTTCATTGTGCATGTTATTCAGTTTAGATCTCTATATGTAGGCTGTTAATGTATTTACTTCGATGTTACTGCTGAAGATTTCAGATTAATAGCTCATGTAAGTAGGAGAAGTAAATCAAGAATTTAACAGTAGGGTTTCTGTTTAATTATATTCAGAAATTTTCACATGTACGTTTCTCTCGGAGACAAAATATGGCTGAATCACACCCTCAATCGGGATTTACAGATAACGAGCCCTTTCTGGCCTGCTAGAACCCTCAACATTGCCTCTACAGCCTATGCGTCAGCCCTTACTGGCCAGCGTCCCCAATGCATCACCCTCACTGGTGTTGAGTTGCCCTGGCTGGGCCTGCATCACCTTGGCTGGTGTTGCGCTGCGCTGGTTGGGTCTGCGTCACCCTGGCTAGGCTTATGCAGCCTCTGCGCAGTCCTCTACGTGGTGCTGGCTGAAGTACGTCCTCCTCGCTGGCTCTGCACTGTATGGTACAAGCTGCCTCTTGTGAAAATTTCTGAATGTTACTTTTTGCAGAAATTCTACTGTTAGAAATGGTTATACTTCTCCTACTTAACCATGTTATTAATGCTGAAATATTCAAATTAACATTGAAGTAAACACATAACAAACTTTCACCGATTCAGATCTAAAACAAAAATACATTCACACATAGACAAAGTGACACAAGATTTTCTGGACAACTGTCCCCGAAAAAACCCAATATGGGAAAACTAGTCTTCAGGCTACTGGAGGGTTTATATTATTAAGTAGTTTCTGAATACAACAAATCTGGGCACCTTACCCCTTAACCTGACAAAGAAAAACATAGGTCTGCAGCTAACCTACTATTCTCAAACCAAAAGACTCACTGATCCACCCCTCAAACGGGATTTACAAGACTCAGCCAATTTCTAGCACTAGACACCCTAGCGCTACCACTGAAGCCCCTACGTCAACCCTGTTAGCCTCTGCGCTGGCCTGGAGAGGGCTGCGTAACCCCAGAATGGGTGACGCAAACCCTACGCTACCATAGAAGGGTCTCTGCATAACTCTGGAGGGTCCCCTACTGCCGAGCGCTGCCCTAGAAGGGACTGCGTAGCACCCGCATAGCTGAAGCTGCTCTCTACACTGCGTAACTACTGTTGCTACCTCTGCTTCTCTACGCTACCTCTAGTTGTTGCTCTATGCCTCTTGCTGATTCTTGGCACTGGGATCAAACCATCCCCTTTGCCAATACTACCCCTCTCTGCAGCTGAAACACTTCTAAAAATTCTTAGCAAACCCGCCCGATAATTTCAGCTTAGTCTCAGTGCTCTGCCTCTGTGTGTGTTCTCCAACTGACCCCAAGCCTTTCCTTTATACTTTCTCATTGGGAACCCAACGACTATGATCTAATATTGAATCGATGGCTAAGATTAAAAGAAAGCTTGATCTGTGTGACTTGACTCATTTTCATCACATGTTTTAATTAATTACCTTTAATATTTTATTTTTTCTAAGTTAGACTTAGGGTCCTTAATTAAAAAAATTAATTAATTAATTATCTCTCAAACTGGATGGAATTTCCCAAATCCCTTTCTGGGTCTTGGAGATCTCATGTACTCTAGTCACTCCACAAATTTTGGGAGATAGAGCACATCCGATGCTACCCCAACATTCAAGAAAACTCAACACTCTCTCTTAGCTAGGAATGTGCTCTAGTACAACTCTGCTTCACCCTGAAGCTCTGGACTGATCTCTTGGTGTGGGCCTCTGCACTGATGCTGGACCTGCTGCCCTTCATCATTGTGTTGTTGCCGCCATTCTGTACTACTACCCATGACGCTGCCACCGCCACTACCACTTCTATACTGCAGCTCCCTCTCAATCTGTTTAATTGTGCTGCCAACTGTTGCACTGCAACTTCAGTTGTTGAGAGAAACAAATGAAACTCTTGCCCAATATTTGATAGACAAGTCAGTTGGGCTGCATCCTCATCACTGAAGCTCCATAGGTTGCTGATCTCTGCTGACATTTGGAGACAGATACACAACTACTGCTCTGCACTGCGTAAGCAGACCTCCGTTGTGCTGCTGAAGTCACATCAACCCCTGCACTGAAATATCCCACGCTGCTGCTGTGCTGCGCTCTCCTCCGGAAGCCTCTACACTACTGCAGTTCTGCTCTACGTAAGCAGCTCTGCACTGCGCTACTGAAGTCACAACAGCCCCTGCATTACGCTGCTGCGCTATGGCTGCATTTGCACTGCGCTACTCCCTTCAACCTTTAGCTCTGCCTCTACTCCATTCGCGATTCTCTGCACCAACTGCTCCATTTTTCCCGCTACTGTCTTAAGGCTCCAGTAGCTCGGATGTGATCCAAGAGATGAGCTGCTCAAGGATCCCGCCACATTCTGTAGCTACTCTACAGATCCATGTCGCCCCACTTTCGTGGTTCATGAGCATTCTGGCTGCATCATCTTCTGACCCATCGTCCACCACAACAACCTTGGAAGTAGAAGCTTCCTTGTCCTTCTTCTTCTGAGGACAATTGCTAGCGAAATGTCCTAGTTCGCCGCACTGGAAACACTTGATCTTGGAAAGATCATGCTTCTTCTTCCCTTGCTGCCTCTTTGATGCCATGACTGCATCTTCTTCCTCTTCCTTCTTCACCTTACTTGACCCCGTGTTGTACTACCTCTTGGTGAATCGGCGGAGTTCTTCTTGACGAAGGATTGCCCACATATTGTCCCAGCCGGGAAGGTCTGCTCTGCCCAAGACACTTTGGACAAAGGTTTCCCACTCTTCTGTGACTGCATTGAGTACAGTCCTTACCATCACATCATCCTCTACCTTTGCTCCCATGGTAGACAACTGATCTATGATCAACTATAGTTTGAAAAGGAAGGGCTCTATTTCTTCTCCCTTGTTCATCATGAATGATCGCAACTGATTCTCCAGAAGCATTCTCCTCTGGACAGACTTCCCTTCATATAGGATTGTTAAGGCTTTCCACATCTCATGAGTTGTTTTCATTTCAGCTATGTGTGGAACTATATGATCCTTAACCCCATCCATTATGAAACGTTTGGCATGTGCCACAGCTTCCTCATGCTTCTTCAGGAGATCCACAACGGTCGGCGTGGCGAGGACTTTTTCTGCATGGTCTCTTACACCGTATGCCTCCATGAATACTAGGATTCTGGCCTTCCAGACTACAAATTTGGACAGGTCATCCAACCTATCCTGATCACGTAGTCCGTGAGGTGCCATCTGCTCAGATCTACTCTGTTTGAACAAATCTTCCTCTCCCCGCTTCTCTACTGAAACTCAAATCTAGGGTCCTTGAAAAAAAAAAAATGCACCCTCTGCTCCCTTTGACAACTGATTTCCTCTCTTGGAAATCCTCCAAGTCAACAACAAAACAACTCTCTTTGATCCTTTGATCGATCTACAGATTTCTTTGGCTAGAAACCCTCTGAGAAGTTGATCTCCTCTCGCTCTTTGTCACCTAGTGCTTAGGCTAAATTCCAAATCTTCAAAAATTTAACCCCACCAACAACTTCTGAAGTTCTGTAGCACTTTTCCGGCTCTTCTGAATCAGCACCACTTCAGATCTGCGTCAACCTAGTTGGCCTCTACGTGAGCAGACAGTCCCAGCGTGGTCTCTGCACGGCCTCTGTGCAGTAAGTACGTGGGCCTACATGGAGACTGTGTAGGAATGCGTCACTCTGGCCTTTGCGTGGCGCTGTCCCTTCAGAACTGGCTTTCCGTGGAGGCTGTTGCTCTCTCTGCCATTTTCTGTAGCAAGATTCAGCAGTCTTCTGCTGGTGACCCTCCTATATCTGCAACCGCTCTGATACCATGTGAAAATTTCTGAATGTTACTTTATGCAGAAATTCTACTGTTAGATCTGGTTATACTTCACCTACTTAGCCAAGTTATTAATGCTGAAATATTCAGATTAACATCGAAGTAAACACATAACGGACTTTCACCGATTCAGATCTAAAACAGAAATGCATGCACACATAGACAAAGTGACACAAGATTTTCTGGACAACTGTCCCCGAAAAAACCGAATGTGGGAAAACCAGTCTTCTGGCTGCTAGAGGGTTTATATTATTAAGTAGTTTATGAATACAACAAATATGGGCACCTTACTAATTAACCCAATAGAGAAAAAGATAGATCTGCAGCTAACTTGCTATTCTGAGACCAAAATACTGACTGATCCACACCCTCAAACGGGATTTACAAGACTCGGCCAATTTCTGGCCCTAGACATCCTAGTGTTGCCCCTGAAGCCCATGCGTCTGCCCTGTCAGCCTCTGCTTACCTCTACGCTGGCCTGGAGAGGGCTGCATAACCCCAGAATGGGTCACGTAGACCCTACGCTTCCCTAGAAGGGTCTTTGCGTAACCCTAGAGGGTCCCCTGCTACCTAGTGCTGCCCTAGAAGGGAATGCATAGCACCTGTTTTGCTGAAGCTGCTCTCTGCGCTGCGCATCTGCTGCTGTTGCTTCTGCTTCTCTGTGCTACCTCTGGTTGCTTCTCTCTGCCTCTTGCAAATTCTTAGTACTAGGATCAGACCATCCCATTTGCCAATACTGCCCCTCTCTACAGCTGAAACACTTATAAAAATTATTAGCAAACCCGCCCTAAAATTTCAGCTTAGTCTCAGTGCTTTGCCTCCATGTGTGTTCTCCAACTGACCCCAAGCCTTCCCTTTATACTTTCTCGTTGGAAAACCAACGGGCATGATCTAATCTTGAATCGATGGCTAAGATCAAAAGAAAGCTTGATTCGTGTGACTTGAGTCATTTTCATCACCTGTTTTAATTAATTACCTTTAATATTTTAATTTTCCTAAGTTAGACTTAGGGTCCTTGATTAAAAATATTAATTAATTAATTATCTCCCAAACTGAATGGAATTTCCCCAATCCCTTTCTGGGTCTTGGAGATCTCATGTACTCTAGTCCCTCCACAAATTTTGGGAGCTAGAGCACATCCGATGCTACCCCAACATTCAAGCAAACTCAACACCTCTCTGCTGTTGTATTCTCGACCTCGAATCAGATCATCCCTTACCAATCTCTGTCCCTCACTGCACTGCAAACTTGCTTCGAACTCCTTAGCAAACCCTGCCCCAAAAATTCGACTTAGCTTCAATGCTCTGCCTGTGTGCTTCCTCTCCAACTGACCTCAAGGCCTTCTCTTATACTTTTCTCGTTGGGAAACCAACGACCGTGATCTAATCTCTAATCAGTGACTTAGATTAAAAGACTGCTTGATCCACATCACTTAGAACATTTCATCACATGTGTTTAATTAATTCACTTTAATTTTTCTAATTCCCTAAGTTAGACTTAGGGTCCTTATTAAAAAAATTAATTATCTGAATATCTCATACACCAGATGAATTTATCGAAATGCTTTCTGGGTTTTGGAGATCTTGTGTCTTAGCCCCTCCACAAAATTTCGAATCTAGAGCACACTCGATGCTACCCAAATCACAAACACTTGCTAGCTATGTGTGACACCAAGTGATCACAAACCCCATTGAGATTCAGTCTCTTGTTCTTCGCCATCTCCTTCTTGTAGGTCTTCAATTGATCTGGATCTGTATGTACAACTACCACGTTAGTAATATAGGCTTTGAGATCGTATTCATCTAGAAGATAAGAGATTCTTGCCTTCCTGATCACATAGTTAGACGAACCTTCAACGAGATCCTGATCTCTCAACCCTGTTGATGCCATCTCTACCAAAAAATGTCGAACTCTTCCTCTTCTCCTATGCACAACTTATGTAACAACGGAAGCTGTAGATTTGGTTACTGCAGCAGAAGACTTGCAGATTTGTAGATTTAATAGCAAAAGGCTTTAATTATAAAAATACACGGGGTATTTATAATAATAATATTTTATTGATAAGATATAACATGATTGAAAGTTTACAATGAGGTCTCGCTTTTATACCCATGCAAGTACCTTTTCATGAACAGGCATGTCTTTTAGACATGCCTTTTCAGTTAACTAATCACTACTTAACATAATCCTAACTGATTATTTATTTATTCTATTTTATTCTATTAATAACTATATTTATTACTTTAGTTATGAATTAGATTCATAACATTGCCTCCTTCTTCGAAAAGCTTTGTCCTCAAAGCTTAACTTTTCGACACTTCCCTTTACTTGAATTTATCTGCTAAGCATGTCTTGAATAACTGGTACCATCCTTGTGCTTTTCACATTGTCCTAAATCCATGTTCTCACTTTTTTTTTTTCTTCTAATAATAACTTTTTTCCTTCCTTTTTTTTTCATTAATTTAATTAATTAAATAGTATTTTTAATTAATTAAATTAATAATTTTTTTAACTCACACTACAATATTATTATTTCTTTGAATTGCATTGAAAGGGAACCACGGCTACGGTATTTAAAGTCTATTACAATGCAATCCCCAAATAGAGAAATCCATATTAGCATATTCCTTGTCATAATATCGACTAAACATATCGTTGGTTCAGCGATACAACCAAAGGAAAATGAATTAATATGAATATTCGATTTATATAAGTATAACGATTATTGAAATCGTGATTGGAATGGCCACGAGTTTATTCAAATATTCGTTTGGCGTTCCAAAACTTATTAACTCGTAACATTGCCATACACGTCTTTCAGTTCTTACACATTTGCTCCTCCGCCTTACACGATGACAATCATAGATACCACATGAAGAGGTGTCGCAGATCACAGCATAGTTATCGTAATTCTCCACGTCAGCACCGTTCTCCTCATTCACCCTATCAATCAGTGAAATATATCGATCATTCTTCAAAACATTGAACATCACAGATAATGCCGGTATCACATGGCTCTCCATCAAGCGAGGCGATATATTCGACCCAATTTCTTTGTAGAAAGCTAACAAGTAACTGTAGCCACTGCAAGTGATCACTCTCACAATCTGCAAACGACCTAAGCTAGTCGTGCTTAGGAATTCAAGAATCTGAAAACACCTCATAAACACAAGATCTTCGGCCTCCGGGGAAGTTAACTCGCCTCTCCAGATCCACCCTTCCGGATGACTCTGTTTTAGGACATACGTAAGCGTTGCATAGATCAACACACAGAAGATTCTACTCACCAAATCTGCACGGCTCATGGCTTCAAGGGGCAAAGGCTGAGACGAGGGAAAAGTCTGGCCCTCCACTTGGCTTTCCAGTCTGGAGGATATTGTTTGCAATAGATACTCGTATTGTGCCCCATCCATCCTATCCGGCATTGGCCACACTAATGAAGCCACTGCCTGTGAAAGCCGGTGATACCCTAAACCACCCTGTGAACCCCAAAGCTCCAAAATTATGTAGAACAGTTTGTCAAAATGCTCTTTGCTTCCAGAAAGACGGTGCCCCGGTTTAAGAACGCAAGAAGCCAATGCTCGTACGACTCCACTGTGATTAATTATCTGTACGTTGGACGCCATTAACGAGTAGATTAAGTTAATCAAGCCCAGCTGAAAGGTTGCATCGTTTATATTCCCGATTACTTTGTCAAGGACTGCAAGCAATTTATGTTGGTCTTCACCTATATCGAGCTCGTTGTTGAAATTGTGGGCATTTGACAGAAGGGCCACCGAAATCTGCACCCATTGGTACAAATCAGCGCTCGATTCCAGAGGGCATTCTACTATGAGCTTAGTCACCAATTGAAAACCCTCATTGGACTCAAGGATTGTGTATTTGCGTTGAATTGCAGAACTAAATTCACGGAGATATTGCAATAATTTGTCGTCTGTTAATTGATTTTCCTTGCGATCTAATAAAGTATTAACTGCTGCTTCTAGATCAGTGACCGGTGAGATAAACGAGAAAGGCGGCGCCAGCTTGTATCCCCGCCGCCAAATAGCGATTGAGCGTCTCAGATTGTGATCGGGCAGCAATGTTTCGTTTTCGAGTGGCAGAACGACATTGTCGGCGTTGATTATGAGCGTCCCCTCCCTGAGAGCAATGAGTGACTTCCGATCGTATGTTATGTTTGTAGAAGGAGATATGACGGGATCGTTCATGAACTCCTTGCTTATGGGGCACAAAAACTCTTTGGGCACTCTGCGAGCAGATTTCTGAGTAACGTTTCGCATTTTTTCTCTTATTGTTTCCCTGTATGAATCTCTGCTCCTTATCTGTGTGTAAGTAATCTTTGGTTGTTGTCCATGTTTAGGTTGCAAACCTTGTTGGCTAAAGATTAGTTGGCTTAAGATTAATAGGAGACGGGAACCGCAGGTAATCATCCGCAAACTTTGAGAACTGTTCCGCAATTTATGAGGGAATGGTACAAAACTCATGGGAATGCGGTTGGGAATGGTTATGGTTGAACCAATTCCCTCCTCCTCTAAGGGAATGGTGAAAGACGCTATACCATCCGCCCCTTCAATGTCATTCCTCGGCCAACAGTGAGCGTAGAATGTTCCGTTGTAGTAAATAAGGTTCATAGTTGTTCCCATCCATAAATCCTCTCGAAAGTATCCAGTGGTTTTCCATTTCTTTTGTGACAGTTCGTAAATTTCCACCAACGGTTCCAAAAATCTATCTTCAGAGAAGCGTTTCCCAACAGATGCAAGTTTGTATGCAGTGGCATTATCTTTCTTATTCACAACAATGCAATCTGAGAAGATATGACTTCCCCAAAGTGGGGCCAGAGAAGATGTTACAGGCTTTACACAACTATCTTCTGTAGTAAAAAGAGTTTCAGAATGTTCATTTTTATCTTGCAAATTATTTTTATCTGCATCAGCGTCATCTTTTTGTGTTTTTTTATTATTACTAGCAATGATATTTCTCGTATAAAGTGCACATTTATGTCCTGTGAAGTATATGTCTCCACATTTCCAACAATTCTCTACCTTTTTACTTTTATTACGCATTGGCGGGGGAATATATTTGGTTGAATTTTCTATGGATGTTTTACTTGATTTCCCTTTATCATAACTAACTGCTTCCTCATTTTTACAACATTTTTCATCTTTCTGTTTCTCATGTTTTTCTTTTCTATTACGAGAAATTTTTTTAAAATCTACAGAAATTTTTTTAAGATCTGCAGAAGTTTTTTTTAAATCGTTTGTGACTTCTGCCCAAGAATTCTCTACTTTCCGAAGCTTTTCTAAAACTTTTCTAATTATTTCGGGCTTTTCACGTAATGGCACATTATATGGTAAATAATGTGCTCGAGCTTGTAAACTACGTTCGTAGGCTTGTAGAACCATGTTGTGTGCCATTGCTTCAACTTGTCCTCAATATGGCTCTGATAAGGCTCTGATACCACTGTAACAACGGAAGCTGTAGATTTGGTTACTGCAGCAGAAGACTTGCAGATTTGTAGATTTAATAGCAAAAGGCTTTAATTATAAAAATACACGGGGTATTTATAATAATAATATTTTATTGATAAGATATAACATGATTGAAAGTTTACAATGAGGTCTCGCTTTTATACCCATGCAAGTACCTTTTCATGAATAGGCATGTCTTTTAGACATGCCTTTTCAGTTAACTAATCACTACTTAACATAATCCTAACTGATTATTTATTTATTCTATTTTATTCTATTAATAACTATATTTATTACTTTAATTATGAATTAGATTCATAACAAACTACTGCTAGGCTTTACACACTCCCTGCTGGAGCGACCAAATTTTCTCACGACCACTGTTGCTCTACAGTGAGTAATCGAATTTCTGGGCTAGAAATTCCCTGAGAAAATAATTCCCTCAGTGTGTGCTCTTCCTTCCACCTGATGCTATTCTGCTCTAGAAAACTACTATAGAATAATTGCATCCCAGCTGAAGATCTTCTCTGCAAAGAAAATGTTGCCTCTCCCTCTGCCCATGACAATCTTCGATCTGGGAAATTTATTCTCTGTTGACTCACACAAAGAAATAATTTTTCCTCAAAATTTTTCCCTCTTGGCCAATGGACTGCACAACCTCCTGGGGTTTCGAGCAACTGCTCACGCAGTGCTTCAAATCTCCCTCTTCCTTTCTGCAACTAAGTTATTCCTGCTTCTATCTGCGCTCTGATACTATGTGAAAATTCAGAGACCCCGAATCCTAATGCAGCAACTAATTAAGTTTCTTCTATTTGTTAAATAAACTGAACAAATTATTTCTTGTGTTCTATGGTAAATATCGAAACCAATACACTACATCCTTCACAAAATCAATACTGCGGAATAAAAAATAACACTGGAAAGATAGACGCACACACACACAAATAACATTGTTATTTTTGGACTAAGTCCCTGGAAAAACCCAACTCGGGAAAATTGGTGCAATAGGTGAGGGTTTGATTATTATGCAGTAGTAAATCTGAGGACAAATCTATGGTTGCTTAAACCTAGAAAACCATACAGAGAAATAATTGAAAAGGAGTCTAGTGAGAAAAATCTCACTCCCATAGGCGACCCGACACTGACCTTGGCTCAAGATGAGCCGCTCTATGCTGCCTTTGCGTAGTCACCGCGTCAGCCTATGCAGTGTTGCATCCCCACAACTTGGAACAAATTTCCCTCTCACTACCTGATTAATTGTTTTCTGGAAGATGGACTCTCTTGGCCTCCGGACTCTCTCTCCGGCCTCTGGCACTGAATCACTACTTCTCCCCAGCACAAAACAAAATCTCCTCTAAAGCACCGCGTTGCCACTGCGTGGCTTTGTGCTGCCTCTCTGTGGCACTCACTACCTCTCTGTTGTGCACTCACCAGATCTGGAAAATCTTCCTCTGCCCTTACTATCCCTGTCCCTTTCTCATTGCTTCGAGCTCACTAGCTCTCTTCGGCAACTCAGCACTACTACTTTGGAAATCAATCTACCAGTGAAATCGAACAACTGAAGTGTGTTCTCCAAGCCCTATCGAGTTTCACCTTATAATCTCTTGTTGAGACATCAACAACCACGATTAAAACTTAATCGATGGCTAAGATTAACTAGAACTCAATCCATGCCTTTTTCTAGAAGATTCAAACCTGACTTAATTAATACCTTTTAATTAATCATATTTCCTAAGTTTAGACTTAGCGAATACTAAAAACTGATTAATTATTTTAATTAATTCATCTCTAAGTGGAATTTCCAGAAATGATTTCTAGGTATTGGAGTACTCATGTATTCTAACCTCTCTGCAAAATCTCGAGGCTAAAACACATCTGATGCTACAAAAACTAACACTCCCTCTTAGCGAGGGAAGTGTTCTAGTACTGCAACTACTCCTACAATACACTGCATCTGCACCATCTCCTGCTGCACTGCTGATGTCTGGCTACTGTTGCCCACCAACTACTACACAATTCTGATACGCGTTGCATCTGAGCTGCTGCTAACCCTGCTAAACTGCTGCCTGTTGATATTTTGTGTAGTTGGGGTAGCATCGGGTGTGCTCTAGCCCTGAAACTTTGTGGAGGGGTCAAGAAACACATCACCTCCAAAACCTAGAAAGGGTTTGGAGAAATTTCATCTGGTGTTGAAGTTATTTAAATAATTAATTATTTTAATGTATTTCCTAAGTCTAAACTTAGGAAAATTAAATAATTAAAGTGAAATAATTAACACATGTGCTGAAATGTTCTAAGGGACACGGATCAAGCAGTATTTTAATCTCAGTCGTTGATAAGTGATTTAATCACGGACGTTGATGCATTTAGCGAAGAAAGTATAAGAGAAAGGCTTGAGGGTCAGTTGGAGACACACACAGATGCAGAGCTGAGAGACTAATCTGGAATTCTAGGGCAGGGTTTGGTAAGAATTTCCGGAGGAGTTTTCTGCAGCGAGGGGTAGTATTGGCTAAGGGGATTATGATCCCAGAGCCAAGAGTCAACAAGAGGCAAAGGAGCAGCGTTCAGGGTCAGCGCATAGGAGCAAGGGCAGCAGCAGTAGCAATTACGCAGCAGTAGCAGTTATGCAGCAGCTGTGCAACACAGCTTTAGCCACTACGTAGGCCCAGGAGGGGCAGAGCTGCAACTTCAAAGGGCTTCCAAAGTTACGCAGAGCCCTCCAGAGGCAACGTAAGGACTGTGTCATCCACTCTTGGGTTACGCAGTCCCCTTCTGATCAGCGCAGAGGCACGCAGAGCCTAGCAGGGCTGATGCTGGGGCGTCAGGGACAGCGTTGGGGTTTCTAGGGCAAGTATCGAGCTGAGCCTTGTAAATCCTATTTGAGGGTGTGGATCAGTCAAAATCGTTGTCACAGAACAACAAGTTAGCTAGAGATCTACTTTTTCTTTTATCGGGTTAACCAGATTTGCTGTACTCAGAATCTACTTAATAATAATAAACCCTCATATCTGCTGCACCGATTTTCCCGCTTTGGGTTTTTCCAGGGACTTATGTCCAAAATTCAGTTTGTCACTTTGTTGAATGAGTGTAATATTCAGTAAGTGATCTGCATGTGTAGGCTGTTAGTTGTGTTTATTTCAGTATTTTCTGAATATTATTTCTGAAGATAACTTGTATAACTTAATCAAGTAGGAGAAGTAAACCATGATACTATAGTAGGATTTCTGCATAACTGTATTCAGGAATTTTCACATTGCCAACTAATGCATCTGCACTGCAACTCTATAGCTACTTCTACTGTAACATTTGCAACTTTTTTTCATCTGTTGCTGCTGCAACTGAGATATGTCCATCATACTGAACCAACTTTATTCAGCCTGATACATCTATCATTCGACTCTTGAGTGCTACTAGTCTTTGCGCTGTCACTGAATCCTATGCGCTGCTGCTAACTTTGCACTGTGCCAATTGCACTACTACCAACTCTGCTCTGCATTGCTCAATCTCAGACCGTTACTAGCTACTCCATCAAAAGTGTCTCCATGGGGTGATCTCCATTGCTTTTCTTCAGCCCAGCTCTGAAACCATGTTAATTTTTCATAGGGCTACATTAATCTTTTCTTTGATAATTTCATTTCTTCATTAAACATTAAGTTCACCCCATATCATTATATCATTATTCAGATTTACACTATTAAACATCAACATATGCAACTATGTAGAAAGAACAATCTATGCAGCAGAACATAAAGAGACATAGGAAGAAAAGAATGCACAAATATAGACACCAGGATTGGTCAGAGACCAAGGCAAAACCCACTATGGGGAAAAACCTTGCAAATTCTTCTTCTTAGATCGTCATCAAATGATTTAGGAAACAAGAGTACAATGATCCATTGATCCATATCTTCATAATGCAGTAAAACAACTAGCACCTTTATAATATAACCATAAATATACTTCTGTTGAAGGAACTTGATTCTGAGAATTGAAATGCGCTGACACTGGCTGTAGCATACTGATGAACACTGTTGATACTGAGTGATAAGTACATATTTGCAGCGAAAATATATAAAGTAGATCTAAAAATCTGAAAATCTACAACAGTAAGAAACCCCGAATACAATTGATCATTGAAAATCATTGAATCAACTGTCAAACCCTAGATCTGAATCCAGGACACTATCAAAACTGACTGCAAGCATCTACACGAGCACCAGAGGTTGATGAAACCCAGATCTGCTCAGAAACCCTTAGTCGTTCCCTTGCAATGTTGTGCTCGCGGCTAGGGCTTCCCTAGCCGCTACCTTTCTGTGTTGTGCCTATGGCTAGCCACTATTGAAACATTCTGTGCCTGCGGCTATGGCCCAGATCGACCCAAATCCCCACCCACTACCTTGCCATGATGATCCTGTGGCTATGGCACCTCAGTCGCTACCTAGTCGTTTTGTGCCTGCCGCTAGAGCCCGGTTTCGCTAGTTCTATGCCTGCGGCCATAACAGAAAACCCTAAATCTTCCGCGAGCTTCGGACCTGTGATTTCAGACCCTACGAGAACTCTTTCCGTCAAACCTATGCGAGCCAAAAACAGAATAGACGAACCAAACAAAGAATGCAGATAGAATATCGCTTGAGAAAGAGTGTGAGAATGCTCTTGAGGTAGCTTATATTTATAGCTTTCGTCAAGGTCTGCTTTGGGGTTGAGGCCGACTTGACTTATTCCACATGTGCTTAGGCCAACCCATTCCATTTCACTGTAATAAATAAAATAATTCATAATTTAACATCCACTTAACCGATTGGGGCGATCTATAGGTCGATTTTGGTCCTCTCGAAAAGACGAATCTAATGAAATTATGATCTCATCCATTTGAGCTGTCCAAAGTGGAATTTAACCGCAATTGCATAATTTTAACATGGAGGTGGAAGGGCTCATAAAAGACCTTAAAGTTTCTTTGGCTAGGAACCCCAACATATCCCTTCTCTTAGATGTTGTTGTCATTGATATTCCTGATGTTATTATATAGGAAATGGGGAGCCACCATTGGAGGCCATGTTCAAATGGACCTATCATATGCTACCATCCCACAATCCGATGGGCCCCTTTTATCCTTTATAGAGCACCCACCTACCTATCTCATGTGATTAAGCCTAGACCGTATTATGAAGCGCATGACATCGAGAATCCTTCTCCCATTTTCCCTTCACAAGAGGTCGATATCCTAAAAAGGCCAACTCACAAACCAAATAAAAGGTGGAAGCCTAAAAAAAATATAAAGTAGGGAACTTGATCTTAGTGGATAAAGATTTGGTTCCCGTCAAGATTCATGGGAAGGTTGGGGATGACTATTACTACATTGCTAAACTCAACAATGAACTTTGGCCTCAGCCGGTCAAGTTAAGTCACATCACTCATTTCCTTAATAATTGATGATGTACTATATGCACGTTAGAGTAGGATGCATTGCATGTTGATTTTCTGCATTAGAACTAATCTCATATGATATTTCTCCTGATAGATTAGCTATATTTAGAGTAAAAATTGCATATTTTTATTATTTGATTAATTTTATGGGTTGACATCGAGCATGGGTGATCATAAGATACCGTGAAAAACATGTTTCCCCATGGTTTTGGTTGTTGACATGTTCAGATGACAGATCTACGGTGACCAAGAGATTGTTGGAGTTCTCGTGACCTCCCGTTCGAGTAGCCTTGCCCAACACTTCGAGAGATCATGTCCCAGTTGGAGCCACATGCTACCCACAACTTCATGGGTGATATCCCTACGAGAAATTTCTCTCCATGATGGATCTCAGCCAGCAGCCCCTTGCAGCCCTCAGCTAGCTCAGTGTGCCATTTCTCTGCCACCTGAGCCAGCCATGTGGTCCCTCACCCATCTGTATTGATCGTATGTTTGAATGTGGGCCTCCCGAATCTAAAGATATGTCTTGTCATTTGGTAATTGAGTATTGGGTTTACTTATCATGGACACTTTTGGGCATGGACTGATGGGGGAATTTGGCAGAAAGAGTGGGCTCAGTTTTTGCTCCTATTTCCTTGATCTATTTTGGATGTTACCCTTGGACCTTAGTCCCGTGGGATCTCCTTTATTGACCATTTGGTTCTAGGGAAATACTACTTGGGAAACCTTGACTTTGGTTGTGTGGTCCCACTCCTTTATCCACATATATCACTCCCTTTCCACTCACTATACCCCCATTCATCATTCCTCCCACCTGGGTCCACATAGGGTCACTCTCCCTATCCCCTTGCCCCCACCTTCGTTTAGGCCCAGAAAAATTCCCTGGAGGTTGAAGCCGCTAAAATAAAAATTAAAATCTTAAATGGCCACGTTCAACAGGAAATTGTACCAAAAAATGCAAAAGATGGTCGGGACAAAAATAATTAGCATGTGCAAAAAATCCAATACATGAGCTCTACCCCATACCCATGGTCATCACCTTGGTTCCATAGGCCTTAGATGAGCCTCCTTTATCATTCAGGAATCTGTGATTGTCCCAACCCCTGGAGGGCAATGAACCACCCTACCTAAAAGGGGGTAATCACTGCTATACCTTATACATCATGCTCTTGTCATTTGAGCCCCGAGCAGTTAATTAAAAAAAATTCATAAAAGGAAAATGACACATAAACAAGGGTATAAAATCAAGGTCGGGGAACCTCATGTACCACGATTTCCCCCTCCTACACATTATACAACCAGGTGTGGGCTTCCCTTGTGGCCCGATATGTGGCCCAAGACTTCCCCTCTCATTCCCTATTCCATTTCACTACTTTGTCACAAGCCACCACCATTTGAGGGATGTACCTTGGACATACTATCCCCTCTAAGGGTAGAAACCACCTAATAAGGTACCAGGTTAACCCCTATGGAGCTTGGGGACATTAGCATATGCCAAAGCCCACTACGTAAGGGCATGCCATTATGAAGTGCCCGCTTGTTTTCCATGGTTTGTAAGCTCTTTTACACGATTACTCTAATGACTTGGTGTACTAGAAGGCTAGGGGACACATCGGATCTTATGCAGGATTGCAGATGGTGTCCATTTGGGTTTGGTCTCCCTATACGGGGTCCTAACCCCCCAGAGGACTACATTGGCACATTAGGATGTGTGTAGAGAGTCATGGGTCTCCATAGCAGCAGACAACACTCCATCGATCCCCACCGATGTCTAGATATTAATAGAGATCCACCTTTGGGATGAAGATAATGCACATGGTACACTATGCCCAGCTAGCCCCACAGGAGCACCACACACTTGGCAGGTGTCACAGGACTTGTATGATGACATGGCAACGTTCATTCCATCATTTGATCCCTTACAGATGATATACATGTATTTTCGACTCATCTGGAGACCCATGGGGTCATTGGTGTGCCCCCACACCTACTAGGAGCACCACAGGTCTACTACTTGGAGAACAAGGGGCCAACCCCCTGTCCATCACCTTTTGAGGATTTTATTCATCATCATGGCACATATGGACCTCATCGGGCCTCTTGGAGGGCCCCACGACATACATGGATTATTATTTGACCTCTTGAGAGGCTTATTATTTCATTTATGAGCTATTTTGGTGGGCTTGTCACCAAAAGTTAGGCTATTTGCACATTATTTTATGTATAGGGACTAATGTAGCCCCATTATTTAAATAAAACTCCTAATTGGTGTATAAATAGGAGTTAGTTGTATTCATTTGTATCATCACTGGACTTGGGATCTCTCTATCTTTAGATAACTTCTCATTTTTCCTTGGAGGAATATTTTTGGATGATAGATGAATTTTGATGTATGGATTGGGTTCTTTCTATCTTAGAGCATCTTAATTGCAAAAGTGATGCTGGTTGGATATACTCTTTAACATTTTAAGTACAAATTTAACATTATTTTTCTTGTTGCTGCATACATTGGAACTTCACTATAATTAGGGCTAAATGCTACATGTAAGTGATGTGGAATTATGTGTCTATTTAGCTTATTCTATGTATGAGCCCTTGTTAGATGAATGAAATGTCCTAGAGATAATGTTATCCTGATAAGATTTCACCATTTGTATGAATTATAAATTCTTAAAAGTCACTTTTCTTCTCTTTCCTCTAACAGTGGACGAAGTTGACTTTTGGAGCCTCCTTGAACAAGAAACTAAATTCTTATTCATTGTTATCCTTGAATCCATATCCCCAAGTGAACCAGGCACTATTCCCTTAAAAAAGAGTGATCGCTTTACCCTATTTTTTATTTTTTCCCTTTTTTCCTAGGTCTAGCCCCATTAGGTCACTTGGGGCATCAATTTCCCGAGAAAATGGCCACAGGAAAACTTTGATCTCCTAGACACAACTGTAGCAGTGGGTTCCCCTAACTCTCCTCCGAATTTGAATCAATTCCGACGATGGAATCTCAGGATACTCCAAGCCCTAGCTCTAGGATCAAGTTTTTCCTAGGTGTTCCCAAGGCTAGAACCTAGTAGGATCAATTTAACATCTTTTGGTGAAAATTCTTGTTTGATCCTTTCCCCTCACCTTGGCCAGGTTAAGAACATCATTGGTTTCCAAAATCCATCCTCTAACTTGGGCTGGGTCCACTTCGCCTCATGTGGTCCCATTCTTCACCGAAGCCTATTTATCAAGCACTTCTTGGGAATCCAAGTTCCAAGGGATTTTAGGGATTGAGAACCTCATTTATAGTTTGTATTATTTTACCTCAACCCTCCAATCCTCATCCCCTTTCCTTAGAAAATAAAGTCCCTTGCTTAGAAGGAAAGCAAGTTCTATTCTTTATTTTATCCTAGGGAAAGGGTCTTTAAGGTCACTTCATACCTATTCATTGATCCATCCTTTATAAGTGACTTCCTAATTACTGGGCCTCCTCCCATTGGTGAAAGTCCGTAAAGAGCAGGGAGTCTTAGGTATGGTGACAATGGGCAAAGTCTCCATCGTTTCCCTTAACCTAATAGTTGCCCTCTTAAGAGTCCTTTTTAGGTCCTTTGTTAGTTTGAGTGGTAACAGTTTGGAAATTCCCTCTTCCTCTGCTCGGATGTTGCTCTGCTACTCACACTCCTTCCTGGAATGCACAATTCTGCTAGTTGCTATTGCTAATCTACAACTAGGAAAATCAGATTTCTTGACTAGAAACCCATTGAGAGAAATTTCCTTTGTGTGTGTGCTTTTCTCTTCGACACGACATTGGTTCTATTGCTGCAAAACCCTATGCGTCCAACCAAGGAATCTTCTCAGTGAAAAGTTGAGATGCAACCGCTCCCTCTCACTGTTGGAATCACTACTCTAGGTAACTCGATTTGTCTGCCACCCTGCAACTGAAAATCGAACTGCTGCCCCAGCAACTCAGCATCCCTGTCAATGGACTGTGCTGCCTCTAAAAATTTCGGCCTGCTGCTCCCTCTGAGCAGAAAAATTTTCCTCTTCACTTATGAGCTTCCCGACTGATCATTTACGCTCTAATACCATGTGAAATTTTCAAAACTGAAATCTTATAGCAACAACTGGAATTTATTTTTCCAATTGTTAATTAATTTAATAATTTCTTTGCTATGTTAAATATCAAATAAATAACACTTCAACCTTCACAAATAAAACTGCGGAAATAATAGTGCTAGAAACTGAGAAAATACTAGCACACACAAACATAAAAATGACATTGTTATTTTTGGACAAATGTCCCCGAAAAAACCCAACCTGGGAAAATCGGTGCAATAGTGAGGGTTTTTATTATTATGCAACAATGGAAATATGAGTATAATATATGGATGCCCAGTTGGCGATCCAATCTGCAAGTATCTGACATAAATAATTAGAGAGAAATTCTCTCACCCCACAAGCAATCCCGACACTGGCTTCTGCAGAACACTAGTCGTCCAAACCCCAACGTAAGCATTTTTGCATTGCCTCTCACACGTGTGGGTCGAAATTGCCTCTTAGCAAGCCGTATAGCCTGCCTCTACTGTTGGAAGTGACTCTTCGGCCCTCTGGAAGACTTTCCCAGCCTTTGGAAACTGCATCGACCTCCTCCTAGGCTAAATTGAATTGATCTGCTTCAGCTACTGCGCAATCTTTGCATTTCTTCAATGTGGATCACTTCTGTCACTTGTTCCTGCCTCTCAGAGTCTGGAAAACTTCCTCCGAATCACTATCCCTGCCCCTCACTCACTACTTCAATCTCTGGACCTTCGGCAACTGACTGTTGCTACTCTAGAATTCGATCTTTCAAGAAAATTGAACTTCTAGTGTTCTGGTGTGTCTTCCCCAAGTGCCCATTGACTTCCTCTTATAATCCACTATTAGAGGACCAACAACCAAGATTAAAACTTAATCAATGGCTAGGATCATCTTGGAATCAATCCGTGCGAGTTTCTAGATGATTCACAACTTGAATAAATTAATTATGATTAATTAGCCATATTCCCTAAGTTTAGACTTAGTAAATATTTAAAAATCAGCTAATAATCTAATTAAGCTATTTCTAGGTGGAATTTCCAAAAACGATTTACTGATTTTGGAGATCTTATGTACTCTAGCCTATACACCAAGTTTCGTGGCTAGATACATTCGATGCTACAAAAACTAACAGTAGAAGCAAAACTCAAAGCGCCCTAACCTTCAACTAAGCCTCTTGGCCTCTTAGTTTGCTTCTTTCCCTCTCATTTTTTTCTATGTTTTGCTACAACCACTTTATGCAATAATATAACTCAAAACAAATCCATTAATAATAACTAAAATGTAATATTCCTAACGGAAATGTACAATGCTAAACAAAGCAAACATAGCAAAAATACATTTAAAATTTACAGCACATTTAACAACCATAAATCTCATGAATTGCGCTGATTTGAGTCATTTTATTGATATAATTGTTGGGTACAAAGTAAAATTGGAAAGCATGCACTTGGCCTTGCTCAAGGCAAGCTAACAATATCCAAGTGATGAAATAAACTACTCTAACATGCAATGTGGCTGTCCCCAACAATCTCTGGGTTGTCCTAGTTAACACTGCACTGCTGGCTGCAAATAATAGCTGCTAGGGCCTCCTCCGGTGCTCAAAAAATTCCAGGAAATTAATCCCTCGCTCTCCACCAATAACCCACAAAAACCCAGGAAGGAATTGACCATATCTTGACCGCAGAATTTCGGCCCAATTTCCCCTAGCTCCTCTCGCTGTTGGTTGAGTTGGGATGTCTGTTGGACCCCTCAAATCCACCTAGATAATTCCACCAAATTATTTCTGAGATCTTTGTCAAAAACTTAGTAAAACCCAGAAAGAGTTTGTTCTAGTTTTGACGCTCCAAAAATGACCCCAAATGTTTGGCCTTCCTCCACAAGCAAAAAATGTAACCTGCAGCAGACACTGTGTTTCCTGCTCCACCAAATTGCTGGAAAATTTCCTCCAATCACCCAAGAAACTCCCTTCCAACCTTCCCCAGAAGTTTCAGCCCCAAATGATCTTCGCTCCTCAACCCCCACATGTGGTTCCAACCTCTACTACGCAGTGACTACGCAACTCTCGGTGATGTTGGACTCAACCTATGAAATGCAGCTCCCAGATCAACTAAAAATGGATAAGACTCCCTCCTTGTGCCGGAAATCGAAGTCCACCAAAGCAAGGGTTGATATTTTTGCTCGGAAATACTCGTGTGCTAAACAAAACTTGCAGACTTGGCTTCAGCTCAAGCGTGCTTGTCAAAGACAAATTATCAAATGATCAAGAATGCCCAACAAAAGTACCTCCTGCTCTTTTTGTCCGAGAGCATCCAAAATACCCATGTGGGCCGAGCTTGACTTTCCCCCACCAACTTTGCTCCAATGAGATTGTACTCCACATGTGGGATGTGATTCTCCATGGGTGGCCCCCACGCTCCACTAAGGAGGCAATATTTCCCTTCCAACTCTAATTTATGGGATTTCTTAAAGTCAAAAATACATGTGGGGCCTCTAAACACACATTTCCTAAGTGCAAACATGAATTAAGGCAAAATTGGCCAAAATTGATATTTCACTTAGCAATAATGCTAAGTGGGAATATCACAACTCTCCTCGCCAAAATTGCTTGTCCTCAAGCAATGCATGAACAAGCATCCTCTCTAGATGTTGCTCCCCACTGTCACTGCAAAATTGGCCAGGGTCCCAGATGTGCCACTGAATCGTCCCTGACCTCTGCACTGTCCTGACATGAAAGAATCCCTCAATACTAGGATCCCAAGCCATCCTATCCAACCTGAAGCTCCCCTCGCTCCACTCACTATCCTGCCCAGTATAAGTACCAGTAGTCCCCTGTATACCATCAATGAGTAGGGGATCATGATAATGTGGCATTATGCCCAACTCCTCGTAAAGTCATGCTACCACATAGGCCATCCCATGCCTTTGTAAAGTATACTCTCAAAGATACCACCCAATCCCTGTAGAGATAACGTCTCGATCACGAGAGCTTCACCTGATATCATCCTGTTGGCCCACTTGCCATGCTAATGAAGTCCCCCACTCCATCGGTGACTCGTTAAAGCCCAATGGAAGATCTGCATGATCTCCCCCTATAGTAGCCAGCTCATCCGTAAAGGTTATTGAGCTGTGAAGAGTGGTGATGCTTAGGTCCCCTACTAATCTCAGAGTGGTGCCACCATGCTGACACTGCGCTACTTTGATTATGACATACTCCCCATTGTGCGCGTACTGTATCCTCCTCTCTTGAATCCTAGTGGCAAAAAATCTGTGAGAGCCAAGCTTATCCTGCCCGGGCATCTCCATGATGCCAATATCTACCCCTCCACTGCCAATCTCTACCCTGAGAAACAACAAGATAAGTCTACCTCGCCATGCAGTGGAGGTCTCAGTGATCCCTCATGTGTCAAACCCAAGGTGAACTGGATCACCCTCTGTCATGACCCTGCTCATCACAAAGTAGAGTGATACACCCAC
Organism: Pinus albicaulis; assembly: GCA_034641835.2. Classification (NCBI taxonomy): domain Eukaryota; kingdom Viridiplantae; phylum Streptophyta; class Pinopsida; order Pinales; family Pinaceae; genus Pinus; species Pinus albicaulis. Next base: position 1,184,431,628 of record CM076580.1, on the reverse strand, counting down.
CAATCGGATCCTTGGATCCCTCATCCATACTGGGAGCTCATAACTCCCACTCCTCGCGAAATGTCACTGCGTAGTGCTGCTACTTGCTAGAACCCATCTGGCCCTCATCTCTGACCCCTGTATGTATCCCATGGGTAGATCTCGAGTATCGGGAATCTGTCCCTTGCAAGCCAACCTACCCTTCTCCTGCCAGACCACGCAATGAAATCCGCTATCCCAACTTCTGTCGATACACCTGGATACTGCTCGGAGTCTGGGTGCCCTCCTATAGACGAAGTCTACCATCCACCACCTGGATACTGCTCGGAGTCTAGGTGCCCTCCTGTAGACGAAGTCTACCATCCACTTTCCCTCAGGCTCCCGTGACACCTCCGACTGTCTCGCTAGAAGTGCATCATGCAGTTCCCTCGCAATCGACTCCCCATGTATCAGGCCAAGAGTGGAACCTATGCTACCTCGACAATATACCAAGCCGTCCCTAAGCCTCTATCCACCAGCCCGTGCCTCCACCAAAAATCTCAACTAAAGAGTCATGGGTGGGCAGGTCCCCAAGGGTAGGATCAAGAGATTGCTGGGGTACTGAAGAATATCGTTATGGACGCCCCTCTCTCTGTCTCAGATCTGTTGATAAACCATAGGATATCCCTGACTATCACTATACCAACCTGTACCGTCTCATGCCCTGTCTATGTCAAGGCACGAGTCACTCTCTATGTGTAATCAATGTGATGTAAGACACTCCTACTCCACAACGCAATCCAACACACTATCGTACACAACCATGCACCTCCATGTCCACCAGTAGTCCACTGCTCAACGATAGATGCTCCTACACATCCTTGGATGTGATGGGCTAGAGTTGTGTCTCTACGTGCTGGCCCACCCCCAATTGATATCATCACCCCCACCATCGCATCATTATACCCGTTGATGAAAGGATCTTCACTCCAAATCCTCTTTGAGGGATCCGAGAATTGAATCTCCCTGTGTGTCAATAGTGATGCCACCACTGCTCTGCTCCTCTGTGCCCCACACAAAGGTGAAGAATCCCTTGCTCCACACAAGGCACCGTCTGGTGGCCTGCCAATGCCACCTCCTCCAACAAACTCTTGCCAGAGTATGTTGATCACCCTATGATCTCGCGTACAAACTTCATACCAAGAAAACCCAAGAAGTTTGTCCATAAATTGATTGGCCACTGGTGCTGACCAAAACTCCCCTAGCAAATATGCATGCTCAACTGCTAGGCCAACTGTACCATCTAGGTCGTAGTCAACTGACATACTTGGGAAGTGATAGGCAGTCCCACCTGGATACCAATGCCAGTCTAGGCTTCTAGTATCCTTAGTTCCTGGAAGCTCCAGAAGAGCTACACCTGGGTCCACCACCATCTCCATAGCCCACTCCACAGGGTACCAACTTAGAATCTCTCGCCATCCAACCCCAAGAGATGGATCAAATGCACAAACTCCCGCACATAGAACAACCCCGACATGCGGATGTTGCACCCTGTGCAACTCCGACCCTCTCATCCCTCTATCAAGGTCAACACATGAGATCTGACTAGGTAGCTTCGTCTCCCTCTCTCCAATGGGAAAAGGTGACCCAATGGTGATGTTAACGTGGTCATCCCCTCTGGTATGTCTAGAAAACTCCGCCTCTCTCAATCCAATGCATAGGGGTGGGCTGATAACGTTGTAGATCCTGTCAGTGCTCCTCTGAAGCAAACTGTGCTGGAATCCTAACATGTGGTTTCTATACTGCCCCTCATCAATAGCTAGCCCAAAGGATGGTTTCACATTCTCCTCCAACGTGGGCTTGACATGAGCCTCCAAGTGCTCCTCCATAGCCAACCCAACATGCAAGACATGCTCATTAGTCTGTTGTAGGTGGCTATCGTTCTTAATCTCTCTCATAGACCGGGATGCCTGACCAATGGATATGTGTTGAACTGCCTCCTCCAATCTGTCTACTAGGGCTACCAAAGGAAACTCCAATAGGGGTGACTCTTGCGTCACACTAGGTGTATCCTTGTGATCCTCCTGCGTGCCATTAGCCTCATGCTCAACCGGCTAGAACGTATCTATAGAAACTCCCCCCTCAATGGGTATGTTTGCTCTCATCTCGTCACTACGTCTGCCTCCCATCTTCGTCTCTGCAGTATTAATACTAGCATTTCGTTCAACAATCATGCTCTTATTTTCTTCATCTGCAGGTCGAAAACTACTGTTTCTTCTCGCTTCCCTTGCTAACAACCACTCTTCAAGTTGCCCCACCAGTCTCTCAAGGCTCCTAGTAACATTTTTAAATTTCTCCTGCTGAGACATTTTTGGGCACAAGTTCAATTTGGAGAATAATGCGGGACTAGTGTTTTATCCTCTAGAATTCTAGTCCAAGGTCGAAAACTACTGTTTCTTCTTGCTTCCCTTGCTGACAACCACTCTTCAAGTTGCCCCACCAATCTCTCGAGGCTCCTAGTAACATTTTTAAATTTCTCCTGCTGAGACATTTTTGGGCACAAATTCAATCTGGAGAATAATGTGGGACTACTGTTTTATCCTCTAGAATTCTAGTCCACAATAACACTTGGCTTTTGCATGATTTAAACCCACAGTTGGCCAAAATCATGCTCTGATACCACTGTAATATTCCTAACGGAAATATACAATGATAAACAAAGAAAACATGGCAAAAAAACATACAAAAATTTACAACACATTTAACAACCATAAATCTCCATGAATTGCTTGATCTGAGTCATTTTATTGATATAATTGCTAGGTACAAAGTAAAATCAGAAAGCAAGCACTTAGCCTTGCTCAAGCCAAGCTAACAATATCCAAGTGATGAAAGCAACTACTCTAATATGCAATGTGTAATATCCCGAAAGGGATATTTTAACTAAAAATGCAGAAAAATACTAGACTCCACAATTTGCCGTAAAATAAACATTCACTCAACAGAAGATTTCCATGTAAAATAAAAAGACATGAAACACTGCAATCCAATACCACATAGAATAGGAAGAATCTCAGCTTTTATTATAAATAGTAATGAGCGTTACATATAGATCTGACCCAAAAAGAGCTGAGATGTAAAACTGGTCACCAAGATAATGTGCTGCACTGCTACACTGCGGTGACCTCCAAAATCGAACTGCTGTACTCTCCCTCAGGCAACAGCTACTACTGAATCCACTGAAGCACAAGTTGAAGATCTGGATGATCCTCACACCAATCCCTGAAGCTCTGCGAAACTTCTGAATGAAGTTTCCTCAAAAGAGTTGGGTTTCCGTCCAACACTCACAAATCACCCGAGGGTTTCCGTCTTGGGGCTACGGCTGAAGTAGAGAACCACATCCTCAAAACTCTCATACACAAGCAAATGATCTACTCCAAAGATATCTCCCAATGGCCTCCTCCCTTTCTTTTATAAATCTCTTGGAGCCTTCTAGAGAATTATTTTATTATTATTTTATTCATGGAGCACTTTTCCCTTTTATTAAAATATTCCTTTTTAATGCAGAAAAGGGTAAATCGGCTACCACGCCTCCTCCGATCACTGAAATCTGTGTCTAACTGTCCCACCATGTAGGTATTCTCGTCTCGGTTCCAATGAGCTATTACACTAAGGTGTTCCATCATGTATTCCTCCCGGAATGCCACCTTGAGCATAATCAGCTGAGTTAAGCCCATAAATAACTCAAATTTCCAAAAGTTATCGGAATGCATCGGAACGAAAGCCAAACTGCTCGGATGATGGAGTATATCAAGCGAATGCCTCCGAACACCATGAAAACTCCTCAAAACTCCTCCGAAAAGCTCCTGAGCCCACTGATAGCACCAATTTGTACATGTGACCTGTCTGCTCCTAACTCTGGAAGTCCCTCCTAGCCCTGTCATGGGTGATACCAAAAAAAGGAATATTACAGACCTTTCGCCCCAAGATTGCTTGCCCTCAAGCAATTGAAATATGTGGGCCACTCTGTTGGCCCACTGCAACTGAGACCTAATACCCGGATCCCATACAAACCTCTAGGTGCTGCTATGCACCTGTGTCAAACCACTCGGAATAGACCCCTCAATGCCGGGATCCCAAACTGATCTCTCACTGTACCAGCCAACAAACAATCCTCCCGGATCCCATCGCCCCCATGGCCAATCATCGCCCAAGTCCCATGGCTCGGACTGCGCACTGCCTCTGGCTATGACTGATGCTCTAAGAGGTGAAGACCATGACTCCTGCTGCGCTGTATTTGTGACTGTGTAAGTTGTCCCATCAACTGTGTACCAACTCATCACCTCTCTCCAATCCAAGTCTTGGCTCAATCCCACGCTGATCCTGCTCTCCTGAAATCGGGATGGAGTGCTGAAGAAACGACGACCTGTGCCCTCCTGCCAACTAGAATCTGTAACATCTACTATGTCTAAGGGCCCCTGCTCCACTGTGCTCCCTACGAAGAATACCATACCGTCAAGAGGGTACCAACTCATGATCTCCCGCTAGTCCATCCTGGAAGAAGAATCCAATGTAGCAACAACTGCACATAGAACATGCCCAGAGTGTTGCCACCAACCCGTAATAAACTCCCACTGCTCTGCCCTGTCTACCAATGGAAGCTACCTGTAGAAGGAAGCCCCTCTCTCTATAATGGGGCAAAGTGGGCAAGATATGCTGCAAGCCCCATCGATATACTCTTGGAGAGTGCTCCTCACTGAAAACACTGTCGCTCTGCTGACTGCATGTACATCTATCTGCACCTCATCCCTGTGTCGGCCCACAGAAGGATGCTCCACCATCTCCAACAGCTCCTCCCACTCTTGATCAGGAATGTCATGCTCCTGTTGTCTATTAGCCCCTTGCAGAACAATCCCATCAACCTCCAATGCCTCCAGAGGATATGGATCTGCAACTGCTGTCACCGTACTCGATGTCAGTGCATCTGACTACTCCACCTCAATGGCTGACCACAATGTTAGCCGCATATCCATCATAGACTCAATGTGGGTGCCCCTCTGGCTCTCCCCCAAAGGAATATCATGCCTGATGTGCATAGTATCCTCCTCTGCTAACTCAAGCTCCATCATATGCTGCTTTGGCTGAATCGTCACAAGGACTCATCACCCAGAGTATCTCCCGTAGAGTCTCGTGACTGCTCATCTGGCACACTGGAACATAGCTCCGGTCTAATGTCATCAACTCTGCATGACTGCTCTCGCTCCCCAAAAGCGTCCTCAACTGATCCCATGGACTCATCCGAAGAAGAGTCCTCACCCTGCGATATAGAAGGAATGCCCTCTTGTCCTGCCTCCACCTCATCATCTGTATCCCTCAAACATGAGTGATTAGGCCCCCAAGGTTCTTTGCAAATGAAGCAAAGTCCCTTCCTCCTCAGCTCATTTCTGCTGCCTGACCCACCAAACTGGAGCAGCTCCTCCCTGGTCAACTGTCTCCTGAAAAGCTCAATGTTCCGCTCAACTAGCCCTTGGGCTAGCTCATAAGCAGCAGGTGAGACCAACTGCTCTCTCCTCCAAATGCTCAACAACCGGGTCTGCAACTCTCGGCCAATGATCTCATGGTCTCTCATACATGACGACAAGATGGACTGCATGTGTGCTATGACGGTATCAGGATGATGTCTCTTAACGCTGAAGAAGCATTGGAACATCTGCAGGATCAAGTCATCACACTCAAGGTCAAACATGATGACATAAGTCTTGAATGTGGCCATAACCCATAAAATCTCAAGCTTCTTCCCAAAGGTAGAGCTTGCGCTGTTGTCCAAATCCTGAAAAGCCTCTACAATCAATCTCATAATCCTACTCATAACATCATCATTGTATGGATCTATAGGTGCGGTCAACTTCATGATGTTACAGAGACAAGCTGCAACTAGAAGTGTGACCCCTTCACAAGGTTCCTCCAAGAATTTGGGTTGTATAAGAGCAAGCATGGCTGGTTTTAGAGCCCAAATCAGTTTCTTCCCTTCTTCTTGGCTTATTTTGGACAGAAGTTCATTAATTTCATCAAGTTTGGACAGAACTCTCCATGTCATCTTCATGTGTTTCAAATCTGTCCCAAGTGCAAGGATTTCGTGACCAATCCCCAACCCTTCCTGCAAATCTTTTGGCTGTCCTTTTTTAAGGATGGCATAAATTCCTCTTGAAAAGGGTCTGCTGTTTGGTTTTGTTTTCTGGTCTTCTGATGCATGGTGGTTTAAGGAATCAACTTCTATTTTCATCAATCTGTTTAGGAATCCCTCCATGGTTCAGCCAATGATATGATTACTGTTTTTCTGAGTTTTTATAGTGATGTATGTGATTGTCCATAATTGTTTGCTTCAAGAATAGTTCGTACAATATTACTACAACTTCGACTACCCAGAAAACTATAGATATCACTGCTTTGTGCAAATGACTGTGATTTACTCAAATTAATAAATGATAAGAGGGATGAACAGAGAAAATAAAACCTGGGTTTGAATAAGATGTTTTCTGTCAGGTGTCTGTTGATGAGAATAATAACTATCCCTCTATGCCCAGATTCGACTTTCTCTAGAAATTTCCGCCTTCAATAAGTCCACTCCAAAAGTTGAAATAACAACAACCCTTGGCACTATAAAATTTCAGACTTTTCCCATTAAACATTGGTCAAACATGCCCCATACACCTGGCTGTAGGTATACTGTGTAATTCTGAGTTTCCAAACAGTGGTTTACCACAATTTAATAGCACCCAGATGTTGGTGTTCCACCCACAGTACATAACAACCCGCAATTTATAAAGATGAACAGATCATAAAAATACCTCCTATTCAAATATCAGTCCACAAAACATATTTCCTTCACAATTGTATATAGTAGCAGTGACGTTCTGGTATAGATATACAACGCAAATGAGTGAACTTAGATATAACGCTGCCCAGAAATTGCTAATAATTTCCAACAACGGACACGTTGCCACAGTGTTGCCCGACTGTGATTGTGCTACATTCTTTCTGCTCCATCACGGGAAGATTTCACTCCCCTCTGCCAGCGGTTACCCATGACTGATATCTGGTTGTAAACAATCTTAGCAACTCCCGATTGCATCATTGGATGAAGAGGAATTTCCCTTATTCAAAGGACCTCCACCATCTTCTCTACAGCTCATACGCATAGCAACTCGTCCTATACAGTTGTTGGAGAATTCGGCGTGGGTTTAAAAAACCTAGCCATCAACAGATCGATGATGACAGCGGTGCTTCCATGCAGCCCTGGAAGGAATATGTCCTCTGCCGCAATACCCAGCCAACGAGTATGGTCTCCCCGGGCCCGCTCGAGCTCCACTGGTTTGTCTTGACAGCGGCTCCACAAATTCGATCGCGATGTTGGATTTTATGTCTGCGCTGGTCCCATGTGATAGTCACTCCCCATTCACTTGTCCTTCACCACAAGTAATGTCGGCATCGACTCAGAAACTCGCACATTCCCTTGCAGCGACATACGCTCAGTGCTGAACTGTCGTCTCTCTCTGACAGGAAAGCTCCAATGATTAGTGTGTGATGTAAATCAGCAGCTCCCTTTCGAATGACTGCATCATGGGTTACAATGCTGCTCACTCCCACGACTTGCGTAGAGATGTCCCCTAACTCGAATGGCCATCTCAGGACTCTATGCGATTTCCACAAGCAATGGCCACGATCCCTGTCAAATCAGTCGCCGTCACCTAGAGCAGATAATGTGACTGTGTATTCCGCTGTATCAGTGAATTAAAAGCACCGTTGGATTCGGCACCTTCCTTTCTTTTTCCGCAAATCGATCCTTCTTCTGGGTGCGACTTTGGCAAACGAAGACGTCAACCCTATTCTGAAAATTTACGATCTGTCATAAACTTGCAATGTGGCTCGACAAAATTCTAGCGGTGACACAATATTGGGTTTCGTATGGCCTCATGAAAGATTCGACTCCCTTCAACATTTGACAACCCCACTTAATAATCTATGCCCATTTTAATATGATGGCCAATTTGTAGAATGGCCAATCAGCTTCTTTCTCACGAAGTATATTTTCTGCAGCCAAATTGTGACTCAGGCAAATATGATTCAGCACCTCCTTGAATTTCCTTCGGAAAGACCCTTAATAACCACCGCAATAATAATCACTGCAACTGGAGCTTAAACCCGAAGGCTGAGCCAAGACTAAAGCTCTGATACCACTGTAATATCCCGAAAGGGATATTTTAACTAAAAATGCAGAAAAATACTGGACTCCACAATTTTCCGTAAAATAAACATTCACTCAACAGAAGATTGTCATGTAAAATAAAAAGACATGAAACACTGCAATCCAATACCACACAGAATAGGAAGAATCTCAGCTTTTATTATAAATAGTAATGAGGGTTACATATAGATCTGACCCGAAAAGAGCTGAGATGTAAAACTGGTCACCAAGATAATCTGTTGCACTGCTACACTGCAATGACCTCCAAAATTGAACTGCTACACTCTCCCTCCGGCAATAGCTACTACTGAATCCACTGAAGCACAAGTTGAAGATCCGGATGATCCTCACACCAATCCCTGAAGCTCTGCGAAACTTCTGAATGAAGTTTCCTCAAGAGAGTTGGGTTTCCGTCCAACACTCACAAATCACCTGAGGGTTTTCGTCCTGGGGCTACGGCTGAAGTAGAGAACCACGTCCTCAAACCTCTCATACACAAGCAAATGATCTACTCCAAATATATCTCCCAATGGCCTCCTCCCTTTCTTTTATAAATCTCTTGGAGCCTTCTAGAGCATTATTTTATTATTATTTTATTCATGGAGCACTTTTCCCTTTTATTAAAATATTCCTTTTTAATGCAGAAAAGGGTAAATCGGCTACCACGCCTCCTTCGGTCACTAAAATCTGTGTCTAACTGTCCCACCATGTAGGTATCTTCGTCCTGATTCCAATGAGCTATTACACTAAGGTGTTCCATCATGTATTCCTCCCGGAATGCCACCATGAGCATGATTAGTTGAGTTAAGCCCATAAATAACTCAAATTTCAGAAAGTTATCGGAATGCATCGGAACGAAAGCCAAACTGCTTAGATGATGGAGTATATCAAGCGAATGCCTCCGGACACCATGAAAACTCCTCCGAAAAGCTCTTAAGCCCACTGATAGCACCAATCTGTACATGTGACCTGTCTGCTCCTAACTCTGGAAGTCCCTCCTAGCCCTGTCATGGGTGATACCAAAAAAAGGAATATTACACAATGTGGTTGTCCCCAACAATCTTTGCGCTGCCTTGGTTAAAACCAATGTTCCACCGAGTTTCTGGGACGGGGAAACGCGGGAGCAGGGATACGCACAAGGGGGACGTATATAAGCAACCACAAAATTTAGGGAAATTTCGGGGAACGGGGGGATGTCAGATTCATACAAATTATAAAATTATTAAAAATATAATATATAAAAATAAAAAATAAAATCCCAAAAATATGTAAATAACTAAGTTAATAAATAGTAAATCTTAATAATTATGAAATGTACATCTAAATATGATCATCATTTCATATTAGACTATTATGAATCATAATTATCATTTGACATTTCAGCAATCATCAATGTAAAATTGTAAATCTAAAAGCAAATTACTAAATTGAATCCATCATTTGACATTATGCAATGTTCCATCTAAATTCATCATTTGGCAATGGGCATTAATATTATGCAAGATACATCTAAATTAAATTAATCATTTGACAATTGAAATTAAATAATGCACATCGAAAGTAAATTCATCATATGACAATGACATTATGCTGAAGTCTAAAATAGCCATAGAATAATAAACTAAAAGTAAACATAGAAAGCAGTGAAATACTAGTAAATTTCTCAAAAAGTACTAAATAATAAATTGCAGCTCCAATTCGGTGGCTCCAAGTCACAAAAGGAAAATTGCAACTACAATCCAACAGCGCCAAGTCACAAAATGAAAATCGCAGCTCCAAATGTCTCAGCCCCCTGATGCAGGGCTAGGCCTGCATCATCCAGGATCCCCAACATTCATGTATATAAAACATGCGCCCCAAACTCATGCCATCTTTTAACTTCAATTTATGGCAAATTCACACTTAAATTTGCGGAAGCTTGTTTATTATGATTATAATCTCATCCTTTTAGAAAAACCCATGCTTGGAATCACCAACTTCATGAACTCAAATACTTTCACACAAAACCAATTCCAAGACAATTTCAAACCATTCCATTCATTAGGCAATTTCACCTAAAAGCTTCATCTTAACAATCATTTCATTATGATTGAAAGATCACATAACCACTCTTGAAGCTAATACCCATTTCTTCATCTATTTAATGGTTTATGAAAACCATATTCATTTCTTCATGATCAAACATTCGAAAGTTTGTCAACCAATCCAATACTCTCATTATATATGATTGGATTCAATTAAAGAGTGCGCCCTTTTAATATTCAACCTGGCAACTTATTTAGACCCAATGTTTAATTTCCATATGTTTTGGTTTTAAACATCAAACTGCTCACTCAGATTTATTCCCAACCTACACATACAGATTTTCAACCAAATCTTCATAAACAAATGCGCCCAGCTGTAAAGATTGAGTCTGGCAGTTTAATACGACCATATATCATCTTTATGCAAACAACAACATATCTTACCCATTTGAATTTTGACAATGTATCAACCTCTAGACCGCCTTCAATTTCTGAACTGCGTCTTCAACCTTTTGAATTACACCTCCTCTGATGTTGTGGGTTTCTTCCACGAATTTAATCACAGTTAGACTGGTCTTCGTTCTGCGGCCACGTTAACAGCTTAATGAAACCGATACATATCTATTTAATTCAACAAACGTTCTTTCATATACCTGTATCTCTGCGCTCTGACTGTTACCATGATCACAATAAAACGATTATTACTCAATTTAACAGCACCAACGATGTGAATTCAAATCGAATTTCATAACTGGTTTCACTGCAAACACTGCCACCGTTTCCTTTCAAACCATACGTTCTGATCTCAATTAAGACATCTCTCATTCCATTATTAAATCGACTCACCATTCTAGTTTTAATTCTGGTTCCTCGCCTCTACAGATCGATTTTGATACGGCGCTATGGTACTTCTGCCATCGATTTCCCAATACGCAGTTTGCTATGGTGTTACACGCTCTACTGCATACCACAACATACAAGCCACTCCAGTTTGCAATTAAGTTATGTTTCAATTAAAATAACCAACGTTCCATGCGTTAATTTCAAAATTGTGAAGATCATTCCTTTCAATGACAGCGTACTGCATTTTCAGAGACGGTAGAACAAAAACATTCCAGACAGAACTTTTGACAAAAAATATACAGTAGTGCCTCTTTCAAACAGTAACTGGCAATTTACTTATACAGAATTCTTTCTCCTTGGAATCGATCTATTGTGATCGATTTGTTAACTCCACAATTTCAATTAAGGCGCAGTCTAATTTGCTAACTCCACAATTTTAATTAAGGCGCAGTCTCACATATAAATCGACAATACTAATGGACCTCTGCAGAAATTAAATTTCTCTCATAAGGACTACACACCATTTCTTTGCACATAATAACCTAGAATTCAAAGAAGAATGAATATCCACAACTCAATCTTACGCAAGCTTAATAATTGACATTCAGAAAAAAATCAATTTCTGTATTACACACACAAACCACTTACAATACAATTTCCTTCCTTGGCCTGTTTTCCAGTCAATTGGCCCTTTATAATTTCCTAAAGGCTTACAGCCTTGGCTGTTCTCACTCTCTCCAACTATCCCAATCTCTCTCAATCACTCACACACCTCTCATGCCTTTGAGGCTTGATGAATTTATACAATTTTTAAAAATGAACTAATTAAATGCTCAATCCCCTTAATATCTCAACACCACTAGAATATCTCAACAAACCCTATTATCTAGAATATTATCCCTAAAACTTAGAAACTAATTCCAACTTAGGCTCCCTCATTAATTCTAAATAATCTAGAAACTAATTTCTCTCACATTTACAATTTCTCACAAATAATTAATTAATCACTCAAAATAATATTAATATTTACATGAAATTTAATATTTCTTCAACCCCCTAGCTTAGATAAAATACAAGGTGTTTTTCGGAGCTAATGCTCCTGCATCACCCCCAGTTGATGGTAAATCCGAATCACAACAAATTGCAGATGGAAAATGTCGAGCAGCGACAGTAGGAAATCATCGAGTGGCAAGGTAAAATGTTGAGCGACAGTAGAAGGGAAATGTCAGGTGGTAAGTTAAAATCGTTGGGTTAATGAGAAATGAGAATGATTATGTTTTAAAGTTCTAATTTATCCTTTAGTTTTTATTTTCATTTTTTTATTTAATTATATTAATATTTGTAATATTTTATGTTTTTAATTGTTATTAGCAAAAAAATTTGGGAGGACGCAGGGGGACGCGAGGGGACACTTTTTGTCACCAGTAAAAAGTCCCCCCGGAGTTTCCCTGAGTTTCCCCAAAAAAGGGGACGTGGGGAAACGTTTCCCCAGGAGTTTCCCCATCCTGAGAGCGTGGGGGAGCAGGGAAGCGTGTCCCCCCCCCTGGGGGGCGCATCCCCATGGAACACTGGTTAAAACTGCAGTGCTGGCGACAAATAATAGCTTCTAGGGCCTCCTCCGGCGCTGAGAAAATTCCAGGAAATTAACCCTGGGCTCTCCACCAATAACCCACAAAAACCGAAGAAGGAATTGGCCAAATGTTGACCTCGGAATTTCAGCCCAATTTTCCCATAGCTCCTCTAGCTGCTGGCTGAGTTGGGATCCCCATTGGATCCCTCAAATCTGCCCAGATTATTTCTGAGGTCCTTGTCAAAAACCCAGAAAAACCTAGAAAGGGTTTACTCTAGTTTCGACGCTCCAAAATTGGCCCCAGATGTTTGGCCCTCATCTACATGCAGAAAATGTAAACTACAGCAGATACTGTGTTCGCTGCTCCACCAAATTGCTGGAAAATTACCCAAAATTGCCTCCAATCACCCAAGAAACTCCTTTCCGGTCTTCTGCACAAGTTTCAGCCCCAAATGATCTTCGCTCCTCAACCCCCACGTGTGGCTCTAGCCTCTACTGCGTAGTACCTATGCATCTCTTGGTGATGCTTGCCCCAACCTACAAAATGTTGCTCCCGGATCAACTGAAAATGGATGAGACTCCCTCCTTGGGCTGACACTCAAAATCCACCAAAGCAAGGGTTGAGATTTCCGCTTGGAAACACTTGTGTGCTAAACAACACTTGCAGATTTGGCTTCAGCTCAAGCGTGCTTGTCAAAAACAAATTATCAAATGATCAAGAATGCCCCAAATGAGTGCCTCCTGCTCTTTTTGTCAAAGAGCCTCCAAAATGCCCATGTGGGCCCAACTCGAATTTCCCCCACCAACTTCGCTCCAATGAGAGCATATTCCACATGTGGGCCGTAATTCTCCATGGGAAGCCCCCACGCTCCACTAAGGCTACAGTATTTCCCTTCCAACTCTAATGTCTAGGCTTGCTTAAAGTAAAACATACAAGTGGGGCCTCTAAACCCACATTTCGTAAGTGCAAACATGAATTAAGACAAAATTGGCCAAAATTGATATTTCACTTAGCAATAATGCTAAGTGGGAATATCACATAAAAGATCATCTAATAATCACTCACATTGATTAGTTAATCATTAGAGCTATTGTGGCATTAATATTTTGGCACCTTGTTGGTTTATTAAGGATTGAATCACTAATTTTCTAAATTATTTCAATTATGATATATGCTTTTCTATGGTCTTATCTAAGCATTAAAAGTATGATATATAGTTCTCAAGCAGTCTTATAATCAATTGGTTATCATTGGAAGTTGAATGCTTTGATTTTCAAGATTATCTATAGCACCTAGCATCATTTCTTGATTGCTGATATAAAATTGCAGACCTTTGAAAACAAGCTTGCAGCAGAGATAAATTGCATATAAGTCTCTAAAATTGGTTAATCATTCTTTTATAATTCATAATCATTCGTGATTGAAGTGATTTGGGCTTAATTTTGGTCATTGACATCTAGTTTCACTCTTGCATTTACACACGTAAGTGCTCTAATTTGATTGGTAATTTTGATGAAGTTTGCTCTAAGTGACATTGTGGATTAATGCTCTGAATTTTTTCATTGGCATTGGGTAAGTAGACTCATTGTTGAATTGAATATCTCTTGTGGATGCTATCTTGAATCATAATTGCGATAAGTCATCTAAGTTTTCTCTCTCATATATCTAATTAGTATATTGATGATTGGTTAATCTTGAAGTTTAAGAATTGTTGGACACCTAATCCTCTAAGGGTTGGTTTGGAACAGTCAAAAGGATTCCAGGAGACCTTGGAATATGGAATCCAATGGTCACTCCAATGTATTATAAATATGTATCATTGTGAATAATATATGCAGTTCAAGGCTTATCTTTCACACACTTGTTTTCACCATTGTTGTGTTTAGCATGGTATCAGAGAAAGCGTATTCCTGCCCTGATTAATTTGAGCCACTAGTTTCGTGGCGTACCCTAAGCACCCTCACTGGTCAGAAGTACCTGCATTTTTGTCAATTTGTGTTATGCTCGCAAACTGACCTTTCCATGGCTAGATCCTGTCATTGTTTCAATTTTCTTCCAAATCCCGTTTTATATAAGTGGGTCAGGCCTTGTCAGTAATGCCTCTACCCTTATTTGCAGTCTCTATCAACCTTGATAACGCTTCCACTTTGAAGGACTGTTTGATGAATGAGTAGGCTATTTTGAGAGTTTCTCTATAATCCTTTTGAGTTCGTTGTAAGTTTGGAGCGGTTTATTTTCTCTGTGGTGCTTGCAGAAAATGCCTATATGCATATGTCTTCCCTGACATGATATTAGCGGTCCATCTCCCTGAGTTGCAATCCTATTTTTTGTATTGTTTGCCTCACACAAGCTTGGTATAGTTTGAGTTTGAAAGTTGTGGAGGATTGAACGCTAACACTATGGATTGAAAGTTGTTGAGGATTGAATGCTAGTTGCGGTTATATCGTAACACTCCGCAACTACGACTCGGTAACCCCGCTGAATGAGTTCACGATGTCCACCCACACCTGGATCGTGGTCCTAGAGTCGTATGTTGTCGAAATTATGGAAGGCAATACCAAGGAGGACACCTGCATGTTTACCGACACTGTCGTAAGGCGCAACCTCTAGTCCCTCTCTCGGGTATCAGAGCACGTGCAGAGAGATCACAGAGAGGCACGACCTTGTCGCTGAGCCACACTGCAAATCAAGATCAAGAAACCTCTCCTCGACATCGACATCGACATCATCATCAGAAGCCCCGTATTTTTTCACCTCCATGACTGTCGCCCCTCTGCATACCACCGCTCCACTCCTGTCCATATCCTGAAATCAATCGACTCCCGATTGCATGGTTGTCGTGGCTCTATGGCCTCATCCTCGGCCTTCCACCTTCCGGACACTATCAAAACTCTGCTCCACCGATACCACCGCTTGTCGCTCCCACACCTAATACGCTCTCCTTACCATACATACGCAGATGCAGAGTGGAAGGCGATTCTAGGATTGATTCAAGTTACAAAAAAAAGAAAACCGAGGAGAAGGCGAGGCAGTGCGCCATCCGACCTGGTCATTTCACTTGCACAAAAGTGAAAGTGTTGATCTTCCGGTGAAGAAATGCCCTTTAAAATGAGCTATGTTAATGGTTAGCTCGTGGTGCTAACTGTTGAAGGTGAATTAAACCATAATCCTCATCGAGCCTTTGCGCAACAGGCCTGATTAAGTTTCACATTATAGTTATGCTCCAAATTTCTAATAGTGGCTTGATACTTTGTTTTTTATTTCTGCTATTATATTTACCATTGGAGTTCTGCTTTCATTTTTCTCTCCATTCAAGAATTTCCAGCTTACCCATTTTCATGTGACCGTGGTGGGTAGACCTAGACAGTGTAGAAAAATCAGTTCCTATAACACTGTTTTTTTGCCGTTGCACAGTATGAGGGTCCCTGGGTCTAGTTTCAGTTGACGATAAGGGCATTTTGTGTTTTCTGGCTTTGCAGTCCACCCCCAAGTGAACCTAGGCCCTTTTTTTTTTCTTTCCACGAAAATATTTTTACCCTATACCCATTTCATTTTGACCCTATGAGTTGCATTTGGATAAAGCCTAGTTAAGCCCCCACCTGTGTGTTTGTGTGGTAGAGAACAAAAGGGGAGAAACTGGAGTGTGTGTTTGTGGCATCGCTTTGCTTTGTTTGAGAAGTAGGGTTGTTTTTGGTTTGAGTAGTTGTAATATCCCCAATTAGTAGTCAGCTAATTGGGAATATTAATTTTTGACAAATTTTGGCTTTTCCTAATGTTAGACAGAAATAATGTGGGTAGGGACCAACAAACCATAATAAAGGAAAACAAAAGTATTCTTCCTATAGTTAGAGGGAAAAATTGTGGCCTAGGTGGGGGTCGGGAGAGCCAATGAGAAGGCTCTGCACTAGGCTGAGTGGCAGGGTTGAGATTGGCCAAGGAGGGGCAGCTCAAAAGTATCCAATGAGGGGGAGGCATAGTCCTAGGTGGGGCCCAAGGGGAACGTTGGGCTATGGTAGACAAAAGGAAGGAAGCAACTCACTCTGGATCATTCATTCACCTAGTATTTCTCTCTTCATTGACTGAGCACGCTTGAACTGTTGAGCCAAGTATGTAGTGTTGTTCAACA
This sequence comes from Pinus albicaulis, assembly GCA_034641835.2. Classification (NCBI taxonomy): domain Eukaryota; kingdom Viridiplantae; phylum Streptophyta; class Pinopsida; order Pinales; family Pinaceae; genus Pinus; species Pinus albicaulis. The sequence goes on along the minus strand of CM076580.1, from coordinate 1,184,414,861 downwards.
CAAGAGATCTTCAAGTGGAGATCTTAACCACTGCCTCAGGGGACTCTGAGTGCCCGCTCAGGAGAGGAGATTCCACCATTTTGTGAGGAGGATTCAGAGCTACATCAGCAAGAGTACACAGTCCCTTCAAGACAACGTAGAGGCAGCCCAGACAACACAGTGATTGAGTAGTCCAGCTAAGGAAGAGTGTCGGAAGAAGGGAGTTAAGGGGTAGAGTTGCCGGAGGATTTGGAGGGGAGGTTGGCCACCTCCTACCAGGGATTTTGGTGACATTTCAGAGGCATTTTCAAGCATATTCAACCAGAAGGATGAGTTACCCAATAGACCAGCGTGCCAAGCCCAAAGGGGCATTCGGGTCAAGCTTTTTGAAAATCCTTCGCGCTATTGTGGGTTTGGTGAGTAGAGCCCGGGGTTAGAAGCCCAGAATTTTCTGAGCATGGGAGATAGGCCAAACAACAGACTGAAGTCAGCCACGCAGAGCACATTCCAACAAAGATTTTTGTTCGGTTTAGAGATGTTCTTCAGCCTGCCTAGAGTAGGCCCAAGTGCTATCCTTCTAAGCACCAATCTTGTACTCTTTCCGATAAAATTAATAAAATGGCTCAGGGCTGGATTTGACTTCATTCTCTGTGTTTTTAATGGTGTTTCTATTTTGTTGTAGTTAATTGTGTATTTGAACTTTTATTACTGTTAACCTCCATTTTGGGATATTACAATGGTATCAGAGCTCATACTCTTGTCTCAGCCTCTGGAACACGCGGTCTATGACACTAGAGGATAGGCAGAACATCACCTACCAGAGACAGAGATACAGGAGTAGGGAAAGGAGGCTCAAAATTACCCCTGACTAGATTGACAACGTTCCGAAGGTTGAAGGAAGGGAAAGGGCACGCATGGAGGACGGAAGAAATGAGGAGGAGGAGTTTGCTCACTTCCTTTTGAAATCGGTGCAAGAACACGCCAAGAGGATTGAGGAGATGGGTCAAAAGCTTGGCGGAGACAGTAAGCAGAAGGGAATTCAAGGGGAATTCCAAATTGGGAAGGATCTGGCACTTTACACCATCCAACCGGTCCTTGCACTACACAGCAAGTGGTGCCACACACTCCACCATGCTCTACCATCCCCACATTTCTAGCTTCAGGAGTAGGAGGTCTGCAAAAGCCGGAGGTGGCTCACTATGGAGACTATTTTGCAGAGTATCAGTCTTATGTGCTGGAGATTGGAGGAGCTATCACCTTCAACGAGTTTTGTCAGCTGAAGAAAAATAACAGCCTCAAGGGCCAAGCTAGAGGAGAAGGGTATACGCATGGCAGTGACCTGCAGCATATCGTGGGCAGGCTTTTCCTGCCAATTTTCGATGGGTCATCGAAGAGTTCAGCCAAAGCATGGGTGGAAAGTTGGACATCTACTTCCTTCTTAACCAGATGATAGAGGTGGAACCCATCAAGGTGGTTGCGCTACACTTAGAGTGAGAATCCCATGACTAGTGGTTTCATGGGATGACCACACTGGGTCACTCAGGAGTGACAACTTATGATGATTTTACCAGGAGGGTGTTTGTGTTAGGTCCCTATATCACTAATATAGTCCCTTATTTTTGTTAGTGTAACCCCCTTATTGTTATTGTTGTACCCCTATAACCCCAATATTGTTATTATTGTTCCCTTACATTATTATTGTTAGGTCGGCTAGGATTATATTGTGATCCCATGGACTCCTATATATAGAAGGAGGTTTTGTCATTTGTATCATTGAAGAATTGTTCGTTTATGTAATGTATTGGAGGTTGCCCCCTCGAAGTGGCTGATTTCTAAGGCGCTGATCTCTCTTTTCCTCTATTTTTGGAGTTGGTTTCATAACATTTGGTATCGGAGCTTTGGATTCTAGGGTTTCGCTGCTCCAAACAGGTCATCGTGGCATTTTCGCTAGAATGTTTTTTCTACGAAGGATCAGAAGCTTCAATTTTTACAGAGCGAAGCCGAAATCTTGAGGAACATCATGTAAAAATTTCAGAGCTTGTTTCGATATATTTTTGGAGATATTATCTGTGGAAGTTAGGGTTTTTCTAGGCTCCCGAATTTCACCTAAAATAGGTGATCGTGGAAGTTTCGCTATAACTTTTGTTCTACTCAGGTTCAGAAGCTTAAATTTTTACAGAGCTAAGCAGAAATCCTGAGGAATGTCGTGTAAAAATTTCAGATCTTGGTTCGCAATATTTTCAGAGATATGATCTGTGGAAGTTAGGGTTTTGTTAGGCTCCCGAATTTCATCTCAAAGATGCGACCGTGGGAAAATCATCATAACCCTCTCTCTGAGCATCAAATTGGAATTTTGTAAAAAGTAGCCACAAGTACACGGACTATAGTTTCCTGTGTATCAATTTCAGAGCCGAAGGAGGAAATAGTGATACGTGTCACGCCATACAATTTTGCTCTACTGAACCAGTTCATAATTAGGTCATTTTGGGAGATTGGGCATAACTTTGTCTTGAAGAATCCAAATCAGGTCAGACCTCTGGCATTTTAAAGAAGCTTCAGAGGCTACTGCAGGGCCGAATTTCAGATATTTAAGATCCGCAATTCCAGAGATAATTTAGTTTCATTATCGAGCTCCTTAAAAGCAAGAAAAAGGTGTAATTTTTTTAAATTGCATAAGTCTTGTGTGAAAAATCAGTTTGAATTGATTCCAAGGGCATATTGTAGAATAGATATCAGTATTGGGTTCTAAAATGCCCCCCTAAAAATAATTCAACACCCATTAAGCCTTTATAAGGCTCTACTATGACTCATGAAGACGAAGAACTGCAACATGACATGTCAAAATTACAAGAGAAAGTTCACCAAATTTCGCTTTTGCAAAGAGCAAAAAAAAATGAAATGGAAGTTTTGAAGAAAGGCATGGAAGCTAAGATGGATGGCTTGGAAGCTGCCATGGAAGCTAATATGGATGACATGAAAGACAACATGGAAAACAATAAGAATGATCTAAAAGTAGACATGGAAGGTTTGACAAAGTTGATACAAGAAATGTTTCCTATTGGCAAAAAGATAGTAGAGGAAACTCATGATGAGAACAAAATAATGTTAATCGTGATTTTATAAACTCTAATGTTGGATGGAAGAACCACCATATTCCAGAGATGGATATGAGGAAGTTTGATGGAAAGGATCCCGTAACATGGATACTACATATGGAGCAATATTTTGATCTCAATAATGTGCAAAACACACAAAAGGTACGCATTGCAACTTTACATTTAGAATAAAATACATTTGTATGGTATCGATGGCTTTGCTCCCGTAAAAAAATTGTCACTTGGTCAATTTTTACGGAGAAAATGATAGCACATTATGAGGATACAAAGAGAAAGACCTTCTTTAGCCAATTGATAAATTTCAAACAAAAGGGTTCAGTGGTGGAGCACATTTAGGACTTCCAAAAATTGAATATAAAGGTAACTGATATTCCAGAGGAACACAAGATTGATGTCTTCATAGGGACTTTAAAGGATAACATTCAACATGAAGTTCGTGTTTGGGAACCTGATTCATTGGAGAAGGCATTCAGATTGGCAAGAAAAATTGAATGTAAAATTATGGCGACAAGGAAGCCTACCACTCACATCTATAAAGATGGAAATGTTGCTACTCCTAGACTTCCACAACCTACAAGGTTGACACCACAACAATTGAAAGAAAAAAGAGCAAAAGGGCTTTGCTACAATTATGATGGCAAATACACTAAAGGTCATAAGTGTGCTGAGAAGAAATTATTTTACATAGATTGTGAAGAGGAGGAAGAAAATGAACAAGAAACTTGAAAAGAAGAGGATATACACCAGAAACCAATCCTAGAAGAAGAAGAAATGAGTCCGACCATATCATGTAATGCATTGGCAGGTATTACCACTCCTCAAAATCTCAAGATAGAAGGACATATCCAGAAGAAAAAGTTAATAGTGTTGTTTGATTCGGGTAGTACCCATAATTTTATTCATTGTAAGGTAGCCAAGGAATTGAATTGTTTCCTATACCCAGCACCAGAATGTCAAGTGATGGTTGCAAATGGAGGAACTATAAATTGCTCTGGAAAATGTCATAATATCAAGCTAACCATGGGGGAATATGTATTGAATAGTCCAATGCTTCCCATTCCAATGGGAGGTGCTGATGTTGTACTAGGAGTACAATGGTTACAATATCTGGGGATGGTATCTTTTAATTTTCAAGAACTTTTCTTGAAATTTTTTTCAGAAGGAAAGGAAGTCGAATTACAAGGTATCGTAGGGAAGTCAGGAAAGATAATAAGTTCTAATGTCATGACAAAGCTTCTGAAGGAAGAACAACGAGGCGTAATTAGACAATTATTCTCACTAGAAGTTCCAACATCAAAATCATCTATTTCTCCAGATCTCCAAAAAGTCTTGGACAATCATTCCAAGTGTTTGAAGCTCCCAAAGGACTCCCACCTATTCGTTATCATGATCATGCTATTCATTTGATTCCATGAAGTGTTCCTCCAAACACCAGGCCTTACAGATATCTTTATGTACAAAAGAGAAAAATTGAACGTATGATTGAAGAAATGTAGGCTGGTATAATTCAACCTAGTCAAAGTTCTCTCTTCTCTAGTAGTATTGGTGCACAAGAAGGATGGATCATGGCGCATGTATCTGGATTATAGGGAGCTCAATAAGCTCACTATTAAAGATAAATTTCCCATTCCTGTGAGTGATGAATTATTGGATGAATTTCATGGAGAAATTTATTTTACCAAGTTGGATCTTCGTTCAGGATATCATCAAATTAGAATGAAGACGAAAGATATTCCGAAAACAACATTTCGAACTCATGAGGGTCATTATGAATTTTTGGTCATGCCTTTTGGCCTTACCAATGCACCTTCTACATTTTAAGGGTTGATGAATTCCATTTTCAAACCCTTCCTTAGAAAATTTGTGCTAGTATTTTTTGATGATATACTAATCTACAACAGGTCTTGGAAGGATCATGTTCAACATGTTGACAAGGTGCTCAAACTATTGGAGGAGAAACAATTATATGCAAAAACATCCAAATGTTTCTTTGAAGTACAAGAGGTGGAATATCTGGGTCATATTGTATCTCATGAGGGTGTTAAAGTAGACCCTAACAAAATTAAAGCCATTAAGGAATGGAAAATCCCCACAACCATAAAGCAATTACGAGGATTTCTTGGGTTAACAAGGTATTATCGCTAGTTTGTTAAGAATTATGGGAGAATAGCAGCACCTCTAACAACATTATTGAAGAAAGATGCATTTTCATGGACTCCTGAAGCAACTAAGGCCTTTGAACATCTTAAAGACGCAATGTGCCTAGCACCGGTCTTAGTTACGCCAGACTTCACAAAAACCTTTATTGTGGAATGTGATGCCTCGGGAAATGGAATTGGTGTTGTTTTAATGCAAGAAGGAAGACCCATTGCTTTTGAAAGTCATCCAATCAAAGGAAAGTATTTATAGAAAGCTATTTATGAGAAGGAAATGTTGGCAATCCTACATGCACTAAAGGAATGGCGACCTTTCCTAATGGGAAGACACTTCAAGGTAAAAACTGATCATGATAGTCTTAAACACTTTTTGGAACAAAGACTATCTTCAGAAGAGCAACAAAAATGGGTTACAAAGATGCTGGGTTATGACTTTGAAATCATCTACAAAAAAGGGAAGCTAAATGTTGTCGCAGATGCACTCTCAAGAAAGGATGAAGAGGTGGAAGCATTTCTTTGTGCCATTTCTATTATACAACCAGATTAGATAACCGAAGCAAGGGATGAATGGAAGACGGACAAAGAAGTGTGGACACTCATTCAAAAATTGCAGCAAGATCCTAATACATCTGATACATTTAGTTGGAAAAATGATTCCTTATGGTACAAAGATCGCTTATATATTTGTAAGAATTCCCAACTAAAACAAAAGATTCTTTTGGAATTGCACACTTCTCCTTTAGGAGGACACTCAGAATTTTTAAAAACTTACCACAGGGTGAAGAAAGAATTTTTTTGGGATGGCCTTAAATCTGATATTCGAAATTTTGTGGCGGAATGTTTGGTTTGCCAGCAGAATAAAGTGGAAACAATTAAGACCCCAGGACTCCTACAACCTTTATCCATTCCAAGTCAACGTTGGGAGGAGATTTCAATGGATTTTATCACAGGTTTACCTAAGTCCGAAGGAAAGAGTGTCATCATAGTGGTAGTTGATAGACTTACCAAGTATGCACACTTTTGTGCATTATCTCATCCATTTAAAGCAAGTACAGTTGCTACTACATTTATGGACAGAATTCAAAAGCTACATGGAAGCCCAAGGGTTATTGTGAGGGACAGAGATCCCATTTTTACTGGAAATTTTTGGACGGAGTTATTTTCTTGTTTGGGTACTCAATTAGCTCATAGCTCATCTTATCATCCCCAATCTGATGGTCAAACTGAGATAGTAAATAAATGTTTGGAAGGATATCTTCGTTGTTTTGTATCTGATAAACAAACACAATGGGTCAAGTGGTTACCTCTCGATGAATGGTGGTATAACACTTCCTTCCATTCTGCAGAAAAAATGACCCCATTTATGGCACTTTATGGATATCATCCACCATCCATCACATCATATTTAAGAGAAAATTCGAAGGTTCAAGCAGTGGAAGATCACATCGAGCATCAGCAAGAAGTTCTCCAACTCTTAAAGGATAACCTAAATTTTGCACAAAATCGAATGAAACAACAGGCAGATCAACATCGCAGCGAGAGAAGTTTTGATGTAGGAGACTGGGTATTTTTACGACTACAACCATACAAACAAATGTCCCTCAAGCAAGCTAAGAAGGATAATAAATTATCGCCAAAGTACTATGGTCCTTACAAGGTGTTGCTAAAGATTGGTACTATGGCATACAAATTGGAGCTTCCTGCTTCTTCGTGAGTGCATCTAGTTTTCCATGTTTCATGCTTAAAGAAGGTTATAGGTGACAAACTTCCAGTTCAAACAGTATTGCCAAAACTTGACGAGGAAGGAAAAATCATATTGGAACCTGAAGCAGTCACAGAAACAAGAACTCGACAGCTACGAAATCGATCAATTTCAGAGTATCTCATCAAGTGGAAGAACTTACCCACTGAAGATTCGACATGGGAGGATGAAAATTTTATATGGAAGAATCCAAAGCTACTCAAGCATTGAGGAAAACAATTTTTTGAAGGAGAGGGGCATGTTAGGTCTCTATATTACTAGTATAGTCCATTATTGTTGTTAGTGTAACTCTCTTATTATTTTTTTTGTACCCCTATAACCCCAATATTGTTATTATTGTGCCCTTACATTATTATTGTTAGGTCGGCTAGGATTATATTGTGATCCCATGGACTCCTATATATAGAAGTGTGTTTTGTCATGTATCATCGAAGAATTGTTCATTTATGTAATGTATTGGAGGTTGCCCCCTCGAAGTGGCTGATTTCTAAGTCATTGATCTCTCTTCTATTCTGTTTTTGGAGCTGGTTTCATAATAGTTTGAGAGATTTGATCGGAGGGATCCAGAGGAGCACTTTGTGGAGCTAACCAACCTCAAGTAGACGGGGAACCCAGAGTCCTATATCTCAGAGTTCCTGAGATTGTCAGTAATGGTCCCGGATCTGTCGGAACCAAGGAGGATTTACATGTTTATAGACGGGTTGGCAGAGCCTTTGCGTGGGCTAGTGAGGTCAACTCGGCTCACTACGTTGCAAGATGCAGTGGGAGGTACCAAGATTTGCAGGATGCATTACCAAGGACTAGGGATCCCACACCCAACAGACCAGCTTTCCAGCAGAGAGGGAAGGACATGAGAGGGAACCAAGGCCGAGGGCCATTAGATGATGATACCCGGAGAGATTTGAGATGGAAGAAGCTTTGCTTCACCTGCCAAGATCCATGGGCACCAGGTCATAGGTGTGCCGAAGGAAAGGCACACTACATTGAGGTCTTGTCTGACAGTGAGGGAGAAGAGGAGACACTCTTCGAGATGGGCGAAGATGAAAACATAGGAGCACCGTGGGAGAATCCTCCAACAATAGGAGGATCAACGTTTGCACCGACCGGAGGGGTCCTTGCATCTTTGCGAGGGATACCCAAGTACTTAACGCTGAGGGTGCGAGGGACAGTTCAGGGACAACGTGTCTCTGTGCTAGTGGACAGTGGAGCCATGCACAACTTCATAGGTTCCCAGATGGTGCAGAGGCAGGGTATATAGACAGACGAGTTTGATGGATTCTCCGTACTAGTTCCAGGAGCTAGAACCATGCAGTGTGTACAGTATGTTCCGGCTTTAACAGTGACCATGGGCATATAATCAGTGATGGACCTGTAATATCCCGAAAGGGAAATAGACAGCAATACAAGCATACAATAATATGGAAAATGCTGGAAATAGAACATGAAGCAAATACACATAAAAATGCCGAAAATGCTAAGCCATTTTATTAATCTGAGAATATAATGAGATACAATGGATAATTAGAATAATAGCACCTATCCTTGCACAAGGCAAGTGAAGAGCCCTCTCAGAAAACGGAAAATGGGCTGCAAGAAATTGCGTCCCAACTGCTGGAAGAAACTGCCGTAAACTGCTGCTGCTAGAATGAACTAGAGCTAGGGGCTGATCCCCTTGCCGGAATGAGCTGAAAATCTGCAAAACTCCTGAACTCACCACCCCGGACAAAACCCAGAAACCGTATAGAAAATGGTCAGCCTCCGAAAATCACCTCAGAAACCCTCCTCAAGGAAAAACGCTGTCCCTCCAGGCCCAGCGCAGATGCCAAATGATATATGCTGAAATCGGGCCACAAACTCCCCGGAAAATCTCCCACTGATACAGACTGAACCTCCACACCGAATCTCACTGAATCTCCTGCAGAAAACCCCGCAATAGAACACCTCCTCCAAGAACTGCGTCCTCTCTCCTAGGGACTGAACAGTCACTAAAAGAAGCCCAGCTCCTCCGAAAATCAACAACCAAATCCTCCGCTGAAAACTGTAGAAAATACCTTGCCCGAGCAGGCACTCGAAGTCCCCCGGGGCTAAGGGCGAGATCTCCAGCCGGAGACACTCAATCGCACTAAACAGTGCTGCAGACAGGCTAAACAGCCAGTGTGCTCAAGAAGATAGAAGTCTAACTCAAATATCATCAACAACAAGAATGCCCAAAGGAGATGGCTCTCCCTCCTTTTATAATGCTGGCCCTCTTCAAAACCCTACGTGGTCCCTCACTCTCCCACGTGCTCCTCCTAAGACTGCGCAGAAGCTCCTAGAGGCTACGTGAGCCTCCTCTCATGCGTGGTGTGGACCTCCAAGGCTCCTCCTTAAGTTACAACGTTGCCTCTACTAGGGAAACACTTTATTTTATTTAAGTGAGTTAGACCCCCTTTTCTCACTTTTATTTATTAATTAACTATAGTCGGCAAAACTATACAAAAATCAAATATTCCAATTAGCGGTGCTAATTAGGAATATTACAGTCTCCCTCGGCAAAATGTTGCTTGTCCTCAAGCAACTGAAGTGATGGATGCTGTAAAATCTTCTCATCCTCCCAAGTGGCATCCTCATCCGGCAAATTCTTCCACCTCACCAAGAATTCCCGGATCGTCCTGCTCCGCAGCTGCCTCTCCCTAGTGTCAATAATAGCCTCTGGCTGCAACACCAGATGACCCTCATCATTCGTAGGTGGTAGCTCATCCGTGACTGTCACCTGCTGGCCCAATGCCTTTTTCAGGCATGATACGTGAAAAATGTTATGGATCTTGCTGCCTTGGGGCAGCTCTAACTCATATGCAACCTGCCCAATCCTGCATATCACCCTGTATGGCCCATAAAAGTGGGGCTTAAGCTTCTCAGCCCCCTTCTGCTTAAGTGAAGACTGTCGGTATGGCTGTAATCGCAGGTAGACCAAGTCTCCTACCTCAAACTGTCTCTCCACCCGACCCCTATTAGCATACAGCTTCTGCTGATTCTGTGATGTGGCCATGTTATCCTTGAGAGCTCGGAGGATATCCTGACTCTCTTGGATCCAGATCTTGGCTCTCGGAGCCCTGCTAACACCAAACATCACGTCCACAAAAGATAAAGGATGATACCCATACAAAGCATAGAACGGCGACATGCCAATGGACATGTGATGCGTCGTGTTGTAGCAATACTCTCCCAAATGCAGCCACTTCAGCCATGCTCGCTGCTGCCCACTGACATAGTTACGCAAGTATCCTTCCAGCCACTTGTTAACTATCTCTGTCTGTCCATCCGTCTGTGGGTGATAACTAGTGCTCGGTGTCAACTCAGTCCCCACTAGCCGGAAAAGCTCCTGCCAGAATCCGCCCATGAAGCGGCTGTCCCTCTCATTGATAATGGTCTTAAGTAGACCATGCAATCTGAAAATCTCCCTGAAGAACAACTCTGCCACCTGTGCTGCTGTGTAGTGCGCGGATACGGCGAAAAAGTGCGCATACTTTGTCAGTCGATCAACGACAACAATGATGCAGTCCTTGCCCTGCACCATGGGCAACCCTGTGATGAAATCCATCGATATGCTCTCCCATTTCCCCTCTGGAATGGGAAGAGGCTGCAACAACCCTGCGGGATGGCTCATCTCTCCCTTGTTCCTCTGACAAATATCGCACTCCCTGACATACTGGAGTACGTCCTCCTTGAGGCCCTTCCATGAGAACCTCTCCCTGATGGCCCTGTAGGTCTTGGTGAACCCCTGATGGCCCGCCAATGGAGAATCGTGTGAAGCATGGAGTATCTTATTCTTAAGCTGAGACCCCTCAATCAAGAAGATCCTGTCCCTGTAATAGATAATCTCATTGACCACCCTATACCTATCATCTGTTATCTGCCCATCCAACACCTCACATGCAAACATGTCCTTGGAGTACTCCACCAACAGTCGAGCCCTCCAATCAGCGTCCAAGCTCATAAGAGATAACGTAGCCGGTCTACGTGAAAGGGCATCTGCTACCACGTTATTCTTGCCTTTGACGCACTCAATGTCAAAGTCATAGGCTTGGATCTTACTGATCCACTTCTGCTGCCTCTCCTGCAACTGCTTCTGCTCCAGAAAGTACCTGAGGCTGTTGTGATCTGTTCTCACCCTGAATCTGCCGCCCACTAAATACTGTCGGTATTTGGCCAATGCATGCATGATGGCCAACATCTCCTTGTCATATATGGGATACAACCTCTCGTGCGGAAGGAGTTTCTGGCTCTCAAAAGCTATAGGATGACCACCCTGCATCAATACCGCGCTAATCCCCTCTCCTGACGCATCGCACTTCAAAACAAATGGCTGCGTGAAATCCGACAATGCAAGCACGGGGCAGCTACTCATCACCTCCTTGAGCTTATCAAAAGCTCGCTGTGCCGTGTCCGACCAACTGAATGCCCCCTTCCTCGTCAAATCTGTGAGGGGTGCAGCAAGTTGTGAGAAACCTTTGACGAACTTCCTGTAGTAAGTGCAAATGCGAATAAATCCCCGAAGCTCAGTCACGTTCCTCAGCTCTGGCCAATCTCTGATGGCCCTAATCTTCTCCTCGTGGAATCTCACCCCGTCCACTCCTATGATATGCTCCAAGAACAGCATCTCCGTCAATCCAAACTCACATTTGGGGAGCTTGGCATCGAACTGCTACTCCTCCAAGATGCGCAATACTGTCTCAATATGTTGGAGATGCTCCTCCCACGTCCTGCTATAGATGAGTATGTCATCGAAGAATACTAACACAAACTTCCTCAGATGACCCTTGAAGATATGGTTCATGCATGACTGAAAGGTAGCGGGTGCATTGGTCAGCCCAAAAGGCATAACCAGAAACTCGAAGTGCCCATAATGACACCTGAAGGCGGTATTGGGAATGTCCTGTTCCCTTACGCGAATCTGATGGTACTGAGATCTCAAATCAATCTTTGAGAAGAAGCATGCTCCCCTCAACTCGTCCATCAACTCATCGATCCTGGGAATGGGGTACCTGTTCTTCAGGGTCTTCTTGTTCAGAGCCCTGTAATCAATGAACATCCGCAATGTGCCGTCCTTCTTCTTCACCAACACCACAGAAGAAGCAAAAGGACTCGTGCTCGGCCGAATGTGCCCAAGGGCCAGCAACTCCTGAATAGCTCGCTCAATCTCATCCCGATAGGCCTTGGGATGCCTATAAGGTGTGATGATCACGGCCTATATACCCTGCTCCAGCTCAATGGTATGCTCAAACCCCCGATCTGGTGGCTGCCCTGGTGGAATATCCCCGAATACTATGGCATACCTGTCAAGGATAGTCTGTACCTATGGATGCACTGCTTGTCCTGTAGTCGCTGCCTCCGATGCCCGCAGCTCTACTGCCCACTCTGTGTCTCCCTTACGGAAGGTTGCCTCCATCCTATGTGCCGACACAGTCTAAGGCGGGTATGTGTGTTGTCCCCGTATCTTCTCATGCCTTCCTGTCTTGGGATCATCCCACTCCATCTCTAGGGCCTTCCAATCTGTCGTGACCTTCCCTAGAGTAATAAGCCACTGAACACCCAGTATCATGTTGGTGTCCGGAATATCGACCACAAAAAAATGATCTGTCAATTTATAGGTGCCCATCGTCACTGACAACTCGGGAACATATCGAGCACACACCATGGTCTGATCTCCTGGGACCAAAACCGAAAATCCATCAAAACTCTCAGTCTGTATACCTCTCCGCTCAACCATCTGTGCATCGATGAAATTGTGGGTTGCCCCACTGTCGACCAAGACTGAGACTCGCTGGCCACGCACTGTCCCCTGTACGCGCAGCATCAAGTACTTGGGAACTCCCCGCAATGCTGCTAGAGCTCCTCCTGTAGGTGGAAACGACGCACCACCTGCTAGTGGTGGTGGAGGTGGTAAGGTACCCTGCGCTGCATAACAATCTCCTGCCTCCACATCATCCTCCTCATCCTCTTCCCCGCTGCTCTTGGAGAAGACCTCAATGAAATCTGCTTTCCCTGCAGCACATCTATGTCCCGGCGCCCACGGCTCCTGGCAAGTGAAGCACAACCGCTTCTTCCTCAGCTCCCTCCGGACCTCATCATCACCCTGTCCTCGTCCAGGATTCCCCTTGGGAGGCGGAAACCTCGTGTACTTCCCCTTAGGCTGGAAAGCCTGTCTCTGGGGGTAAGGTGTTCGAGTCTTCGGTAAGACATCCTGTAAATCTCGGGTCCTGCTGATGGCATCCTGAAGTGTAGCTGGTCTAGTCGCCCTGACTAGGCCACGAAGTGGCTCTGCTAACTCCTCCACAAACATGTAGACCATCCGAGCTGCGGATAGATCTGGTACCTTCACTGAAACCCTCAAGAAATATGAAATGTAAGTCTCTGGGCTCCCAGTCTGCTTGAGCTTCGTCAGCTCAACAAAGTGCTGCTCCGGATCCCTCCTGTCAAAACGCTCTATCACCCTCCGGGTAAACTCGGCATATGTCCCCACTGTAGAATGCCCGAGTGTAGTCATCCCATGAAACCACCAGTCCTGGGCCTCACCCTCCAAATGTAATGCTGCCACCTTAATGGCCTCTGACTGCGACATCTGATTAAGCTGGAAATAGATATCCAACTTCTCTACCCAAGACTTTGCCGAACTGTTTGATGAACCATCAAACATGGGCAAATAAAATCTGCTAGCTGCGCGGTGGTCATCATGATGATGTCTGTGTCCCCTGTGATGATCACGGGGTCTACCATCACGCTGGAGCTGAACATAATCTCTAAATGAGATAATATCTCTGATCGCCGGCCCACGTGCCAGGTACTTTGCAATGTAGGCGTCCATCTGGCCAGGGTAAACCTCCGGCTCCCGCTGTGCTTCTGCCCCTGTGTCCTCTGCTAGGAAAGTGGGCATAGTGGATCGCGTGGGTGCATGCGATGCCATGATGGGGATAGCATCACACTCCGGCATATGGTGTGATGTGCCTGATCCCTCACCGATCTGAAAACCCCTTGGGGTTTCCCGCTGCCTAACCTCCAGCGCAGTGAGTCTCTGTGACACATCCTGCATGTGTTGGAGGAGCGCCTCTCTAAATCTCCTCGCATCCTCCTCGTCTGCCATAGGACCCTGCTGCTCTGCGTCCCTCACAGGCTGCTCCTGCTTTCTGTATATCTCGGGCTGCTCCTGATCTGTGTCCAGCACTCGAACACAGTCCCCCTCTCCGTAGGTGTTCTCCAACCTACGCTCAACGTCTCTGTATTTCTTACCCCGATAACAGATATAGGGTCTATCCCTCGGCCTCATAGACTGCTAGCTCCACAGGCTGAGCCAGATCTATGCTTTGATACCACTGTAATATCTCGAAAGGGAAATAGACAGCAATACAAGCATACAATAATATGGAAAATGCCGGAAATAGAACATGAAGCAAATACACATAAAAATGTCGGAAATGCTAAGCCATTTTATTAATCTGAGAATATAATGAGATACAATGGATAAACAGAATAATAGCACCTATCCTTGCACAAGGCAAGTGAAGAGCCCTCTCAGAAAACGGAAAATGGCTGCTGCAAGAAACTGCGTCCCAGCTGCTGGAAGAAACTGCCGTAAACTGTTGCTGCTGGAATGAACTGGAGCTAGGGGCTGATCCCCTTGCCGGAATGAGCTGAAAATCTGCAGAACTCCTGAACTCACCACCCCGGACAAAACCCAGAAACCGTATAGAAAATGGTCAGCCTCCGAAAATCACCTCAGAAACCCTCCTCAAGGAAAAACGCTGTCCCTCCAGGCCCAGCGCAGATGCCAAATGATATATGCTGAAATCGGGCCACAAACTCCCCGGAAAATCTCCCACTGATACAGAATGAACCTCCACACCGAATCTCACTGAATCTCCTGCAGAAAACCCCGCAATAGAACACCTCCTCCAAGAACTGCGTCCTCTCTCCTAGGGACTGCGCAGTCACTAAAAGAAGCCCAGCTCCTCCGCAAATCAACAACCAAATCCTCCACTGAAAACTGTAGAAAAGACCTTGCCCGAGCAGGCACTCGAAGTCCCCCGGGGCTAAGGGCGAGATCTCCGACCGGAGACACTCAATCGCACTAAACAGTGCTGCAGACAGGCTAATCAGCCAGCGTGCTCAAGAAGACAGAAGTCTAGCTCAAATATCATCAACAACAAGAATGCCCAAAGGAGATGGCTCTCCCTCCTTTTATAACGCTGGCCCTCCTCAAAACCCTATGTGGTCCCTCACTCTCCCACTTGCTCCTCCTAAGACTGCGCAGAAGCTCCTAGAGGCTACGTGAGCCTCCTCTCATGCGTGGTGTGGACCCCCAAGGCTCCTCCTTAAGTTACAACGTTGCCTATACTAGGGAAACACTTTATTTTATTTGAGTTAGACCCCCTTTTCTCACTTTTATTTATTAATTAACTATAGTCAGCAAAACTATACAAAAATCAAATATTCCAATTAGCGGTGCTAATTAGGAATATTACAGGACCATTCCACTGTGGTCGACATTCAGGATACCAACATGGTGTTGGGGGTCCAGTGGGTCATCACTCTGGGTAGAGTCACTACCGATTGGCAGAAGTTGGAGATGGAGATCCTGGATAAGAAGAGCAGGAAATAGGTGATGCTTAGGGGCATGCATACATATCCCCCTCAGACAGTTTCTGCGCATAGGATGGAGGCATCCTTCAGACGCGGAGACATAGAGTAGGCAGTTGAGCTGAGGATTTCAGAGTAGATGGTACAACTTGACCTCCACACCTCGATGTGTAGGCCATCCTAGACCGTTACTCCATGATTTTCGAGGACATTCCACCAGGGTAGCCACCTGACAGGTGTTGAGATTTTGGGGTGTTGGGGTAGCATCGGATGTGCTCTAGCTCCCAAATTTTGTGGAGAAGCTGGAGTACATGAGATATCCACGACCCAAAAAGCATTTAGAAGAATTCCATCAGGTTTAAGAGATATTCAAATAATTAATCTTTTTAATTAAGGACCCTAAGTCCAACTTAAGGAAATTAAAAGATTAAAGTGAATTAAATTAAACATGTGATGAGAATGACTTAAGTGACGCAGATCAAACAACTTCTAATCTTAGCTGTTGATTAGAGATTAGATCATGGCCATTGATGTTTCAATGAGAAAAGTATAAGAGAAGGGCTTGGGGTCAGTTGGAGAACACACACACTGGCAGAGCACTGAAGCTAAGTTGAGATTCTAGGTCGTGGTTTGCTAAGAATTTTAGAAATGTTTTAGCTACAGCGAGGGGCAATATTGGCAAGCAGGATGGTTTGATCCCAAGCCAAGAGTACAACGAGGGCAAAAAATGATCATTCCATAACAACGCAAAGGCAGCAGCTACGCAGTCCAGCCAAGAGCCCAGCAGGGGCAGCGTAGAGGCAGCAGGAGCCAAGCAAGGTTGACGCAGGCCCAGTTAGGGCAGGGTAGGGGCAGCATAACCCCTTATAGAGTGATGCAGGCCCTTCCAGAGTAGCGCAGAGGCTGACGCAGGCCAAGAAGGCTAACGCAGAGGGCTTCAGAGCAGCGTTGGGGTTCCTAGAGGCCGGAAAGTGGCTGAGTTTTGTAAATCCCTTTTGAGGTTGTGAATCAGTCATATTTTTCTATCTCCGGGATAGAGGTATTGCTACCATTTGTATTTTTCTATCGGGTTAACTAGTTTTGGTGCCCAGGATTGTTGTACTTAGAATCTGCATAATAATAAAAACCCTCTAGAAGCTAGAAGCAACGGTTTTCTCGAGTTTTTCCAGGGACATTTGTCTAGAAAATCCTTGTGTGTCGCTTTGTCTATGAGCATGTTATTTAGTATTTGATCTGTATGTGTAGGTTGTTAACCGTATTTACTTCGATGTTAATTCTGAATATTCATATTAATAATTTATGTAAGTAGGAGAAGTAAATCAAGATTTAACAGTAGGGTTACTTAAGTTTCAGAAATGCTCACTTTGTATCAGAGTGATTGCAGATCAAGTTGGATCTCCAACAAGACGGCTGACGAAATTTGTGTTGCAGAAAGCAGCAACAACAACATAAAAAAAAACCGGAGAGGGCAGCACAGCAGCTAAAAAAAAACCAAAGAGGGCAGCGCAGCACCAGAAGGACGCAGAGGCATCAAGAGCCACGCAAGGGCTGACGCAGTCCTAGCTGCGTAACGCAGAGACAACGCAGTTCCTTCCAGAGGGACGCAAGAGCAACATGCGTTGCGCAGAGGCTGCACTGAGCCAGTCTGCTCATGTAGAGGACAGCCAGGGTGACGCAATCCAATAATTGATTGCTGTGCAGAGTGTCGTGAACCGGAAGTTGAGCTGCAGATCTTCAGCAGTTGCTAGTGGGGTGAAGATTCTGTTGGTGCAGAATTAAGCCTAAGCTAAGTTGACAGAGTGGGAAGAGAGCAGTTTCTCAGCAAATTTCATTGCCAAAAGAAATCTGAGGATCGATCTTAGGGTGATCGAAGAGAGTTGATTCGTTGTGTTTGGTAGATTTCCAAGGAGGAAATCAATTGTTAGAGGGAGCAAAGGGTGCCTTTTCGCCAAGGACCCTAGATCCAAGCTTCAGTTGAGAAGCAGGGAGAGGAAGAGCTATTCCAACAAAGTAGATCTGAGCAGATGGCGCCATACGGATTGCGTGATCAGGATAGGTTGGATGACCTGTCCAACTTTGCTATTTGGAAGGCCAGAATCCTGGTAATCTTGGAGGCATACGGCTTGAGGGAGCATGTAGAGAGTGTCTTAGCTACACCAATCGATGTGAAACTCTTGGCAGAGCATAATGAAGCAGCGACACATGCCAGGCACTGCATCATGGACGGGGCTAAAGATCATGTGGTACCACACATGGCCGAGAAGAAGACGACTCATGAGATGTGGAAAGCTTTAACCACATTGTATCAAGGAAAGTCCGTCCAGAGGAAGATGCTTCTAGAGAATCATCTGAGGTTATTTACGATGACCAAGGGAGAGGAAATCGATCCTTTCCTATTTAGACTATTGTCGATCCAGGATCAGCTGACTGCCATGGGGGTCAAGGTGGAGGATGATGTCATGGTGAGGACCGCTCTAAATGCAGTCACTGAGGACTGGGAAACATTTGTCCAAATCCTTTTGGGCAGAGTGGACCTTCATAACTGGGACAATATGTGGGCTATCCTCTGACAAGAAGAGATCCGCCGAATGACCAAGAAGCAGACCAACACCGAAGCAGGAAAGGTGAAGAAGCGGGAAGAAGAAGATGCAGCCCTGGCATCAAAGAAGCAGCAAGGGAAAAAGAAGCATGATCTGTCAAAGATCAAATGTTTCCAATGTGGCGAACTTGGACACTTTGCCCGCAATTGTCCTCAAAAGAAGAAGGACAAGGAAGCTTCTAGTTCCAAGGCTGCTGTAGCAAACGATGGCTCCGACGATGAAGTAGCCATGAGCGCTCATGAACCATAGAGGTGGGGCGATATTGATCTGTAAAGCAGCTGCAGAGTGGTGTCGGGATCCTTGAGTATCCCAACTCTTGGATCACATCCGTGCTACGGGAGCCTTAAGATAGTAGCCAAGAATGACAGGAGCAGTGGGTGCAAAGATCACGGATGGAGCATATGACAGAGACTGAGATGCTAAAGAGGGAGCAGTGCAGTGCAGATGCAACAGTAGCGTAGAGGCAATAGCGCATATGAGGTATGCTTACGCAGCGCAGTGGCTTCAGGAGGACAACGCAGAGAAGCAGCCCGATTGACTTGTCTGTCATTGGGTAGGGGTCCTTCAGTTGCTTACTATCAACAATTGAGTTGCAGTGCAGCAGTTTGCAACACGATGCAGCAATTTGAGACGAAGCTGCAGTATGGATGTAGCAGTGACGGTGGCAGAGTCATGGGAAGCGGTACAGAGAGCAACAATAGTGCAGTGATGAAGGGTAGCAGGCCAAGCATCAGCGCAGAGACCAATACCAGATATTAGAGTAGTACTTCGAGGTGAAGTGTATTGCTAGAGCACATTCCTCGCTAAGAGGGAGTGTTGAGATTTTGGGGTGTTGGGTTAGCATCGGATGTGCTCTAACTCACAAATTTTGTGAGGAGCTCGAGTACATGAGATCTCAAAGACCCAGAAAGCGTATAAAAGAATTCCATCAAGTTTAAGAAATAATCAAATAATTAATCTTTTTAATTAAGGACCCTAAGTCTAACTTAGGAAAATTAAAAGATTAAAGTGAATTAAATTAAACATGTGATGAGAATGACTTAAGTGACGCGGATCAAGCAACTTCTAATCTTAGACGTCGTTTAGAGATTAGATCACGGTCATTGATGTTTCAAGGAGAAAAGTATAAGAGAAGGGCTTGGGGTCAGATGGAGAACACACACACTGACGGAGCACTGAAGCTAAGCTAAGATTATAGGGCGTGGTTTGCTAAGAATTTCAGAAGTGTTTCAGCTGCAGCGAGGAGCAGTATTGGCAAGTGGGATGGTTTGATCCCAGGACAAGAGTACAACGAGGGCAGAGAAGGAGCATTCCAGAGCAACGCAGAGGCAGCAGCTACGCAGTCGAGCCAAGAGACCAGCAGGGGCAGCGCAGAGGCAGCAGGAGCCAAGCAAGGCTAACGCAGGCCCAATTAGGGCAGCGCAGGGGCAACGTAACCTTTTCTAGGGTGATGCAGGCCATTCCTGAGTAGCGCAGAGGCTGACGGAGGCCAGGAAGGCTGACGCAGAGGGGTTCAGAGCAGCGTTGGGGTTTGTAGAAGCTAGAAAGGGTCTGAGTTCTGTAAATCTCGTTTGAGGGTGTGAATCAGTCATATTTTTCTATCTCTCGGATAGAGGTATTGCTTCCATTTATGTTTCTCTATCGGGTTTACCAGTTTTGGTGCCCAGGATTTTTGTACTTAGAATATACATAATAATAAAAACCCTCTAGAAGCTAGCAGCATTGGTTTTCTCACATTGGGTTTTTTCGGGGACATTTGTCCAGAAAATCGTGTGTCATTTTGTCTATGAGCATGTTATTCAGTATTTGATCGGTATGTGTAGGCTGTTAACTATATTTACTTCGATGTTAATTCTCAATATTTAGATTAATAACTTATGTAAGTAAGAGAAGTAAATCAAGATTTAATAGTAGGTTTTCTTAAGTTTAAGAAATAATCAAATGGTATCAGAGCGATTGAACATAAAGCTGGATCTCTAGCAAGACGGCTGAAGAAATTTGTGTTACAGAAAAAATATCGGAGAGGGTAGCATAGCACCAGAAGGACGCAGAGGCAGCAAGAGCAACGCAAAGGCTGACGCAGTCCGAGCTGGGTGACGCAGAAACAATGTCGTGCCTTCCAGAGGGACGCAGGAGGAGCTCGCGCTGCGGTGAGCCAGTCTGCTCACACAGAGGCCAGCCAGGGTGACGTAGTCCAATAATTGATTGCTGTGCAGAGTGTCATGAACCGGACGCTGAGCTGCAGATCTTCAGCAGTTGCTGGTGGGGTGAAGATTCTACTGGTGCAGAATTAAGCTTAAGCTAGGTTGACAAAGAGCGGGAGGAGAAATGCTGCTCAGCAAATTTCATTGCCAAAAGAAATATGAGGAACGATCGTAGGGTGATCGAAGAGAGCTAATTTTTTGTGTTTTGCAGATTTCCAAGGAGGAAATCAGTGGTTAGAGGGAGCAAAGGGTGCCTTTTCGCCAAGGACCGTAGATTTGAGCTTCAATTGAGAAGTTGGGAGAGAAAAAGTTGTTCCGACAAAGTATATCTGAGCAAATGGTGCCACATGGATTGCGTGATCAAGATAGGTTGGACAACCTTTCCAACTTTGCTATCTAGAAGGCCAGAATCCTGGTAATCGTGGAGGCATACAACTTGAGGGAGCATGTAGAGAGTGTCTTAGCTACACCAACCGATGTGAAACTCTTGGCAGAGCATAATGAAGCAGCGAAAAATTCCAAGTGCTTCATCATGGACGGGGTTAAAGATCATGTGGTACCACATATAGCCGAGAAGAAGACGGCTCATGACATGTGGAAAGCTTTAACCACATTGTATCAAGGAAAGTCCATCCAGAGGAAGATGCTTTTAGAGAATCAGCTGAGGTTATTTATGATGACCAAGGGAGAGGAAATCGATCCTTTCCTATTCAGACTGCAGTTGATCCGGGATCAGCTGACTGGCATGGGGGTCAAGGTGGAGGATGATGTCATGGTGAGGACTGCTTTAAATGCAGTCATTGAGGACTGAGAAACATTTGACCAAATCCTTTTGGGCATAGTGGACCTTCCTAACTGGGACAATATGTGGGCTATCCTCCGATAACAGGAGATCCGCCGAATGACCAAGAAGCAGACCAACACCAGAGTGAGAAAGGTGAAGAAGGAGGAAGAGGAAGATGCAGCCTTGGCATCAAAGAAGCAGCAAGGGAAAAAGAAGCATGATCTGTCAAAGATCAAATGTTTCCAATGTGGTGAACTTGGACACTTCGCCAGCAATTGTCCTCAAAGGATGAAGGAAAAGGAAGCTTCTAGTTCCAAGGCTATTGTAGCAGACAATGGCTCCGATGATGACTTAGCCATGAGCGCTCATGAACCACGGAGGTGGGGCGATATTGATCTGTAGGGAAACTACAGAGTGGTGGCAGGATCTTTGAGTAGCCCAACTCTTGGATCACATCCGTGCTACGGGAGCCTTAAGACAGTAGCCAAGAATGACTGGAAAAGTGGGTGCAAAGATCACGGATGGAGCATATGGCAGAGGCTGAGATGCTGAAGAGGGAGCAGCATAGTGCAGATGCAGCAGCAGTGTAGAGGCAGCAGCGGAGAGGAGGTATGCTTACACAGTGCAGAGCTGCAGCAATGCAGTGGCTTCAGGAGGACATTGTAGAGCAGTAGCCTACGGAGCTTCAATGATGAGATGTAGCCCGAATGACTTGTCTGTCATTGGGCAGGGGTCCTTCAGTTGCTTACTCTCGAAAACTGAGTTGCAGTGCAGCAGTTGGCAACACGATGCAACAATTTGAGAGGGAGTTGCAGTACGGATGTAGCAGTGGCAGTGGCAGAGTCATGGGCAACAGTACATAGAGCAGCAGTAGCGCAGTGATGAAGGGCAGCAGGCCAAGCATTAGCGCAAAGACCAATACCAGAGATCAGAGCAGTACTTCGGGGTGAAGTGTATTGTTAGAGCACATTCCTCGCTAAGAGGGAGTGTTGAGATTTTGGGGTGTTGGGTTAGCATCGGATGTGCACTAGCTCCCCAATTTTGTGAAGGAGCTGGAGTACATGAGATCTCCAAGATCTAGAAAGCGTTTAGAAGAATTCCATCAAGTTTAAGAGATATTCAAATAATTAATCTTTTTAATTAAGGACCCTAAGTCTAACTTAGAAAAATTAAAAGATTAAAGTGAAGTGAATTAAAAATGTGATGAGAATGACTTAAGTGATGAGGATCAAGTAGCTTTTAATCTTAGACGTCAATTAGAGCTTAGATCACGACCGTTGATGTTTCAACGAGAAAAGTATAAGAGAAGGGCTTGGGGTCAGTTGGAGAACACACACAGTGAAGCTAAGCTGAGATTATATGGCGTGGTTTCCTAAGAATTTCATAAGTGTTTCAGCTGCAGCGAGGGGCAGTATTGGCAAGCGAGATGGTTTGATCCCAGGCCAAGAGTACAACGAGGGTAGAGAAGGAGCATTCCAGAGCAGCGCAGAGGCAGCAGGAGCCAAGAAAGGCTAACGCAGGCCCAATTAGGGCAGCGCAGGGGCAGTGTAACCCCTTCTAGGGTGATGCAAGCCCCTCCTGAGCAGCGCAGAGGTTGACGCAGGACAGGAAGGTTGACACAAAGGGCTTTAGAGCAGTGCTGGAGTTTGCAGAGGCCGAAAAGGGGCTGAGTTCTATAAATCCCGTTTGAGAGTGTGAATCAGTGATATTTTTTTGTCTTCGGGATAGAGGTATTGCTGCCATTTATATTTCTTTGTCGGGTTAACCAGTTTTGGTGCCCAGGATTGTTGTACTTAGAATCTGCATAATAATAAAAACCCACCAGAAGCTAGCAGCATCAGTTTTCCTGCATTGGTTTTTTTCGGGGACATTTGTCCATAAAATCCTTTGTGTCACTTTGTCTATGAGCATGTTATTCAGTATTTGATCTATATGTGTATGTTGTTAACTGTATTTACTTCGATGTTAATTCTGAATATTCAGATTAATAACTTATGTAAGTAGGAGAAGTAAATCAAGATTTAACAGTAGGGTTTCTTAAGTATAAGAAATTCTCACATGGTATCAGAGTGATTGCAGATCAAGCTGGATCTCCAGCAAGACGGTTGAAGAAATTTGTGTTGCAAAAAGGAGCAGCAACAGCAAAAAGAAAACCGGAGAGGGAAATGCAGCACCAGAAGGATGCAGAGGCAGCAAGAGCAACGCAAGTGGTGACAGTCCCAGCTGGGTAGTGCAAATACAACGTAGTACCTTCCAGAGGGACGGAGGAGCAGCCTGCGCTGTGCAGAGGCTGCACTGAGCCAGTCTGCTCACGCAAAGGCCAGCCAGGGTGACATAGTCCAGTAATTGATTGCTGTGCAAAGTGTCGTGAACTAGAAGTTTTGAGCAATGGCAGCATCTCGCCATTGCAGTTGGGGCAAAGATTCTACCAAAGGCACTGCTTCCGTTGCCGATAAAGAGCAAGAGGAGAACAACTGCTCATCAAATTTCGTTGCCAAAAGAAATTTGAGGATCGATCATAGGGTGATCGAAGAGAGCTGGTTTGTTGTTTTTGGAAGATTTCCAAGGAGGAAATCCGTTGTCAGAAGGAGCAGAGGGTGCCTTTTCGCCAAGGACCCTTGATCCGAGCTTCAGTTGAGAAGTAGGGAGAGGAAGAGTTGTTCCGACAAAGTAGATATGAGCAGATGGGTGCCACACGAATTGCATGATCAAGATAGGTTGGAAAACCTGTCCAACTTTGCTATCTGGAAGGCCAGAATCCTGGTAATCCTAGAGGCATATGGCTTGAGGGAGCATGTAGAGAGTGTCTTAGCTACACCAATCGATGCGAAACTCCTGGCAGAGAATAATGAAGTAGAGGCACATGCCAAGCGCTTCATCATGGACGGGGTTAAAGATCATGTGGTACCACACATAGCCGAGAAGAAGATGGCTCACGAGATGTGGAAAGCTTTAACCACATTGTATCAAGGAAAGTCCGTCCAGAGTAAGATGCTTCTGTAGAATCAACTGAGGTTATTTATGATGACCAAGGGAGAGGAAATCGATCCTTTCCTATTCAAACTGTAGTCAATCCAGGATCAGCTGACTAGCATGGGGTCAAGGTGGAGGATGATGTCATGATGAGGACTGCTCTAAATGCAGTCACTCAGGACTGGGAAACATTTTTCCAAATCCTTTTGGGCAGAGTGGACCTTCTTAACTAGGGCAATATGTGGGCTAACCTCCGACAAGAGGAGATACGCTAAATGAACAGGAAGCAGACCAGCATCAGAGCGGGAAAAGTGAACAAGGAGGAAGAGGAAGATGCAACCCTAGCATCAAAGAAGCTGCAAGGGAAAAAGAAGTGTGATCTGTCAAAGATCAAATGTTTCCAATGTAGCGAACTTGGACACTTTTCCAGCAATTGTCCTCAAAGGAAGAAGGACAAGGAAGCTTCTAGTTCCAAGGCTGCTATAGCAGACAACGGCTCTGACAATGACATAGCCATGAGCGCTCATGAACCACGGAGGTGGGGCGATATTGATCTGTAGAGCAGCTACAGAGTGGTGGCGGGATCCTTGAGTAGCCCAACTCGTGGATCACATCCGTGCTACGAGAGCCTTAAGACAGTAGCCAGGAATGACTAGAGCAGTGGGTGCAAATATCACGAATGGAGCATATGGCAGAGGTTGAGATGCTGAAGAGGGAGCAGCGCAGTGCAGATGCAGCAAAAGCGTAGAGGCAGCAGTGCATTGGCAGCGCAGAGGAGGTATGCTTACGCAAGTGCAGAGCTACAGCAGCGTAGTGGCTTCAGGAGGAGAGCGCAGAGAAGCAACCTATGGAGCTTTAGTGATGAGATGCAACCCGACTGACTTGTCTGTCATTGGGAAGGGGTCCTTCAGTTGCTTAATCTCAGAAACTGAGTTGCTTACTCTTAGCAACTTACTTGCAGTGCAGTAGTTGGCAGCACGGTGCAACAATTTGAGAGGGAGTTGCAGTATGGATGTAGCAGTGATGGAGGCAGAGTCATGGGAAACAGTACAAAGAGCAGCAACAACGCAGTGATGAAGGCCAGTAGGCCAAACATCAGCGCAGAGACCAATGCCAGAGATTAGAGCAGTACTTCGAGATGAAGTGTATTGCTAGAGCACATTCCTCGCTAAGAGGGAGTGTTGAGATTTTGGGGTGTTGGGTTAGCATCGCATGTGCTCTAGCTCCCAAATTTTGTGGAGGAGATGGAGTACATGAGATCTCCAAGACCCAGGAAGCATTTAGAATAATTCCATCAGGTTTAAGAGATATTCAAATAATTAATCTTTTTAATTAAGGACCGTAAGTCTAACTTAGGAAAATTAAAAAATTAAAGTGAATTATATTAAACATGTGATGAGAATGACTTAAGTGACGCGGATCAAGCAACTTCTAATATTAGTCATCGATTAGAGATTAGATCACGATTGTTGATGTTTCAACGAGAAAAGTATAAGAGAAGGGCTTGGGGTTAGTTGGAGAACACATACATTGATAGAGCACTGAAGCTAAACTAAGATTATAGGGCGTGGTTTGCTAAGAATTTTAAAAGTTTTTCAGCTGCAACGAGGGGCAGTATTGGCAATCAGGGTGGTTTGATCCTAGGCCAAGAGTACAACAAGGGCAGAGAAGGAGCATTCCAGACCAGCGCAGAGGCAGCAACTACGTAGTCGAGCCAAGAGCCTAGCAGGGGTAGTGCAGAGGCAGCAGGAGCCAAGCAAGGCAGGGGCAGGCCCAGTTAGGGCAGCGCAAGGGTAGCATAATCGCTTCTAGGGTGATGCAGGCCCTTCCTGAGCAGCGCAGTGTCTGACGCAGGCCAGGAACGCTGACGCAGAGGGATTTAGAGCAGCGATGGGGTTTCCAGAGGCTAGAAAGGGGCTGAGTTCTGTAAATCCCGTTTGAGGGTGTGAATCAGTCATATTTTTTTGTCTCCGGGATATAGGTATTGCTGCCATTTATATTTCTCTGTCGGGTTAACCAGTTTTGGTGCCGAGGATTGTTGTACTTAGAATCTGCATAATAATAAAAACCCTCTAGAAGCTAGTAACACGAGTTTTCCCGCATTGGGTTTTTCCGGGGACATTTGTCCAGAAAATCATTGTGTGTCACTTTGTTATGAGCATGTTATTCAGTATTTCATCTGTATGTGTAGGCTATTAACTATATTTACTTCGATGTTAATTCTGAATATTCAGATTAATAACTTAAAGTAGGATAAGTAAATCAAGAGTTAACAGTACGGTTTCTTAAGTTTAAGAAATTCTCACAACAGTGGGTTTGAGCACACTATCGAGTTGGAGCCCGGCATTCAGGCCGTGATCACCATCCCCTATAGGCATCCCAATGCCTATAGGGATGATATTGAGAGGGCTATCCAAGAGCTCTTGGCATTAGGGCACATCAAGCCCAACACTAGTCCTTTCGCTTCTTCAGTTGTTCTGGTGAAGAAGAAGGATGGGACGTTGTGGATGTGCATAAACTACAGGGCCCTAAAAAAGTAAACCATGAAGAACCGCTGCCCCATTTCCAGGATCGATGAGTTGATGGATGAGCTGAGGAGAGCAAAGTTCTTCTCCAAGATTGATCTAAGGTTTGGGTACCATCAGACCCGGGTGAGGGACAAGGATGTCCCCAAGACTGCGTTTTGATGTCACTATGGCCACTTCGAGTTTTTGGTGATTCCCTTTGGGCTGACCAATGCTCCGGCTACTTTTCAATCTTGCATGAACCACATCTTCCGTGGTCAGCTGAGGAAGTTTTTGCTGGTATTCTTTAACGATATTCTGATAAACAACCGCACATGGGAGGAGCACTTACAACACATAGAGGCAATACTGTGTATCCTGGAGGAGCAACAATACTACGTCAAGCTGTCCAAGTGCGAGTTTGGCTTGAAAAAGATGCTCTATTTGGGGCATATCATCGAAGTGGATGGAGTGTGAGTCCACAAGGAGAAGATTAGGGCCATACAGGATTGGCTTGAGCCCAAGAATGTGAGAGAACTTTGGGGGTTTGTGGGCATTTGCACCTACTACCGAAAGTTCGTCAAGGGATTTTCGCAGTTTGCAGCACCCCTCACGGATCTCACCAAAAAGGGGGCTTTCAGTTGGACCGAAACACCGCAGAGGGCCTCTAATCGGCTCAAAGAGGTGATGAGCAATTGTCCAGTTCTTTCTCTACCTGACTTCACGCAACCATTTGCGCTAGAGTGCAATGCTTCCGGGGAGGGAGTATGCGCAATACTTATGCAAGGGGGACACCCCATAGCTTTCGAGAGTCGGAATTTATTGCCGCATGAGAGACTCTACCCCATCTACAATAAGATGCTGGCCATCATGCATGCGCTAGCTAAGTTCCGACAGTATCTAGTGGGGAAAAAATTTCGGGTGAGGACTGACCACAACAACCTCAGATTTTTCCTAGAGCAAAAACAATTGCAGGAGAGGCAACAAAAGTGGGTGAGCAAGATCCAGGCCTATGACTTCGACATAGAGTATGTCAAGGGGAAGCACAAAGTAGTGGTTGATGTGTTGTCCAGGAGGTTGGCTTCTTTCTCACTGATGGGTATTGAGCCAGATTGGAAGGCTCATTTGCTAGTGGAGTACTCCAAGGACCGTTTTGCATGTGAGGTCTTGGAGAGGCAAGTGACTGATGACCACTACCGAGTGATGGATGGGGTGATCTACTACAGAGACCTGATCTATTTAGTGGCCAACTCCCAGCTGCGGGATAAGATCCTACACGTAGCTCGTGATTCACCATTGGCCGGGCACCAAGGGTACACCAAAACTTACAGGGCCATCAGGGAGAGGTTCTCATGGAAGGGCATCAAGGAGGATGTTCTGCAACACATCAGGGAGTGTGAGGTATGCCAGCGGAAAAAGGGAGAGATGACCCACGCAGTAGGGTTGCTTCAGCTGCTTCCCACCCCCAAGGGGAAATGGGAGATTATTTCGATGGACTTCATCACGGGGTTGCCCATGGTATAGGGCAAAGATTGCATTTACGTGGTTGTGGATCGCTTGACTAAGTAAGCTCACTTTTTTCGCGATCTCAACCAAGTACACGACCTCACAGGTGGCCGAACTGTTCTTCAAAGAAGTATTCCAGTTGCATGGTCTCCACAAGACCATTGTCAGTGACAAGGACAACTGCTTCATGGGGGGATTTCGGCAAGAGATGTTTCGGTTGGTGGGCATGGAGCTCACATCTAGTACGAGGTACCATCCCCAAATAGATGGCCAGACGAAGATAGTTAACAAGTGGCTGGAGGGCTACTTGCAAAACTATGTCACCAGGCAACATAAGGCGTGGTTGAGGTGGCTGCACATGGGGGAGTAGTGCTACAACACTACCTACCACATGTCCATAGGTATGTCTCCATTTCGTGCATTGTATAGTTATGATTCTCTGACTTTCGTTGATGTTATGTTTGGAGACAGGCCTCCAGGGCCAAGGAGTGAAAACAGGAGAGCCAAGACATCTTCAGGGCTCTCAAGGGCAACTTGCAGGCAACACATAACCAACAGAAAATCTACGCTGACAGGGGTTGCGTGGAGAGGTAGTTTGAGGTTGGGGATCTAGTGTACCTATGCCTCTAGTCATACAAGTAGTCCATGCTGAAGCAGAAGGGAGCAAAGAAGTTGAAACCACATTTTTATGGGCCTTACAAGGTCACTCAGAGAGTGGGCGAGGTATAATATGAGTTGGAGCTACCTCTGGGGAGCCAAGTGCAACATATTCCATGTATCGTGCCTGAAGAAGGCTCTAGGCCAGCAAGTGACAACAGCAGTTGAGTTTCCTCCCATGGATGATGAGGGGAATTTAGTGCTATAGCCAGAGGCTATATTGGATACCAGGGAAAGGCCCTTGAGGAGCAGAGCAGTGAAGAAATACTTGATCAAATGGAGGAACCTCCCGGATGAGGATGCCACGTGTGAAGGGGATAAGATTCTTCAGAACCCATCTTTGCAGTTACTTCAGGACAAGCAATGATCTGAAAGGGAGGACTGTAATATCCCCAATTAGCAGTCAACTAATTGGGAATATTAATTTTTGACAAATTTTGGCTTTTCCTAATGTTAGACAGAAATAATGTGGGTTGGGACCCACCAATCATAATAAATAAAAATAGAAGTATTCTTCCTATAGTTAGGGGGGAAAGTGTGGCCTAGGTGGGGGCCAGGAGAGCCAATGACAAGGCTCTGTGCTGAGCTGAGTGGCAGCGCTGAGATTGGCCAAGGAGGGATAGCGCAGGAGTGGCCAGTGAGGGTGCAGCGCAGTCCTAGGTGGGGCCCAAGGGGAACGTTGGGCTATGGTAGACAAAAGGAAGGAAGAAACTCATTCTGGATAACTCATTCACCTAGTATTTTTCTGTCTTCATTGACTGATCACGCTTGAGTTGTTGAGCCAAATCTGTAGTGTTGTTCAGCACAAGAGATCAACGAAGATATCAACCTCTGCCTCGGGGGACTTCGAGTGCCTGCTCAGGAGAGGAGATTCCACCATTTTGTGAGAAGGCTTCAGAGCTACATCAGCAAGAGTACATAGTCCCTTCAGGAAAACGTAGAGGCAGCGCATTGATCGCGCAGTCTAACCAAGGAAGAGTGTCGGAAGAAGGGAGTTAAGGGGTAGAGTTGTCGGAGGATTTGGAGGGGAGGTTAGCCACATCCTACCAGGGATTTTGGTGACATTTCAGAGGCATTTTCCAGCAGATTCAGCGAGAAGGTCAAGTTACCCAGCAGACCAACGTGCCAAGCCCAAAGGGGCAATTTTCCGGGGTCAAGCTTTCTGGAAACCCTTCGCGGGTTATTGTGGGTTTGGTGAGTAGAGCCCGAGTTAGAAGCCCGGAATTTTCTGAGCACAGGAGATAGGCCAAACAACAGACTGAAGTCAGCCAACAACAACAGTTCCAGAATTGGTAGCGCAGAGGGAGAGCCACGCAGAGCACATTCCAACAGAGATTTTTGTCTAGTTTAGAGTTGTTCTTCAGCCTGCCTAGAGTAGTCGCAGGTATTATCCTTCTAAGCACCAATATTGTACTCTTTCCAACAAAATTAATAAAATGGCTCAGCGCTGGATTTGGCTTCATTCTCTGTGTTTTCAACGGTGTTTCTATTTTGTTGTAGTTAATTGTTTATTTGCACTTTTATTACTGTTAATCCCCATTTGGGGATATTACAGCTGCTGTAATGAACGTTTTCTTGAGGTTGAAGTGGGTTTTATGCGAACAAGTGATTAGGCATTTGGCAATGGTCGGGTATTTGGGTTATACTTACTCTATGATTGGGATTTTTGATGGTGCTTTTGGTAAGAAACAACAGTGAGAAAGTTAAAGGCTAAATGCCATTTTCTTTTCCATGGTTTTTCGTCATATTGTTGAAGGGTGGAATTGCAAGAAAATTTTTAAATGGATCAAATTGAAAATGAATTAGAGTTATTGAAAATTCTAATCGTGTCTACTATTGAAAGCAACACTAAAATCAACAAGGACAATATTTCTGATATTCAAATTTGTCTACAAAATGCATAAAATAAAATTGAGTTTTTGCAACTTGAATCACAATACAACAAGAAGAGCTACAACAACATAAGCATCATTCTAAATTGTTCCAGATTGAGACAGACTCCCATCAGCAACAATAATATAAAGTTGAGGTTGATTCACATACAGTGCCTAGTTCAAGAGCAGATTTACTGTAATATCCCGAAAGGGATATTTTAACTAAAAATGCAGAAAAATAACTAAACTCCACAATATGCCGTAAAATCACTATTTACTCAACAGAAGATTGCCATGTAAAATAAACACATAAGCACTACAATTTATCAACACATCAAATAGGAAGAATATCAGTATTTTATTATAGATAATAACTGGGGTTACAAATACATCTGACCCAAAGAAAGAGCTAAGACGGAGAACTGGCCACCAAGATGAGCTGCTGCACTATGCTGGCCTCAAAACTAAACTATTGTACTCTCCCTCCGGAAACAGCTGTCACTGAACCCACTGAAGATGATGAAGCACAAGTTGAAGATATGAATGATCCTCACTCCAATATCTCTGAAGCTCTGTGAAATTTTTGAATGAAGTCTCCTCAAAGAGAGTTGGGTTTCCGTCCAACACTCACAAATCACCCGAGGGTTTCCGTCCTGGGGCTACGGCTGAAATAGAGAACCACGTCTCAAACCTCTCACACAAGAAAATGATATGATCCAAAGATATCCCTCAATGGCCTCCTCCCTTTCTTTTATAGATCTCTTGGAGCCTTCTAGAGCATTATTTTATTATTATTTTATTCATGGAGCACTTTTCCCTCTTATTAAAATATTCCTTTTTAATGCAGAAAAAAGTAAATCAGCTACCACGTCTCCTTTGGTCACTGAAACTCATGTCCAACTGTCCCATCATGGAGGTATCCTCATCCCAGTTCCAATGAGCTATTACACTAAGGTGTTCTGTCATGTATTCCTCCTAGAATGCCACCATGAGCGTAATTAGCTGAGTTAAGCCCATAAATAACTCAAATTTCCGAAAGTTATCGGAATGCACCGAAACGAAAGCCAAACTGCTCGGATGATGGAATATATCAAGCGAATGCCACCCGACCACATAGAAACTCCTCAAAACTCCTCCAAAAAGCCCCTGGGCCCGCTGATGATACCAACCTGTACTTGTGACCGGTCTGCTCCTAACTCTGGAAGTCCATCCTAGCCCTGTCATAGGTGACACCAAAAAAAGGAATATTACAGACCTTCCACCCCAAGATTGCTTGCCCTCAAGCAATCGAAATATGTGGGCCACTCTGTCGGCCAGATGCAACTAAGACCTAATGCCCGGATCCCATACAAACCTCCTGGTGCTACTATGTGCTTGTGTCAAGCCACCCAGAATAGACCCCTCAATGCCGGGATCCCAAACTGATCTCTCACTGTACCTGTTATCAAACAATCCTCTCGGATCCCCACGCCACAATGGCCAATCATCGCCCAAGTCCCACGGCTTAGATTGCGCACTGCCTCTGGCTATAACTGATGCTCTAAGAAGTGAAGACCACCAACAAGCATCAATGCTTCTTGGCTCCTATTGTGTTGTACCTCTAACTGTATATGCTGCCCCACCAA
Source organism: Pinus albicaulis (assembly GCA_034641835.2). Classification (NCBI taxonomy): domain Eukaryota; kingdom Viridiplantae; phylum Streptophyta; class Pinopsida; order Pinales; family Pinaceae; genus Pinus; species Pinus albicaulis. The sequence goes on along the minus strand of CM076580.1, from coordinate 1,184,382,508 downwards.
CTGCGTACCAACTCATCACCTCCCTCCAATCTAGCCCCTGACTCAATCCAATGGTAATCTTGCTCTCCTGAAGTCGGGATGGAATGTTGAAGAAATGTTGACCTGTGTCCCACTGCCAACTAGAATCTGTAACATCTGTCATGTGTAAGGGCCCCTGCTCTGCTATGATCCCTATGAAGAAGATCATACCATCAAGAGGGTACCAACTCATGATCTCCCACCAATCTATCCTAGAAGAAGGATCCAAGGTAGTGACAACTGCATACGAAACACATCTAGAGCGTTGTCGCCAGCCCGTACTAAACTCACGCTGCTCTGTCCCGTCTGCCGACGAGATCTGCCTGTAGAGGAAGGCACCTCTCTCTATAAAGTGCCAAAGTGGGCTGGATATGCTGCAAGCCCCGTCGATGTACCCCTGGAGAATGCAGCTCCCTGAAAGTACTGCAGCTCTATTGAATGCATGTGCATCTATTTGTACCTCATCAATGTGTCGGCCCAACAATGGATGCTCCACCATCTCCAATAGCTCATCCCTCTCTTGATCGGGAATGTAATGCTCTTGCTGTCTACTCGCCCCCTGCAGAACCATCCCATCAACCTCCAACATCTCCAGAGGATATGGATCTGCAACTGCTGTCACCGTACTCAGTGTATGTGCATCTGACTTCTCCTCCTTAGTGGCTGACCCCAAGGTTAGCCGCATATCCATCATGGACTCAATGCGAGCCTCCATCTGGCTCTCCCACAAGGGACTATCATGCGTAATGTGCATAGTATCCTCCTCTGCTGACTCAGGCTCCATCATATGCTGCTCGAGCTGAATCGTCACAAGTGTCTCATCACCCATAATATCTCCCGTAGAGTCCCCTGATAGCTCACCCTGCACACTGGAATACAGCTCCAGCATACTGTCATCATCTCTGCATGACTGCTTCCGCTCCCCAGAAGCATCCTTAACTGATCCCATGGACTCATCTGAAGAAGAGTCCTCACCCTAGCATACAGAAGGAATGCTCTTCTGTTTTTCCTCCGCCACATCATCGACATCACTCAAATATGAGTGATCAGGCCCCCAAGGTCCTTTGCAGATGAAGCAAAGTCCCTTCCTTCTCAGCTCATTTCTGCTGCATGATCCACCAAACTGGAACAGCTCCTCCCTGGTCAACTGTCTCCTGAAAAGCTCAATGTTCTGCTCAACCAGCCCTTGGGCTAGTTCATAAGCAGCAGGTGAGACCAACTGCTCTCTCCTCCAAATGCTAAGCAACCTAGTCTGCAACTCCCAGCAAATGGCCTCACGGATTCCCATGCATGATGACAGGATGGACTGCATGTGTGCTATGACTGTGTCAGAATGATGTCTCCTAATGTTGAAGAAGCATTGGAACATCTACAGAATCAAGCCATCACACTCAAAGTCAAACATGATCTCATGAGTCTAGGTCATGGCCATGACTTCTAAAACCTTAAGCTTCCTCCCAAATGTAGAGCCTGCACAGTTGTCCAAATCCCGAAAGGTTCCTACTATTAGTCTGAAAATTATTTTCATAATGTCATCATTGTAGGGAGGGAAGGGTGCTGTTATCCTCAAAATATCATTGAAACAAGATGCAGCTATAAGCTGGACTCTCTCACTTAGATGTTCCAAGAATCTAGCTTGTACCAATGCAAGCATAGATGGCTCCAAAGCCAAATTTAAACTCCAATCAGATTGCTCTACCTTTGAAAGGCAGGATTCCAATTTCTCTAACATGGGAAAGTCATTTTCTGATCTTCCACTCTTTAAGTCCATCCCAAGTGCATAAAGCCAATTACCCACTTCTTCCTCCTTTTGTAAATTTCTCAGATGCCTTTGTTGGAATAAACTATGTACCTTCTTGGACAAGGGTCTGTTGTTTTGTTTCAAGGAACTAAATTCTGCATTGTTTAATCTTTTTGGTCTTTGTTTTAGATTGCAACCCGCTGAGGCACTGCTATGTTGATTTAGGAGTTGTTTTAAAAACTTAATTGTTTCAACGACATATATGGAAGTAACAGTGGTTTAGCTGGACTTGCACAAGGAAAGCTACAAGCACCAGGTGATGATTGCAAGGAAATCCAACCGCTCCAATAGCAAGCTCCTCCAGAAACTGCATTGCTGCTCCAAGACTACATTGTTGCCTGACTTCAGCCTCTGATTTACCCACTGAAAACTACTCAGAAAATTCTAAGAATTTGGGAAGGGAATCCTTGCCCAAAACCCAGAAAAACCCAGAAATGGTTTCTTCTAATTCCAAACTTCGAAATCTGACCTTTTGTAGCTTGGCCCTCTTCCAATTTCGTTTTCTGGCACTGCAGCTGCTACTGTCAATCATTGCTCTCCAAAATCCTAGCAAACCTCCTCATATGGATCTCCTATCAATTTCCCGACACCCCAGCTCTAAAATCCCACCAATGCAGCTCCCACAAATGAGCCTCCTCCAATGACTGCATAGGCCCTTCTAACCAAAATAGCTGCAACTGAAAACTGAAAACCCGCAGGCTGATCCAAGATTGAAGCTCTAATACCACTGTAATATCCTGAAAGGGATATTTTAACTAAAAATGCAGAAAAATAACTAAACTCCACAATATGCCGTAAAATCACTATTTACTCAACAGATGATTGCCATGTAAAATAAACACATAAGCACTGCAATTTATCAACACATCAAATAGGAAGAATATCAACATTTTATTATAGATAATAACTGGGGTTACAAATACATCTGACCCAAAGAAAGAGCTGAGACGGAGAACTGGCCACCAAGATGAGCTGCTACACTGTGCCGGCCTCAAAACTAAACTGTTGTACTCTCCCTCCAGAAACAGCGGTCACTGAACCCACTGAAGATGATGAAGCACAAGTTGAAGATCTGAATGATCCTCACTCCAATATCTCTGAAGCTCTGCGAAACTTCTGAATGAAGTCTCCTCAAAGAGAGTTGGGTTTCCGTCCAACACTCACAAATCACCCGAGGGTTTCCGTCCTGGGCCTACGGCTGAAGTAGAGAACCACGTCTCGAACCTCTCACACAGGAAAATGATATGATCCAAATATATCCCTCAATGGCCTCCTCCCTTTCTTTTATAGATCTCTTGGAGCCTTCTAGAGCATTATTTTATTATTATTTTATTCATGGAGCACTTTTCCCTCTTATTAAAATATTCCTTTTTAATGCAGAAAAGAGTAAATTGGCTACCACGTCTCCTTTGGTCACTGAAACTCATGTCCAACTGTCCCATCATGGAGGTATCCTCATCCCGGTTCCAATGAGCTATTACACTAAGGTGTTCTGTCATGTATTCCTCCCAGAATGCCACCGTGAGCGTAATTAGCTGAGTTAAGCCCATAAATAATTCAAATTTCCAAAAGTTGTCGGAATGCACCAGAACGAAAGCCAAACTGCTCGGATGATGGAATATATCAAGCGAATGCCACCCGACCACATAGAAACTCCTCAAAACTCCTCCAAAAAGCCCCTGGGCCCGCTGATGATACCAACCTGTACCTGTGACCGATTTGCTCCTAACTCTGGAAGTCCATCCTAGCCCTGTCATAGGTGACACCAAAAAAAGGAATATTACACATGCAGATGCAGAAGTTCAGTCTACACTTCCCAGGCCCATCATTAGACCTTGGGAAGAGCTTGTACATAACAAGCACAAAACTGGTCTTGGATATGACAAGGATGTGTCCTTTCATATTCCAGATTACTCAAACCACATCCAGTTTCAGAGTGTTGGATTCCTTCATGACAGTTCACCTTCAGCTATTCCAGATTCTGCTCCTCTTTCACAGCAACCACAACAGATTTTTATATGCCAACATTGTGATCGAGTTCGCCATATGAAAGATCATTGTTTTGATCTTCATCCATGTGAGCGATGTCATAAAACCACTCATTATTTACACATATGCTTCAGAAACAAGCCTCCTGCAAGAACAAAGATTCATCTTGGATGGATCGCTTCTTTGCAATGGGCTTCAACAACCAAGAAGATATTTCAGTCATATGTCAGAATTTCTTCTAGAGTATTAAAAAGTCTTACAGTTGAGTTTTCTCCATCATCTCACCTTGTATCTGACAGGGGGGGAAGTGATGGTCATCTACAAGTTTCAAAGCCATATCAAACGAGCTTGAGCCACAACTTGCAATACCAGATTCATAGTTGTAGCCAAAGACATATATGCCCTTGAGTATGCCTTTGGTTTGTGGTCAACCTTAAACCATCTATGTGGGGTTGAGACCTCCCTTTTCAGGTTGAGCTTTTCTCTCTTCAAAGAATTGGGGACACTTTCTCTAGTAGAAGACTTCAACTTCTTGCCAGTTTTAGAAGAATTCTAGGAATTGCATTAAGCATTCCAGAGTTGATGGTCATTCTTATACCACCACAGGTTGAGACCTCCCTTTTCTAGGTTGAAGGTCTCCCTCTTCAAAGCATTAAGGAGCACTTCCTCTAACAGAATACCTCAGTTTCTTGCAAGATTGGGAAGAGTTCCAAGAACTGCACTAAGCGTTCTAGTGTTGGTGGTCATCCTTAAACCACCACCTTATGCCAACATTTCAGAGAGCACATTCAGCCTAGTGCTTCCATGCATATTTTGCACATTTTGTATTACAACTCTCTTCTTGGAATCATACATACCCCTTCGGATTAAGGGGGGGAATGTTGGACGCCTAATCCTCTAATGGTTGGTGTGGAAGTTGAACAGTCAAAAGGAGTCCAAGAGACCTTGGAATATGGAATCCAACAATCACTCCAATGTATTAAAAATATGTATCATTGTGAATAATATATGCAAGTCAAAGCTTATCTTTCACACTCTTATTTTCACCACTGTTGTGTTTAACAAGAATAATTGATCTTGTATTGTTTATCTCTTGAGATAATTGTCTATTGATATTACCGGCAACATTTTTTGGCACTGTTAAGCTTCTCGTGGTTGAGATTGTCTATTTCATTGTTCATAATTGAAAGATCATTGCAATTGAATACTTAAGTAATTAAGTGATCTTACCTTAAGAGCACTCATCCATCTCTTGCACTTACATACTAGGATTAGTCTCTTGCATTAATCAATTTATGCACAAGATTAAACTTGGTCGATAGAGATAGAGGTCCACCTTTCTCATCTATCTTGAGGAGCCTAGCACCTCTTTAGTGGTTAACACGGTGACCTTGCAACCGTCAGAACCACAGTCTCTGCAGCGCTGGAGGCATCAGGTTGTTAAAACCTAAGGGGAGGTATCATTAACCAGGCCTTAGCCCGCTTCCCCTTGGCTTCTCTCTCACAACCTACTCGAGAGACTAGCTTCAAAACAATTAAGAGGGAGGATACATTTAGAGTAAGCATATAACCAAAATAAACCAGGATTTTGCATCTCACCTAGATTTTAAGGCTTGCATTTCATATAGGAGATTGGAGCATCCTCAAGCAACGATTGTTCATCCGGTAACTTGGTAAATAATTTAAGCCAGTAATTGACTCCATCTAAGGCACTAGTCTTCCACGATAATCAAATTAAATCATTTAAATTGCTAATTCAATCGAGTTGCTAGGCCATTCAATTGTGTCTCCCGGACTTGTTGGTTGCCAACAAGTCTCCCATATTCACATTTCATAGGCACTACCCCGATATCTTGTTGTAGGCTGTAATATTCCAAGTAGAAATAAACAGCAATATAAAGCACATAAACAAAGACAAACAACAACTAGAGAGATATCACATGAACAATAACCAATATGGAGAACGCTGAGCCATTTAATTAATACTGAAAGATAGAAATGAGTACAAAGGTGATCAGAATGACGACACCTTGGCTTGCACTAGGCAAGCATAGAAATACTCTCAGATTGTGACTCGGAATGGTTGCTAACTCAAGACTGCGTAATCTCCACTGCTGTTGGTGCTGCTACTGCTACTGCTGGAATGAAAAGCTGATTTGGGGCTGTTCCCCTCCTTGGAAAATTATGAAACTTCGGAAATGGCCTCTCCACACAAAACCCATAAAAGCCCAGAGAGCTTTCTGAAAATGGCTGACCCTTGAAAATACCTCCCTTGAGGCACTACGCTATCCCCAAAAGAGAAACACTGCCCCTGAGTGCTCTGAAGCAAATGATGGCCTCCAACTCTATGAAATGCTAGAACATGGAAGGGTTGATCCCTCTCCAACTCCTCTGGGCAAAATACCATGATAAACCCTCAATCCGGAACTCCCTCTATCCAAAACTGCATCCTCCCTCTCACTGACTGCACTGTCTCTTCCAACGAATGCTCCCAACTGTGGATGCTGCTATCCTCTCCGGAAAAACAAGGTGGAACTCCTCACTCGAGCAAGCACTCGAAGTCTCCCGGGGCTGAGGTTGGGATCTCCGAATGGAGTCACCCGATTTACTGAACAGTACGTGCAGACTTTGCTAAACAGCAAGCGTGCTCAATGTCAAAAGACAAATCTCAAATATGCATAATCAGAATGAATCAAAATGAGGAGGCCCTCCCTCCTTTTATGCTTGGTGAGCATTTCCCTCACCTAGGCCCCACCAATCTCTGCACCGTCCCCTTGAGCCACGCTATCCATCTCTCTCTGCGCTGGCTTGGCCCCACGCTGTCTACGCTGCCCCTTTTCCCACGCTGCCACTTGACCACTAGGCTCCACTTTGCCAAATAGACATGTCTCTTAAGTGACTTTAGGAAATACTTTTTATCCTAAGTTTGAGGTAAGTGTCCTCTTCACCCACTTTATTTATAATTTAACTTTATAAAGGCAAAATAGTCAAAATTAATATTTCCAATTAGCTATTGCTAATTGGGAATATTACAGTCCTCCCCGGCAAAACGTTGCTTGTCCTCAAGCAACTGTAATGATGGATGCTGCAGAATCTTCTCACTCTCCCAGGTGGCATCCTCATCCGGTAAATTTCTCCATCTCACTAGGTACTCTCTGACTGTCTTGCTCCGTAGCTGCCTCTCCCTAGTATCAATAATGGCCTTCGGTTGTAGCACCAAGTGCCCCTCATCATCTGTGGGTGGGAGCTCCTCTGTTGCAATCACCTGCTATCCCAGTGCCTTCTTCAGTCGTGACATGTGAAAAACATGTTGTAGCACCAAGTGCCCCTCATCATCTGTGGGTGGGAGCTCCTCTGTTGCAATCACCTGCTGTCCCGGTGCCTTCTTCAGGCATGACATGTGAAAAACATTATGAATCTTGCTACCAATGGGCAGCTCCAACTCATATGCTACCTCTCCAACTCTACGTGTCACCCTGTATGGTCCATAGAAGCGAGGCTTGAGATTTTCAACCCCCTTCTGCTTCAGCGTGGACTGCCATATGGCTGCAAGCGTAGGTAGACCAAATCCCCTACCTCGAACCACCTCTCAACACGTCCCTTGTCGGCGTACAACTTCTGTTGATTCTGCGCTGTAGCCATGTTATCCTTGAGAACTCAGAGTATATCCTGAATCTCTTGGATCCACTCCTTGGCTCTAGGAGCCTTGCTAGCACCAAACATCATGTCAACAAAAGATAAAGCATGATATCCATATAACGCATAAAATGGAGACATACCGATGGACATATGATGAGTGTCGTTGTAGCAGTACTCCCCCAAGTGCAACCATCACAACCATGCCTTCTGCTGCCTGCTGACATAGTTACGCAAGTAGCCTTCCAGCCACTTCTTCACTATCTCTGTCTGTCCATCTGTCTGGGGTGGTAACTAGTACTCGGTGTCAACTCAGTGCCCACCAAATGGAAAAGCTCCTGCCAAAACCCGCCCATGAAGCGACCATCCCTGTCACTGACAATGGTCTTTGGGAGACCATGCAATCTGAAAATGTCCCTGAAGAACAACTCTGCTACTTGTGCTGCAGTGTAATGTGCCGATATAGCGAAAAAATGAGCATATTTAGTCAGCCGATCAATGACTACAAATATGCAATCCTTGCCCTGCACAGTGGGCAACCCTGTAATGAAGTCCATTGAAATAATCTCCCATTTCCCCTCAGGTATGGGAAGAGGCTGCAATAACCCTGCCGGATGGTTCATTCCCCCCTTGTTACGCTGGCAAACTTTGCACTCCCTGACATGTTGGAGCACGTCCTCCTTGAGGCCCTTCCAAGAGAACCTCTCCCCGATGGCCCTATAGGTTTTGGTAAACCCCTAATGGCCTGATAATGGTGAATCATGCAAGGCGTGCAATATCTTCTTCTTGAACTGGGAGCCCTCAGTCAAGAAGATCCTGTCCCTGTAATAGATCACCTCGTCCATCACTCTGTTCCTGTCATCTGTCACCATTCCATCCAAAATCTCACAAGCAAAACGGTCCTTCGAGTACTCCAACAGTTGAGCCCTCCAGTCCGTGTCCAAACTCATCAAGGACAACGCTGCCGGTCTGCGTGAAAGTGCATCTACCACAACATTGTTCTTCCCCTTGACATACTCAATGTCAAAGTCATAAGCTTGGATCTTGCTGACCCACTTCTGCTGCCTCTCTTGCAACTGTTTCTGCTCTAGAAAGAATCGGAGGCTATTGTGATCCGTCCTCACCCTGAATCTGTTCCCTACCAGGTAATGCCGAAACTTGGCCAATGCATGCATGATGGCCAACATCTCCTTGTCGTATATAGCATACAACCTCTCATGTGGCAATAGCTTCCGGCTCTCGAAAGCTATGGGGTGGCCTCCCTGCATCAAAACTGCGTCGATCCCCTCCCCTGAGGCATCACACTCCAAGACAAAGGGCTGTGTAAAATTTGGCAATGCTAACACCGGGCAGCTACTCATCACCTCCTTGAGCCTGTCAAAAGCCCTCTGTGATTTATCCGTCCTGTTGTCGCACAGATTGTTTAGGCACTGCGACAACGGCTCAGATCGGGGGCTGTCACCCTGATCCCCAATCTCTCTATCTAAGTTGTCTTCTTGCAAGCTAAGGGAGGCAGACCCTAATAGAAATGAAGAAATAGAATTGATTGCAAGTCAACCAATTCAGGAGACACAGTCAAATAACCAAGTACTTGATGAGATTAATAAGATTTCACAGATCCAATTATATTAAAACCAGTGCCTTATGGAGTTAAAAGATCCCGTTATGCAATTAAAGCCAAGTAATTGATGTATACTTGATGCTATGAAAACACAAATGACCACAATGATATTCAATAGAAAGCACCACAACCATTCATTAAAATACTTAAGCCCACAGCAAAGCGATCATTAAAAAATAAATGCCAGATGCTTGCAATGTTTCCGAATTTATAATGTTCCAATTAACCCAATCCAGAAATTAAAATGTTCCTGTATAGTCAAATTTTAGATAAAAAATTTAAGCTCATTTGACTGGAAATTTTTTAGAAATTTTTATATTTTTTATTATTTTTTAAATCCTAAAACAAATTAAGAGATTCTAAGAAAATTAAAACAAAACTAACATTAACCAAAAAATCAAAATCTAAAGTATGAAAACTAAGAACTAAAAATAAATTAAAACAAACTAAAACTAACACTAATTAAAATCTAAAAGAAAAACTAAAAAAAAAAAAAAAACTGAAACTAAAAATTAATCAACCAAAATCGAATTAAAGAATTAAAACCTAAAGCTAAACTAAACTAAACTAAATTAAATCTAAAGTCTAAAAAAACAAAACCTCTAAACGAAAGTCAAAAAATAAAATCTAAAAAACTTAAAAAAAAAACTAACACTAACCTTTATTAAAATTTAAAATCTAAAAAATAAATTTAAAACTAAAACTTAACACTAACACTAACCTAACAAAATTGAATCCGATAAAGAAATAAACACATGAGTTTTTGTTTTGTCGTTTGTGTGCATTCGTTTTGCGGGTTGAAGTCGATGGAAGAAGCGGTGGAGCAAATGTGACAAGACGGCGAGGCTAAGGTCGATGGCAAAGAAGGATAGAAGGCAGGACGGCAAGGAATGTGACGGAGCGGAAGGGTTATGAAGGCTGTTCGAGCAAGGGAGACGCAGGCAACGACTGAGGACGGCAAGGAAAAATGCAGCGTATGCAAAATCAAGGGCATCGTATGGAGATTTGCTTGCAGGTCAGCGTAGAGGAAGACAGCGTGAAGACAAGGCTGCGGATGACAAAGGAATAAAGCTGGACGGCAAGGAAAAAAAATGACGTAGAGGCTTGGCAGCGTTGAACAAAAGCAGTGATTACCTAGTACACATTAAAACGTCTTAAATCTTTCCGCCAAACTCAAATTTTTTTTTTCCGTCAAAACTCAGATTTTAGATACTCCTTAAATCAAATAACATGCAGATCTGCCAACAGAAGCGATTCTGACGCCAGATCTTTAAAAAAAAAAATTTGAGAAAACCCTGCAACCTACAAAACCAGAACAGATCCCAAAACTATATGCACAAAAAATTATTTAACCCTTACAACCTATAGAATATTCACAAATTTACAGTGCTAATTTACAAATTAGAGGCCCTCATGGCCAGATTTAAACCCATTTCAGCACAATTTTTAGAAATTCAAATTTTTAAAGAGAGGCACAAATCCTAAAAGACTCTGCAAAACCACAATTTCGTAAGATAGCTTTGAGAATTTAGAAACAATGGGCTTTTTCAGATTTACGAAATCTGAGAATCGGCTGGTCTAACTGAAGACTTCCCCAGACGCTCAAACCTTTTAAAAAAAATTCCCTGCACACTTAGATCTGAAATTTAGATTGATAGAGATTTAAGAAAATAAACATGAAACATTTCAGAAAAATAGATAACTAGCTTTTCCGTTAAATCAAAAATGTCATTTTATGAACCCAAAAAACTACACAAGATACCTGTATGCAGATTAATTCATGAAGGCCATCAATCATAAAAATGCAAAACAAAGTAACAGAGGTTAGAGATAAATCACCATATAAATCTGGAAAAGGAACACCCAAGTTTGTAACCCCAAAGTCTTTATGCTTTATTCATCAAAAGGAATCACAAGAGCTTCCAAGAACAAGTGCACGATCCAAAGGTTGAATGGCTGACAGACTAACAAAGACCTCTAATTTATAAGTTAAAATCTCCAACGGCTAGTTCGGTTGATCCATGTCAAAATAATCTCAACCGTCGAAAAGATTTGATCATCTTTTAATCTGGACCGTCGAAATTATAAATTTGAGGAAAAACGAATTTATCATTTAATTTCATTTTAATTAACTCAAAAATACTATTTTTGAGTTAATTACCTCAAAATTTTGACTTTGACTTAACCACCTAAGCCCAAGGGTCCAAAATTTCTTGAAATTATCAATATTCCCTTGGCCTGGGGCCTTTAAAAATTCATTTTTTAAGGACCAACGAATTTTGCCTTTGAAGGATTTTATACTCACCTAAGACCTAAAATTAATTAAATTTTTGGCTTAAGATTTTTTAATTAATTTGACCAGAAAATTTAATTAATTGACTAAGAGGGGATTTTAATTATTTTTTCCAACCCCCTTTAAACTAAATGCCCCCTTCTTGGTGAGGTCTATAAGGGGCGCAGCAAGTTGGGAAAATCCCTTGACGAAGTTTCGGTAGTAGGTGCAGATCCCCACAAATCCCCAAAGTTCCGTCACATTCTTCGGCTCCGGCCAATCCCTGATGGCCCTGATCTTCTCCTCGTGGACCTTCACTCCATCCACCCCGATGATGTGCCCCAAGAAGAGCATCTCGGTCAGCCCAAACTCGCATTTGGAGAGCTTAGCATAAAACTGATGCTCTTCCAAAATGTGCAATACAACCTCTATATGTTGGAGGTGCTCCTCCCATGTCCTGCTATCGACCAAAATGTCGTCAAAAAACACTAACACACACTTCCTCAAGTGACTGCGGAAGATGTGATTCATGCATGACTGAAAAGTGGTCGGGGCATTGGTTAGCCCAAAGGGCATCACCAAAAACTCAAAATGGCCGTAATGACACCAGAAAGCGGTCTTGGGAATGTCCTGCTCCCTCACGCGAATCTGATGGTACCCGGATCTCAAATCGATCTTTGAGAAGAACTTGGCCCCTCTCAGCTCATCCATCAACTCATCGATTCATGGGATGGGGTACCGGTTCTTCATGGTCTTCTTGTTCAGGGCCCTGTAATCAATTCACATCCTCAACGTGTAGTCCTTCTTCTTCACCATCACTACTGAAGAAGCAAAGTGGCTGGTGCTAGGACGAATGTGTCCAAGAGCTAAGAGTTCATGGATAGCCCTCTCAATCTCATCCCGATAGGCTTTGGGGTGCCTATAGGGTGTAGTGATGATAGCTTGAATACCCTGCTCCAGTTCAATAGTGTGCTCAAACCCTCGATCTGGTGGCTGTCCTAGTGGTATCTCCCCAAATACCGTAGCATACCTGTCGAGAATTGTAACAACCCGTTCCCGAGTTATACACAATGATATTAGTGTGTGTACGGTATAGACATTTGATAGCTACACCTGCCTATCTCGCACACATCGCACTAGTACACCTAACTACTAATATCAAGATTACCTGAGTTAGACATTAATATTAAGGTTTCAAATTAAAATTCATATTAATTTAGTATAAAGTATATAAAAAGGATTAATGAAAAGAAAATAAAATTTGAATTAATTAAAATATATATACACATAGTTGAGTTAAATATTCTAACATAAGCCTTAATCATAAATGTACTCTAAAGTCAAGCCATATACTCCTAAACAGATTGGATAACCATAAAGATCACACCTCCTCTTTAATACCACTGACATCTCCTTAAATGACATTCATACCTTCCTTTTAAAAAAAAATCTTATCTTAATGGAGAAGAGGCGGTGGGATAGGATGTGTGGCGGTGGGACAGGATGTATGGCGGTGGAGAAATTTATATAAGGAAATTGATTCGAAGGAGGAGGGGGTCTTTTTTTTCTGAACTTGAAGGGATTACCAAGTGAGATGATGATAAGAAAGGATTTGTACTGAGGGGGAGTCTCTGTTCTTCTTGGAAATCTGGGCACGGGGGCAGAGGAGACATCCTCTGGGTCTGGGATTGTTCCCGGATTGGCTAGGAGGACTTGATTGTTTTGGTGAACTGTTCAACTGTCCACAACATCACAAGAGGAGAACCACCATTAAAATCATCAGCTATACTCCAGGTATTTTCCCATGTTTCGATTAGTTCCTTATGCATAAATTGAAATTTCATTACTGCTCTGCATCAAATCGTATTACTGCTGACTTATATTTATACATGTTGAGGTTCATTCATGCTAAAAGGATGTCTTAGAATGTATTCATTAACAGGCTGATAATTGTAGCAGTGATTCCCTGTTAGTTGATTTAGCTAAGTCTCTCTCTCTCCAGCAAAAACTCTGAAATTCTCTGAAATTAAGTGTAAAATTTAGGAAAATAACAAACAAGGTCTCTACAAGAATGGACTGTACATCTGGGTGTACGGCCTGCCCTGTAGATCCTGCCTTCGACACACACAACTCCACTGCCCACTCTATCTCTCCCTTCCAGAAATCTGCCTCCATCCGGTGTGCTGAAACTGTCTGTGGCAGGTAGGTGTGCATCCCCCGAATCTTCTCATGCTTCCCAGTCTTCTTATCCGTCCACTCCATCTCCAAGGTCTCCCAATCAATGGTGACCTTTCCCAACGTGATCAACCACTATACCCCCAATATCACGTTGGTGTTTGGAATGTCCACCACGAAAAAATGATCTGTTAGGGTGTACGTCCCCATGGTCACTGCCAAATCTGGCACATACCTAGCACACTGCATAGTCCGATCCCCTGGAACCAGTACCGAAAACCCATCAAAGGTCTCTGTCGGTATGCCCCTCCGCTCTACCAGCTGGGCATCAATGAAGTTGTGGGTGGCCCCACTGTCTACTAACACTGAGACACGCTGTCCCTGTACTGTGCCTTGGACACGCAGTGTCAAATACTTGGGAACTCCCCACAAAGCTGCAAGGGCTCCCCCGATGGGTGCAAAAGCTGCACCTCCCGCTCCCGGCGGTGGAGGTGGCAGATGATCCCCTCTCTACACTGTACTGCTGCCTCCAGCCTCTATCTCCTCATACTCCTCTTCTTCCCTGCTGCTATCGGAGAAGACCTCGATGTAGTGTGCCTTCCCTGTGGCACAACGGTGTCCTGGTTCCCATGGCTCCTGGCACATGAAGCATAACCTCCTCCGCTTCAGATCTCTCCTGGTCTCTGTTGGAAATGTTGTCATTGATGGCAAAGGACAGCAGCAGGACAACAACAGTGGCAAAGGAGGCAGCAGAGGCAGAGACAGGCAAAGGAAGCAAGCAGCGCAAAGGAAACATGGAGCATAAGAATAACAGAGACAGGGCAGTAAAAAGAGAGGCGGAGACAGCAAATACAGAGGCAGAAACAAAACGGTCAAGCAGTGGAGGCAGAGGAAGAGATGAAACGGTCGAGCAGTGGAGGCAGAGGTCGAGCAGCAGAGGCAGAGGAAGAGACAGCGAATACAACAAATTATGAATCGAAATGGTAATAAACCCGTGCGTTATAATATGTGAAGGTGCAGTGCAGAAGGCACTACAATGGTTTCCAGTGCATCGGGGTTTAAGTGACAATTTGAGATCACGGTTTATAGAGCATTCGAAAGAGGAGATTGCACATTATTCCGTGTAATTTCATTCAGTATTCATTGAGAGGTGAAGTACACAGCTGGGGATTGTTACATCTCAACGGAACCATGCAAGCACCTTGCATAAACAAGAGCGATGGTGAAGAAGGCGAAACTTCGGTGGCAGAAGCGATGGAGTAAGTATAGCCATGGCACAGTAGAAAAAATCGAAATTGAAGTTATAAAGAATGAAACGGAACCTGGAGTGGGGAGTAACCGGAACCATGAAGGAACAGTAACGACGATTTGGAACACCCGACAGTTTTCATCACACTGCTTTTGTGCAGTCAGTGGTTTTCGTGAAATCAGTGCGATCACAACCATCGGCTGACACGTAGCCTTAAGCGGTTTGGAGAAACTGCCCTTATCGCGTGCCATCACGCGTTAACTGTCGACTGTGGACCCCGCGCGATATCGACATACGACGTCCGATCTGGAGGCGGGTCCATCAAACGGTAGTCGCACGTCAACTAGGATGGAAGATAACTCAAGGGATGACGCGATAAGCGACTGGGCCCCAGTTCATCGCACAAAGTTTGAAGTTTAAAACTCGTGCATTTAATCTATGCGACACTCGTTGATTGTCGTCGGATCAGTGTTGGCTGCGCGATATGTTATTAATCGTCGATTGAAGAAATGCATTAACAAGTGGGCTCCACGGAACGTGTATGTATTATAATATGCATCGGGGTTGATATATATATTGCAATATTTGATATATTAAAGTGGAATGCGCGCATAAGAATGGCTTGGAGCTGATTATATGTTTAATGCATATGGATACATTTTGAAATGCCTAAGGTTTAAAAACAAAGTCGAGGGTTAATTCAGATATTAATATATTTGATAATAAGGTTTCATTGGGAGGTAAAAAGGGAATATATGGGCTATCCAAAGCTTGATAAATGAAACATTGATCCAATTGATATGAAGGTCTAATATGGTGGGACCCTCACCCAATCGCAGCGGAGAAATCTGGCAGCGGAACATATAAACAAAAGGTTGCGATTGTGATTGAGTTCCGGACCCGATACAGTTTAAACGATGACTTTCATATTGTGTTTGAATTCTGGCCTAATCGCATCAGAGCGATTCACCGCATCGGCACATCCAAATGAATAGTGTTACATCGCATCGGAGAAATGTGTGGCAGCGGAGCATGACAATAGAAGTTGCGATTGCGATGAAGATGCGGACCTGACAGGTCTGTGAACTATGATTCATAAGAGCTTGAGTTCCAGCAAAACAATGTTTCATAGCATCGGCATTTGATCGCAATCGAAAGCTACATAAATTTGATAATACTGCAGTCTATATGTTAAAAACAATTCTTATCATGCCGAGAGTTAAATTGTGATATATAAAAAGGGCAATTACACAGCGAAAGTAAGCAGGAAATCAATCAACGCCGAAAGGGACAAACACAATCACAGAAAAGACAAACACAGTCAAAGAAAAAACAAATGCGCAGCAAGCCAAGAGGCTGAATGAGTGAACTGGAGTTTTCATTGTAATTGAATGTAAATGTTTTTAATTTATTTATATTGTTGTGATGCATTGGCAAGTCTCCAGAAGAAAACAAAAATCCCACTGTAAATTTGAAATTAATATATATTGTTATATTTTTCTGAATGAGCTGATAAAAGAAATAAGGAGGCAGAAGGCAAAAAGTCAGGTCTATTCACTTCAAATTCCTAGAGGAAAACAAACAGTCATCAGGAAATCTCTATAAGTAACATCACCTTGATGTGCAAAGGGGTTAGAGAGTGTAAGGATAGAGAAGCAAAGTATAGAAGATTGAGACAGAGAAGGTAAGGAAGTGAAGAGCAGAAAGAGATGCTACAGAACAGAGTTGATATCTGAGGTAAATCAAAAAACATATCCTTTGATAAATTAAGGGAGTTGGAGCTTCTGTAATATTCCTAATTAGCACCGCTAATTGGAATATTTGATTTTTGTATAGTTTTGCCGACTATAGCTAATTAATAAATAAAAGTGAGAAAAGGGGTCTAACTCACTTAAATAAAATAAAGTGTTTCCCTAGTAGATGCAACGTTATAACTTAAGGGGGAGCCTTGGGGGTCCACAACACGTATGAGAGGAGGCTCACGTAGCCTCTAGAAGCTTCTGCGCAGGCCCATGAGGAGCACGTGGGAGAGAGAGGGACCACGTAGGGTTTTGAGGAGGGCCAGCGTTATAAAAGGAGGGAGAGCTATCTCATTTGGGGATTATTGATATTGTTGATGATATTGAGCTAGACTTCTGTCTACTTGAGCACGCTGGCTGTTTAGTCGGTCTCCAGCACTGTTTAGTGCGACTGAGTGTCTCCGGTCGGAGATCTCACCCTTGGCCCCGGGGGACTTCGAGTGCCTGCTCGGGCAAGGTTTTTCTTCAGTCTTTAGCAGGAGATTTGCAGGTGTTTTTTTGGGAGTTTTGCTGAGGAGCTGAGCTTCATTGGGTGACTGCGCAGTCCTTGGAGGGAGGACGCAGTTTGAGTTGGAGCTGTTCAGTGGTAGAGATTTTTGCAGGAGATTCAGGCCTATTCCGGTGTGGAGGTTCAGCGTTTATCATTTGGTGAGTTTCCTGAGGAGTTGTGGCCCCATTTCCGTCTATTTTAAAGTTGAAAGTCGGCGCTGGTCCCGGGAGGGTGGACGCTGCTTGTGGAGGAGGGTTTCTCTGGGGTGATTTTCGAGAGGTATCCGTTTTGTTATGTAGTTTCTCGTTTTGTCCGGTGGTGATTTCAGGTGGTCTCGCCATTTTCAGCTCATTCTGCGAGGGAGACTGTGCCCCCAGCTTTCACTATCTATGTGGAAAGAACACAAAGTAGCTTCTTCCGGCAGCTTAGGAGCGCAAAGCCACGAAAGGGCCCATTTCTTGTTTTTCTGAGAGGGTTCTTCACTTGCCTTGAGCAAGGATAGGTGCATTTATTCTGATTATCCATTGTATCTCATTATATTCTCAGATTAATAAAATGGCTTAGCATTTCCGACATTTTTATGTGTATTTGCTTTATGTCTATTTCCGGCATTTTCTATATTGTCGTATGCTTGTATTGCTGTCTATTTCCTATTGGGGATATTACAGCTTCCTTGCAAGTTGTAGCTTGCAGAACTGAGGTTGGAGCCTCCTGTAGGTTGGTGCCTGCAGAAAAACAGTGGTGAGAGGGAGTTGGAACTTGCCTTTGCATCACAACAATAATAAGATGTGGTTTTCTCCCTTTATGGGTTTCCACTTACACCTGCTGTCTCTATGTGTGTTGCTTATATGTTGATGTGATCCACTCAATCTGTTTAATTGTTTGTTGCTCTCACAATAAGGTTGATGTCACATTAATTTAATACTTGCTGCAACATTTTAAGACAGTTCACATATTAAGCTGTAAATAAGTTTGACGAAAATTTAAATAGCTAATGCATGTGTTAAACTGATTCACCCCCCCCTCTCAGTTTAACCAAAGATTCAACAATTAGTATCAGAGCAGATTCCTTTTGTACTAGTTTAACCACTGAAAGGAGATCCTAGGGCCCAGGATGGCTAGTCAAGAAGGAAGCTCAACCAATAAAGCCCCTTTCTTCACTGGTACTAATTATGCCTTCTGGAAAATCAGAATGAAAGCATACATAATGTCTCTAGGAATAGAGGTATGGGTCGTAGAATCGGACATGCCTTCGAATAACTACACCAAAGAGAAGCTAAACAAGAATTTGTAGCAAATGCAAAGGCCATGAATGCAATCTTAAGTGGACTTTGTGAGGCTGAATTTATCAAAATAATGCACAGTAAGACTGCTAAAGATATGTGGGACACTCTATAGAATATCCATGAGGGAGATAAAAAGGTAAAGACTACCAAACTTCAAGTATATAGAGCCCAGTTTGAAAATTTAAAAATGAATGATGATGAAGATGTTGGCAGCTTCTTCCTAAAGGTTGCAGAAATTGTTAACAATATGAAAGCACTTGGAGAAACCATACCAAAAAGTACACTAGCAAAATATTCTGTGATCTTTCTTTCAAAGCGTAATCTCAAAAGGTGTCTCACATGAAGAAACAACGATTGGGAGACTCTACCTGTGAAATCACCATTTAAAATCTACGCACAGTGAGACAGGGCCCCATGTATACAGAAGCATGAGGAGGCAGCCTTTAAAACAAAAAAGAAGAAAGAAGAAGAGGAAGAAATATGCTCTTGCTCAGATGAAGAAGAGGCAAAATTTGTCAAGAAATTGGATAAAGGTTCAGGTAAATACAAAGGTAAAATTCCTTTCAAATGATTTAACTGTGGAAGAGTTGGACACTATGCTGCTAAGTGTCCTCACAAGAAAGTAAGGAATCAGGCTCAAGAGTCATAGAAAAATACATCAAAGAACTGGCAGAAAGGAAAGAATGATGAAACCTTCTTAAAAGCCCAACAAGACACATAAAGATATCCGAAGACCTTATGAACCTTCATGAAGAAGCAACCTTCCGAATTTTAGTCACACAGAAGAACTTGAAGGACTCCTGCTAGAAGATGAAGAAGAAGAAGGTGAAGTCGACCTTGAGGGGGAGCTAAGAAGTGCTCTGGAGGAGATTGCCAGACTCAAACTGAAGTGTAGAAAACAAAAGGACATTCTCCTCAAGTATGTAAGAGAAGAGCAAAATTCAAAAGTCCTCATGCAACTGAAGGTAGAGCTTGAAGAAGCCAAGAAGATAGAAGACATGTTACTTCAACAAATCAAGGATAAAACTCGAGAACAAGAGAAGCTGGAAGAAGAAGTTGTATGTCTGAGGAAGAAATTAGAAAATGCTCAGAGGAAAGTGTCTACAAATTCCTCTCAAACAACAAGCTCTAGTAAGTTGAACGAAATTCTGGATGCTCAAAGATCTCCTATGATAAAAACTGGAATAGGCTATGAAGGAGAATCAAGTAAAAGCAAAGAAAAAGAAAACAGAGAGATTATTTTTGTAAAAGCAAAGAAGAATGATGAAGCAGCTCAAACAATTCCTACAAAAGAAGAAACATGTAATGAGGAAGACAGAGATCAGAAGAAACCTCTAGTAACAAAGAATGTAATAAATACTAAGACAACAGAAAAAGGATCATATACCCCTGAGTATGTCAATTTTGGAAGCCATCAAAGGAGATTCTTCCCTCCTATGAAGAATGCCACCTGTTATGTCTGCCACAAGCTGGGACACATTGCTGCATACTTTCATGCAAGGAGGAGTAATTCAAACCAGCAAAAGATGCAAACAGTGAAAAGACTATCTCAAGCAAACAAATAGAGAAGACAACCTTACATCAGGTATGCAAATAGTTTCTATGGTTACTGTTTTTATTGTAAGGAATTTGGCCATAAAATTATTGAGTGTAGAAAGTATGGACAAAGATTGATGTTCAACACCTCAAGGAGGTTTATGAATCAAAGAAATTTTGTTCATACTCACAATTCTGCAAAAATTATGATCAAATGCTGTGTATGCAATCAAGTTGGACATATGCCTTCCAAATGTCCTCTCAAAAGATGTAGTTCATCATCTCACAAAAGATACCAAACAAAAGGGTGCTTCCAGTGGATAAAGAAGGTGAATAATTTTACCTAGTTTGAATCATCAAGGATCCTAAAAGTTGTATGGTGTAGATGGACAAATATTTGCTTTCAAAACACACATGATTGGAGACACAAGCAAGTTTAGAACTTCGATGAAAAGAAATTTACAACGACAAATCGTAGAAAAATAAAAGTGAAAAGGCTCTTAAATTGCACTGAGATACCATGTGGCAGGTGCCCAAGATGTACTATTTGTAGATTATCGAAAGCAACCAGAGCGGAGGTCACCAACAAGACAAGGTCAGGAAGTTCTTTTTAGAGCACAAGATTGTGAAGTCAGATCAAGCACCACAAGTAAGACTCTGCTCAAAGGAGTTCGAACAGAGAGTAATGTTTACATTGTGAAAGAAAAAGATGAAGCATGTCATCTTAGCAAACTTGAGGAGTCATGGTTATGGCATAAAAGGTTGGGACATCTCAGCTTCGATCACATCATCAGACTAAGCAAGAAGAAAGTTGTCAGAGACATGCCAAAAATAAGAAGACCTTCTAATACCATATGCAAATCGTGTCAATTGGGCAAACAGACCCGCACATCATTTAAGGCCAAAGATGAGTTGTCAACAAGAAGACCACTCCAACTTGTGCACATGGACCTGTGTGGACCTGCAAGAACTAAAACACCAAGTGGAGAATCCTACTTCATGCTGATAATAGATGATTTCTCCAGAATGACATGGGTTGCATTTCTCAAGAATAATTCGGAAGCTCTGGAAAAATTCAAAATATTCAAAGCTTTAGCAGAAAATCAGACGGGATGCAAGCTAAAATGCATCAGATCGGACAGAGGAGGTGAATTCACAGATTATGACTTTGCAGATCTATGCAATGAATACAAAAGGTGCGAACAATTCTTCATTATTGCAGTGAGACCCGTGGTATGGAGTAGCGTAGAGATGCCAAATTTAGACAACAATGCCGTAGCCACATGGAGAGGCAATATTTCAAACTTTCCGTGGGTAAGCAAAACAGACACACAAAGTAAAAGTGCCATCTCAATAAAGCTCACTTAAGGCCAAGGCACAAGAATCTCATGAACCATGGCATGGGAAACCACTGAACTTTGCAACATTTCAAGACCTTTGGAAGCAAGTACAGACAAAGAATAATGATGAAAATCTTGGGAAATTTGATGCAAGAGCAGATGAAGGGATATTTCTAGGATATGCTTCCAAAAGTAAAGGGTACAGGTCCTACAACAAGACTCTTCGAAAAATAGTAGAAAGCATTGACGTGAGATGTGATGAAGAACTTTCAAACAATACAAGAGATACAAACTCCAGCAGTCCATCAGACAACCATGAAGAAGAAAACCAAGATGATGATGAAACAAGCAAGACAACAGAAGATGCTGAACTAAGCTCGAAAGCCCCCTCAAGATACACTCAGAAGAACCATCCTGAAGATCAGATCATTGGAGACAAAAGAGTAGGGGTCCAGACAAGAAGGCAGCTAACTGAACAGACAGAAGAGGTATACATAGCCATGCTATCACAAATAGAGCCAAAGAAATTTGAAGAAGCCAGCAAGGACAAGTCTTGGGTGAATTCTATGAATGAAGAATTGGACCAAATTGAGAAAAACAATACCTGGGAACTAGTTCCTAGACCCACTGAGAAAAATGTCATAGGCTCAAAATGGGTAAAATGTGCTCCAAAAACAAATGAACCACATAAACAGGCCAGAATAAAGCCAAAAGAGTCTCTGCAGCAGAAAAAGGACATTCACAAATCGAAGGACTTGGACACACAAACATTGCTCTAGCTGCAATGAAGCCATCGAATGTTTCGGCTTTGCATGCTACCACAAGACTTCAAGTATACCAAATGAACAAAATCGTCGAATGGAGATCTAGAAGAAGAAGTTCACATGGAACAACCAGAAGGTTTCTTTAAATGATAAAGAAGACTATGTGTGCATCGAAGAAGGCTTCGATATGGACTAAAATGGTGCTCCTGCCAGTACCAAGACCGATGCTATTTTGCAAACTAAGGTCAAGAGAGGTGGAGTAGACAACAATCTATACATAAAAGCCCATGAAAATGAACTCTTGATTGTTGTAGTATATGTTGATGACATTATGTTTGGAAGCAACAGAGATGAACTAGCAAAAGGGTTTGCTGAGGAGATGAAATCAGAATTTGAGATGTCCATGATTGGAGAGCTCAGTTTCTATTTAGGACTTCAAATTCAGCAAAAGAACACAGGTACATTCATCTCATGGGAAAAATACTTAAAAGAAATGTTGAAAAGTTCAAAATGGAGAATTGCAAACCTGTGTCAACTCCCATGATCACGGGATGCAAGCTGTGTGCGGATGATGGATCTGCTGATATAGATCAAAAACTCTACAGATCCATGATAGGAAGTCTGCTGTATCTGACAGCATCAAGACCAGACATCATGCTAGCAGTAGGGCTAGTGGCTAGATATCAAGCAACCAAGCAACACCTCCAAAACAAAATCAC
Organism: Pinus albicaulis; assembly: GCA_034641835.2. Classification (NCBI taxonomy): domain Eukaryota; kingdom Viridiplantae; phylum Streptophyta; class Pinopsida; order Pinales; family Pinaceae; genus Pinus; species Pinus albicaulis. The sequence goes on along the minus strand of CM076580.1, from coordinate 1,184,359,813 downwards.
CTTCGTTACCACAGAATATTCGTATATTCACAAGGAATCGCACAACATGTTTGGCATTCCCAAAGGCAAAAGCTTCACTTTGACAAAGACACACGTACGCAAACATTGGGCCATTGTAGGATGACGGTGGAAAAGGGTCACGAACAGCAGAAAATTTATTTGGGAGAAAGTCCTGTGGCATGGTTAAGCAAGAACAAACATCACTCTCTATCGCATAGTAATATATAGCAAAAGAAAGATGCTGTACACAAGTCATGTGGATGAAGCAAACCCTCCAAGACATGAAGGTAAGCATTGATGAACCTATCTCAATCAAATGTGATAATACAAGTGCTATAAGTATATCAAAAAATCCTGTGCTTCATTCAAAAACTAAACATATCCCGATCAAGTATCACTTTTGTAATATTCCCAATAATGGATTCTTCAGCAGATCATGCCTGAAAAACGCATTCTTCAGTTATGATGGCTTCAGCTATCATGGAATATGTCTTAAAATTCTCAGCAACCAAAAGAAATAACAGCAGCAACCTTTACTCAGCCTTTAGGGGCAAAAAGGTGGGGAAAAGTGAGGATTTTGGCCCTAAAATGAGTGTCTAAGAACATCTGCGTAAAATGACGTCTCAAGGTTCTGGGATATGTTAGAATAGGTCAAGAGGGACTTCCATGTGGAATTTCAGCTCAAAAAAAGGCGTTTTTCTAAGTTAAACAGTTCCTCCTTCCCGACTGGTCAATAAAACCCCTGATTTCCCAAGACTTTGAATATGCAGAAATTTGTTGAAGCAAGGGCAGCATATTTTCTGAATGAATATGATGTATAACACTATAAATTATCATAGAATGAGTTTGAGAACAAGGCATAGGCTTTCAGCAAGGTTAAACAACAGTTTTATATAGAAAACCCCTCAAGATAGAGCTGCCGCAAGACAAAGATTGATCCAGAAATCCTTCAACATTTTCTCCAGGAGGCTGAAGCTTATATTTATTATATTACAGATCTGCAACTGATAAATACATGAAAACATAGATCTATAATGAGACAAAATGCGCAAAGGGCTCTTTATTACTTTCCCCTTGGGGATTTCAGCAATACATGAGAATGTCGGAGCAGATCTGAGTTTCACTACAGCAGATCTGAAGAATGATTCAGAATTTCTGAAGCAAACTTCAATATCAGATCAGAAATATACTTGGATTGGTTGGCCGATCCAAGGATCACCCTCAATCAGAGATCTAACTCCAAAATGATGCCAAAACCCTTGGAACGTTGCTCCTTCAGCAATAACGCAGATCTGGGGAAAGAACTGCGTAGTATACCATGAAGAACATATAGGCCTAATGCCAAGATCTGATAATAAGCTCCAATATCTCCCAATCTGATCCTCAAAAGGAAAGAGAGACTCTCCCTCTGAAAAACAAGAGAAGGAGGTGGTGTCGTAAAGTCACCGCGGCAACACCCTATAACACAGTATTACGCCGCTGCAGCAATAACGTTGTCCTGGAGGATGATGCTAGGAAAATAACCTTGCCCGAGCAGGCACTCGAAGTCCCTTGGGGCTAAGGGTGAGATCTTCGCACGGAGACACTCGGTGCACTAAACAGTGCAGCAGGCAGGCTAAACAGCCAGCGTGCCAAAGAAGACAATATGTTTCACTCAACAATCCATAATCCAAGCATGAATGAAATGAGGAGGTTCCTTCATATTTTATAGTGTTGGTTTCCCTCCAAAACCCAACGTAGTCTCTCTCTCTCCTCCACGTGGTGTTGGGTCCCCCCCTTGACTCCCACTTAAGTCACAACGTTGTGCTACTATGTGGATGTCTTATTTCATTTAAGTGAGTTTAGACCCTCTTTACTCGCTTTTTATTTATTTACAAACTATAGGTGGAAAAATAAACAAAATAGAATATTCCAATTTGCTATCGCAAATTAGGAATATTACACTTTTCTCCGAGAACAAGTGGCTCAAGGTAGTTAAGTCGGGAGTATGCCAACAAAAGAACGTACATCGATATATTTACCAAACCTATTGCTAGAGAACCATTTGAATATTTGAGAGATAGACTAGGGGTAGTATCTGTAGATGCTACTCTCTGATATGAAGAGAAAGCACAGATTCAGGGGGAGAACAGAAACAAAAATATCATTCCAGGGGGAGATCAGCTAGCAAGGGAAGCATGAGACAGGTCAAAGGCGAGAGTTGAAAGCACACTGAAAAATGAGCAACCCCTTGCCATTGATGTCAAATGGGGAGGAAGAGCAAGCAACAGAAGGAAGGGTCCTAAAAGGCAAACAGAGGAAGTGTATTGCCATCAATGCCAAAGGGGGAGACTGTTGGAAATGTTGTCATTGATGGCAAAGGACAGCAGCAAGACAAAGAACAGTGGCAAAGGAGGCAGCAGAGGCAGAGACGGGAAAATGAAGCAAGCAGCGCAAAGGAGACAGGGAGCATAAGAAGAACAGAGACAATGTAGTAAAAAGAGAGGCGGAGACAGCAAATATAGAGGCAGAAATAAAATGGTCAAGCGGTGGAGGTAGAGGAAGACATGAAACGGTCGAGCAGTGGAGGCAGAGGTCGAGCAGCAGAGGCAGAGGAAGAGACAGCGAATACAACGAATTATGAATCGAAATGGTAATAAACCCGTGCGTTATAATATGTGGAAGTGCAGTGCAGAAGGCGCTACAATGGTTTGCAGTGAATCGGGGTTTAAGTGACAATTTGAGACCACGGTTTATAGATCATTCGAAAGAGGAGATTGCACATTCTGCCGTGTAATTTCATTCAGTATTCATTGAGAGGTGAAGTACACAGTTGGGGGTTGTTACATCTCAACGGAACCATGCAAGCACCTTGCATAAACAAGAGCGATGGTGAAGAAGGCGAAACTTCGGTGGCAGAAGCGATGAAGTATAGCCATGGCACAGTAGAAAAAATCGAAATCGAAGTTATAAAGAATGAAAGTGGGGAGTAACCGGAACCATGAAGGAACAGTAACGACGGTTTGGAACACCCGACAGTTTTCATCACACCGCTTTTGTGCGGTCAGTGGTTTTCCTGAAATCAGCGCGATCACAACCATCGGCTGACACGTAGCCTTAAGCAGTTTGGAGAAACCGCCCTTATCGCGTGCCATCGCGCGTTAACTGTCGACTATGGACTCCGCACGATATCGACATACGTCGTCCGATCTGGAGGCGGGTCCATCAAACGGTAGTCGCACATCAACTAGCACAGAAGATAACTCAAGGGACGACGTGATAAGCGGCTAGGCCCCAGTTCATCGCACAGAGTTTGAAGTTTAAAACTCGTGCATTTAATCTATGCGACACTCGTTGATTGCAGTCGGATCAGTGTTGGCTGCGCGATATGTTATTAACCATCGATTGAAGAAATGCATTAACAAGTGGGCTCCATGGAATGTGTATGTATTATAATATGCATCGGGATTGATATATATATTGCAATATTTGATATATTAAAGTGGAATGCGCTCATAAGAATGGCCTGGAGCTGATTATATGTTTAATGCATATGGATACATTTTGAAATGCCTAAGGTTTAAAAACAAAGTCGAGGGTTAATTCAGATATTAATATATTTGATAATAAGGTTTCATTGGGAGGTAAAAAGGGAATATATGGGCTATCCAAAGCTTGATAAATGAAAAATTGATCCGATTGATATGAAGGTCTAATATGGTGGGACCCTCACCCAATCGCAGCGGAGAAATCTGGCAGCGGAACATATAAACAAAAGGTTGCGATTGCAATTGAGTTCCGGACCCGATACAGTTTAAACAATGACTTTCATATTGTGTTTGAATTCCGGCCTAATCGCATTGGAGCGATTCACCGCATCAGCACATCCAAATGAATAGTGTTACATCGCATCGGAGAAATGTGTGGCAGCGGAGCATGACAATAGAAGTTGCGATTGCGATGAAGATGCAGACCCGACGAGTCTGTGAACTATGATTCATAAGTGCTTGAGTTCCGGCAAAACAATGTTTCATAGCATCGGCATTTGATCGCAATCGGAAGCTACATAAATTTGATAATACGGCAGTCTATATGTTAAAAACAATTCTTATCATGCCGAGAGTTAAATTTTGATATATAAAAAGGGCAGTTACATATGTATGGCAGTTACACCGCGAAAGTAAGAAGGAAATCAATCAAAGCCGAAAGGGACAAACACAGTCACAGAAAAGACAAACACAGTCAAAGAAAAGACAAATGCGTAGCGAGCCAAGAGGCTGAATGAGTGAACTGGAGTTTTCATTGTAATTGAATGTAAATGTTTTTAATTTATTTATATTGTTGTAATGCATTGGCAAGTCTCCGGAAGAAAACAAAAATCCCACTGTAAATTTGAAATTAATATATATTGTTATATTTTTCTGAATGAGCTGATAAAAGAAATAAGGAGGCAGAAGGCAAAAAGTCAGGACTATTCACTTCAAATTCCTAGAGGAAAACAAACAGTCATCAGGAAATCTCTATAAGTAACATCACCTTGATATGCAAAGGGGTTAGAGAGTGTAAGGATAGAGAAGCAAAGTATAGAAGATTAAGGCAGAGAAGGTAAGGAAGTGAAGAGCAGAAAGAGATGCTACAGAACAGCGCTGATATCTGAGGTAAATCAGCAAACATATCCTTTGATAAATTAAGGGAGTTGGAGCTTCCTTGCAAGTTGTAGCTTGCAAAACTGAGGTTGGAGCCTCCTGTAGGTTGGTGCCTGTAGAAAAACAGTGGTGAGAGGGAGTTGGAACTTCCATTTGCATCACAACAATAATAAGATGTGGTTTTCTCCCTTTATGGGTTTCCACTTACACCTGTTGTCTCTATGTGTGTTGCTTATATGTTGATACGATCCACTCAATATGTTTAATTGTTTGCTGCTCTCACAATAAGGTTGATGTCACATTAATTTAATACTTGCTGCAACATTTTAAGACAGTTCACATATTAAGCTGTAAATAAGTTTGATGAAAATTTAAATAGCTAATGCATGTGTTAAACTGATTCACCCCCCCCCTCTTAGTTTAACCAAAGATTCAACAGTCTCATCATCTCCAGGCCCTCTACCCTGGTTCCCCTTGGGAGGTGGAACCCTCTCATCCTTCCCCTTTGGATGGAATGCTAGTCTCTGGGGAAAAGGAGCTCTAGTCCTGGGTAGTGCATCCTGCAAATCCTGAGTCCTCTCAATTGCATCATGGAGTGTCGCTGGTCTCGTCGATCTGACTAATCCCCATAGAGGCTCTGCCAATCCATCTATGAACATATAGATCATTCGGGCTGTGGATAAATCAGGTACCATCACGGAGAGTCTCAAAAACTCTGATATGTATGTGTCCGGCCTCCCGGTCTACTTGAGCTTTGTTAGCTCAACAAAATTCTCCTTTGGATCCCTCCGATCAAAACGCTCTACCAACCTTCGTGTAAACTTGGCATATGTTGTCACTCTCGAGTGCCCCAGCGTAACCATCCCGTGAAACCACCAATCCTGGGCCTCGCCCTCTAGGTGCAGCGCTGCCACCTTGATGTCCTCTAACTTTGTCATCTGATTAAGCTGAAAATATATATCCAACTTCTCCACCCAGGCCTTTTCCAAACACTTGGACGATTCGTCAAATGTCGGTAAATGGAATCTGCCCACCGTACGCTGTAAGTCCCTGTCATGTGAATGCCTATTCCCCTTGTGATGGTTGCAAGGTCTATTGTCCTGCTTGAGCTGAACAAAATCATGGAAAGTGAGGGCATCTCTGAACTCCTGACCGTATGACTGGGACTCAGCAAAGTAATCTTCCATGTGTGCCGGTTCCTGCACTTGTTGTGCTTCTGCCCCAATGTCTGCGGCAATAAATGTAGGCATCGTGGAACAGAGGTGTGTGTGATGCCATCTGCTGCGCTGTGAGGTGCTCCTGTAAATGATGAGATGTCCCTGAGCCTTCTCCAACATGGAAACCCCTTGGGGTCTCGTGCTATCTAGACTCTGTCATGAACCTTTGCCCCATCTCTTCTATCCACCTCGACAAATCCTGCACTGATTTGAGGAGGAGTTCCCCGAACTCTTTTCTTGCATCTCTTTCCTCCGCCATTGGTTCCTCTTCCTCTACGTCCACCACTCGAACGCTATCACCTTTCCCGAAATTGAGCTCTAACCTCTGTTCTTGGTCTTTATACTTTCTTCTCCGGTAAGTGATGTATGGTTTTCCTGCAGGTGTCATAGACAATCTGCTCCACAAGCTGAGCCAAGTCTATGAGCTCTGATACCACTGTAATATTCCAAGTAGCAATAAACAACAATACAAGCACATAAACAAAGACAAACAACAACTAGAGAGATATCACATGAACAATAACCAATATGGAGAACGCTGAGCCATTTTATTAATACTGAAAGATAGAAATGAGTACAAAGGTGATCAGAATGATGGCACCTTGGCTTGCACAAGGCAAGCGTAGAAATACTCTCAAATTGTGACCCGAAATGGCTGCTAACTCAAGACTGCGTAATCTCCAGTGTTGCTGGTGCTGTTGCTGCTACTGCTAGAATGAAAAGCTGATTTGGGGTTGTTCCCTTCCTCGGAAAACTATGAAACTCTGGAAATGGCCTCTCCACACAAAACCCAAAAAAGCCCAGAGAGCTTTCTGAAAATGGCTGACCCTCAAAAATACCTCCCTTGAGGCACTACGTTATCCCCAAAGGAGAAACGCTGCCCCTGAGTGCTCTGATGCAAATGATGGCCTCCAACTTTGTGAAAATGCTAGAATATGGAAGGGTTGAACCCTCTCCAAATTTTCCAACCAAATACCGTGATAAACCCTCAATCCGGAACTCCCTCTATCCAAGACTGCATCCTCCCTCTCACTGACTGCGCTATCTCTTCCAAAGAATGCTCCCAACTGTGGATGCCGCTATCCTCTCCGGCAAAACAAGGTTGAACTCCTCACCCGAGCAAGCACTCGAAGTCTCCCGGGGCTGAGGTTGGGATCTCCGAACGGAGACACCCGATGTACTGAACAGTACGTGCAGACTTTGCTAAACAGCAAGCGTGCTCAATGTCAAAAGACAAATTTCGAAGATGCATAATCAGAATGAATGAAAATGAGGAGACCCTCTCTCCTTTTATGCTTGGTGAGCCTTTCCCTCACCTAGGCCCCACCAATCTCTAAACTGCCCCCTTCAGCCACGCTGTCCATCTCTCTCTGCGCTGGCTTGGCCCCATGTTGTCTACGCTGCCCCTTTTCCCACGTTGCCACTTGACCACTAGGCCCCACTTTGCCAAACAGACATGTCTCTTAAGTGACTTTAGGAAATACTTTTTATCCTAAGTGTGAGCTAAGTGTCCTCTTCACCCACTTTATTTATAATTTAACTTTATAAAGGCAAAATAGTCAAAATTAATATTTCCAATTAGCTATTGCTAATTGGGAATGTACAGGGAGACAACTAGAACGGAGAGGGTGGGGATCAGAGTGACAACCCCCGCTCTAAGCATTGTCGCATCTTTCCTATACAGTTTGGGCGACAACATTTTCTAGCGCCGTTGTCGGGGATAAGTTCGTCTTGTTCTCGGTGCTTTAACAACATTCTTCCTAATCTTCTAATCATTTCCATCTTCTTAATCCGTCAAACTCCACATTTTATGGCGCTTTCACATCTCACTAATCTTATCATCACCTTTTTCACCTTTCTATTTGCACCTTAGCACCTGGACATTTGGGTTAGTTTCCTGTTTGGGTGGCGACTCCACTTATTCATCCATTCACAAGAGCTTGTACTAGAAGAAATCATGGTAGCTTAGTTAACCCTGCTCCCGATCCTGAAAAGGCTCTAAGATCTCGGTTAAACAAGTTACATTCTAGTAAGCATTTAATCTTTCTCAAACAGGAAGCCCTCCCTGATATCCACTTGTTATTCCCTGATCTCGTTTGTTAGGACATCATTATTAGTTTTTGTAGCATGGGATGTGTTCTAGCCACCATATTTGGTGGAGAGGCTAGAATACATGTATTCTCCAATACCCAAAAATTGTTTCTGGAAATTCCCCCTAGAGATGACTTAATTAGATTTATTAGTCAGTTTTTAATATTTCCTAAGTCTAATCTTAGGGAATATGATTAATTAATCATAATTAATTAAGTCATGGTGTGAATGTTATAGAAACACACACGGATAGACGGGGAAATAATACGGGCCATCGATTATGTTTTAACATTGGTTGTTGGTGCTTGTAATATTCCCAATTAGCGATAGCTAATTGGAAATATTAATTTTGACCAATTTTGCCTTACTATAGTTGGAGCATGAATAAAGTGAGTAAAATATTAATTAACTCACTTAGGATAAAGCACTTTTCTAAAGTCCACATCGAAATTGAGGGAGTGGGGCCTAGTGGCCAAGTGGACAGCACAGGAAAGGAGGACACAGACCACGTGGGGCCTACCTCACGCAGATGAGAGGGACAGCGTGGGCCAAGGAGCACGTAGGAGATGGTGGGGCCTAGGGTGAGAGAGGCCCATCGTTATAAAAGGGAGGAGAGCCTCCTCATTTTATCATTCATGTTTATGCATCTTAAGCTTGTCATTTCGACTTGGAGCACGCTAGCTGTTTAGCTTGTTTGCAGTACTGTTCAGTACATTGGGTGTCTCCGTTCGGAGATCCCACCCTCAGCCCCGGGAGACTTCGAGTGCTTGCTCGGGTGAGGTATTTCCATCAGCATTTTGCAGGAGGATCGGTGGTTGCATTCGTGGAGGAGCAGAGCATCTAGGGACTGCGCAGTCTTGAGAGGGAGGACACAGTTCACCTTGGGGGAGCTCCGGATTGGTGCCATTTTGGAGGATTCAGGTCGGAGGTTTAAGCAAGGGGCCAGCCCTTGCCTATTGGAGACATTCGAAAAAGAGGGAGGCCATATTTTGGAGGATTGCATTCAGTACCAGCGTGGCCCTTGGGAGGATAGCGTAGATCCTCAAGGGAGGCATTTTCGGGGGTCGACCATTTCAGAAACGCTCTCTGGGCTTTTCTGGGTATTGTGAGTAGAGGTCGATTCCAGAGTATCAGATTTTTCCGAGTAGGGGAGCAACCCCAAATACTCATTTTGTTCCAGCAGTAGCAGCAGCACAGCAGTATTTCAGCAGTTTGGAGTTCCAGCAGAGAGCAGCCATTTCCCATTGATATTCTGAGAGTATTCCTACACTTGCTTGCTGCAAGTCGAGGTGCCATCATTCTTATCACCTCTTGTACTTATTTCTATTCCTCAGTATAATAAAATGGCTTAGCATTCTCTCTATTTCATGTGTATCTGCTTCATGTTCTGTTTCTAGCACTATATATCTTGTTGTATGCTTTGTATTACTGTTTATTTCCCCTTCAGGATATTACAGTGGTATCAGAGCTCATAGACCTGGCTCAGCCTGTGGAGCGAGTTCTCTATGACACCGGAAGAGAAGTCGTATATTTGCTACAGAGGTAGAAAGTACCGTGACAGAGAGCATAGGTTGCAAATCACCTACGGAGAGGGTGACTGCGTTCCAGTAGTGGACACAAAACAGGAGGAACCAATGGCAGATGATAGTGACGCGAAGAAGTTTGGGGAAATGCTCCTCAAGTCGGTACAAGATCTGTTAAGGCAGATTGAGGTGATGGGACAGAGGTTCACTGCTGTAGAGGCTAGGCAACGTGAAACCCCAAGGGGTTTCCAGGTTGGTGAGGGATCAGGCACATCCCACCATTTGCAGGAGCACGATGCCACTCAGCACATGGCATCTCATGCACCCACACGTTCCACTATGCCCACTTTTCTGGCTACAGACACAGGGGCAGGAGCACAATAGGAGCAGGAACCTGGCCACATGGGTGATTACTTTGCTAAGTACCAGGCATATGGGCAAGAGTTCAGGGATGCCCTTTCATTTCGTGATTTTGTCCAGCTCCAGCGGGACAGTAGACCCCGCGACCATCATAGGGGTCACCGATATTATCATGACGGAGACACTCAGCGTACGATGAGCAGGTTCCATTTGCCTATGTTTGATGGTTCATCAAACAGTTTGGCAAAGGCTTGGGTGGAGAAGCTGGACATATACTTCCAGCTCAACCAGATGGCAGAGATGGAGGCCATCAAGGTGGCAGCGCTGCTTCTGGATGGCAAGGCCCAGGATTGGTGGTTCCACGGGATGATTACACTTGGGCATTCGATAGTGACCACATATGCCGAGTTCACTCGGAGGTTGATAGAGAGGTTTGATCGGAGGGATCCGGAGGAGCACTTTGTTGAGCTGACGAGGCTCAAACAGACCGAGAGTCCAAATACATATATCTCAGATTTCCTGAGACTTCCAGTGATGCTGCCAGATCTATCCACGGCACGGATGATTTACATGTTCATTGAGGGGCTAGCAGAGCCACTTCGAGGATTGGTCAGATCCACTAGACCAACCACACTCCATGACGCAGTTGGCAGGACCCAGGACTTGCAGGATGCCTTACCCAGGACCAGGACGCCTTACCCCCAGAGACAGGCTTTCCAGCCTAAGGGGAAGGATGTGAGGATTCTGCCTCCAAGGGGGAATCAGGGTAGAGGACAGTTGGATGATGATGCCAGGAGGGAGTTGAAGAAGAAGAGGTTGTGTTTCACCTGTCAGGAGCCGTGGGCACCAGGACACAGATGTGCTGGTGGCAAAGCACATTTTATCGAGATCTTCTCCGAGAGCAGCGGGGAAGAGGATGAGTATGATGACGTGGAGGCAGGGGGCAGCCATGCAGTGCAGGATCATTTGCCATCTCCACCACCAAGAGTAGGAGGTGCAGCCTTTGCACCTATCGAGGGACCCTTGCAGCATTGCAAGGAGTTCCCAAGTATCTGACGCTGCGCGTCCGAGGGGCAGTACGGGGGCAGCGAGTATCAGTACTGGTGGACAGTGGGGCAACCCACAACTTCATCAATGCACAGATGGTAGAGAGGAGAGGCATACAGACAGAGAGCTTTGATGGGTTTTTAGTGTTGGTCCCAGGAGATCAGACTATGCAATGTGCCAGATATGTCCTAGAGCTGGCAGTGACGATGGGCACCTACAAGTGACTAACCACTTTTTTGTGGTTAACATACCGGATACCAATGTGCTATTGGGTGTACAGTGGCTGATCACTCTAGGGAAGGTCACCACAGATTGGGAGGCCTTGGAGATGGAGTGGGATGATAAGAAGACTGGGAAGCATGAGAAGTTACGGGGCATGCACACTTACCCACCCCAGACCATTTCAGCTCACCGGATGGAGGCAGACTTCCGAAAGGGAGACATAGAGTGGGTTGTAGAGCTGCGTGCATCAGAGGCAGGGACTACCGAGCAGACAGTTCATCCAGAGATACAGACCATCCTTGACAGGTATGCCACGGTGTTTGGGGAGATACCACCAAGACAGCCACCGGATCGGGGATTTGAGCATACGATTGAGCTAGAGCAGGGCATTCAGGCCATCATTACCACACCCTATAGGCACCCCAAGACCTATCGGGACGAGATCGAGCGGGCTATCCGCGAGCTGTTAGTTCTTGGACACATTCGGCCTAGCACCAGTCCTTTCGCTTCTTCGGTAGTGTTGGTGAAGAAGAAGGACGACACATTGAGGATGTGCATTGATTACAGGGCCCTGAACAAGAAGACCATGAAGAACAGGTACCCTATTCCTCAGATTGACGAGCTGATGGTTGAGTTGAGAGGGCCACAGTTCTTCTCAAAGATTGATTTGAGATCCGAGTACCATCAGATTCGCGTGAGGGAATAGGACATTCCCAAGACTGCTTTCAGGTGCCACTATGCCATTTTGAGTTCTTGGTGATGCCCTTCGGGCTAACCAATGCATCGGCCACCTTCCAGTCATGTATGAACCACATCTTCCGCAGTCACCTGAGGAATTTTGTGTTGGTCTTCTTTGAGGACATATTGATATATAGCAGGACATGGGAGGAGCATCTCCAGCACATAGAGGCAGTGTTGCGTATTTTGGAGGAGCAGCAGTTTTATGCTAAGCTCTCCAAGTGCAAGTTTGGGTTGACGGAGATGCTATACTTGGGACACATCATAGGGGTGGACAGAGTGAGGGTCCACGAGGAGAAGATCAAGGCCATCAGGGATTGGCCAGAGCCGAGAAATGTGACGGAACTTCGGGGGTTTGTGGGTATCTACACCTACTACAGGAAGTTCGTCAAGAGTTTCTCTCAACTTGCTGCACCCCTTACAGATCTGATGAAAGAAGGGGGAATTTAGTTGGACAGACACAGCACAGCGAGCCTTTGACAGGCTCAAGGAGGTGATGAGCAGCTGTCCAGTGCTAGCATTGCCAGACTTCACGCAGCCATTTGTTCTGAAGTGTGATGCATCAGGAGAGGGGATCGGCACAGTGTTGATGCAGGGAGGCCACCCTATAGCTTTTGAGAGCCGAAAGCTCCTTCCACATGAGCGGTTGTATGCTATATACGACAAGGAGATGCTGGCCATCATCCATGCATTGGCCAAATTCCGGCAGTACCTGGTAGGTAACAGGTTCAGGGTGAGGACTGACCACAATAGCCTCAGGTTTTTCATAGAGCAGAAACAGCTATAGGAGAAGCAGCAGAAGTGGGTCAGCAAGATCCAAGCCTACGACTTTGACATCGAGTATGTCAAAGGGAAGAACAACGTGGTGGCTGATTCATTTTCACGCAGACCAGCCACGTTGTCTCTGATGAGTTTGGACGCAGATTGGAGGGCTCGACTACTGGTGGAGTACTCCAAGGATAGGTTTGCTTGTGAGGTTTCGGATGGGCAGGTGACAGATGACAGATATAGGGTGATGGATGAGATCATCTACTATAGGGACAGGATCTTCTTGATTGAGGGCTCCCAGCTCAAGAAGAAGATATTGCAGGCTTCTCACGATTCACCATTGTCTGGCCATCGGGGGTTTACCAAAACCTACAGGGCCATCAGGGAGAGGTTCTCATGGAAGGGCCTCAAGGAGGACGTATTCCAGCATATCAGGGAGTGCGAGGTTTGTCAGCGCAACAAGGGGGAGATGAACCATCCGGCAGGTTTGTTGCAGCCTCTTCCCATTCCAGAGGGGAAATGGGAGAGTATCTCGATGGATTTCATCATAGGGATGCCCATGGTGCAGGGCAAGGACTGTATATTCGTCGTTGTTGATCGACTGATGAAATATGCACATTTTTTCGCCATATCTGCACATTATATAGTGGCACAGGTGGCGGAGCTGTTCTTCAGGGACATCTTCAGGTTACATGGTCTTCCCAAGACCATTATCAGTGACAGGGATAGCCGCTTCATGGGCGGGTTTTGGCAGGAACTTTTCCGGTTGGTGGGGACAGAGTTGACATCGAGCACTAGCTACCACCCACGGACAGATGGGCAGACAGAGATAGTTAACAAGTGGCTGGAGGGCTACTTGTGTAACTATGTCAATGGGCAGCAGAGAGAATGGCTGAAGTGGCTGCACCTAGGAGAGTACTGCTACAACAACACACATCACATGTCTATCGGTATGTCTCCGTTTTATGCATTATATGGTTATCATGCTTTGTCTTTTGTTGATGTGATGTTTGGTGCCAACAAGGCTCAAAGAGCCAAGGATTGGATCCAAGAGAGTCAGGACATCCTCCGAGCTCTCAAGGATAACATGGCTACAGCACAGAACCAGCAGAAGCTATATGCCGACAGGGGTCGGGTGGAGAGACAGTTTGAGGTAGGGGACTTGGTCTACCTACGTTTGCAGCCATACCGACAGTCGACTCTAAAGCAGAAGGGAGCTGAAAAGCTCAAGCCCCATTTTTATGGGCCTTACAGGGTGATACGCAGAGTTGGGCAGGTTTCTTATGAGTTGGAGCTGCCCCAGGGCAGCAAGATTCATAACATCTTTCACGTGTCGTGCCTGAAGAAGGCACTGGGACAGCAGGTGACAATGACAAGGGAGCTTCCGCCTACGGATGATGAGGGGTACTTGGTGCTACAGCCGGAGGCTATTATTGATACCAGGGAGAGACAGTTGCAAAGCAGGGTAGTCCGGGAATTCTTAGTGAGGTGGAAGAATTTGCCGGATGAGGATTCCACTTGGGAGAGTGAGAAGATCTTGCAAAATCCATCACTACAGTTGCTTGGGGTCAAGCAACATTTTGCCGAGGGAGACTGTAATATTCCCAATTAGCGATAACTAATTGGAAATATTAATTTTGACCAATTTTGCCTTATTATAGTTGAAGCATGAATAAAGTGAGTAAAATATTAATTAACTCACTTAGGATAAAGCACTTTCCTAAAGTCCACATCGAAATTGAGGGAGTGGGGCCTAGTGGCCAAGTGGACAGCGTAGGAAAGGAGGACGCAGACCACGTGGGCAACGTGGGGCCTACCTCACGCAGATGAGAGGGAGATGGTGGGGCCTAGGGTGAGAGAGGCCCATCGTTATAAAAGGGAGGAGAGCCTCCTCATTTGATCATTCATGTTTATGCATCTTGAGCTTGTCATTTCGACTTGGAGCACGTTGGCTGTTTAGCTTGTCTGTAGCACTGTTCAGTACATTGGGTGTCTCCGTTCGGAGATCCCACCCTCAGCCCCAGGAGACTTCGAGTGCTTGCTCATGTGAGGTATTTCCATCAGCATTTTGCAGGAGGATCGATGGTTGCATTCGTGGAGGAGCAAAGCATCTAGGGACTGCGCAGTCTTGAGAGGGAGGACGCAGTTCACCTTGGGGGAGCTCCGGATTGGTGCCATTTTGGAGGATTCAGGTCAGAGGTTTAAGCAAAGGGCCAACCCTTGCCTATTGGAGACATTCGACAGAGAGGGAGGCCATATTTTGGAGGATTGCATTCAGTACCAGCATGGCCCTTGGGAGGATAGCGTAGATCCTCAAGGGAGGCATTTTCGGGGGTCGACCATTTCAGAAACGCTCTCTGGGCTTTTCTGGGTATTGTGGGTAGAGGTCGATTCCAAAGTATCAGATTTTTCCGAGTAGGGGAGCAGCCCCAAATACTCATTTTGTTCCAACAGTAGCAGCAGCACTGCAGTATTTCAGCAGTTTGGAGTTCCAGCAGAGAGCAGCCATTTCCCATTGATATTCTAAGAGTATTCCTACACTTACTTGGTGCAAGTCGAGGTGCCATCACTCTTATCACCTCTTGTACTTATTTCTGTTCCTCAGTATAATAAATGGCTTAGCATTCTCTCTATTTCATGTGTATCTGCTTCATGTTCTATTTCTAGCACTATATATCTTGTTTTATGCTTTGTATTACTGTTTATTTCCCCTTCAGGATATTACAGTGCTCCAATAGAAGATTATAAGAAGAAGTTGATAGGTAGATGGAGAACACACCAGTGCAATTAATCAGTTGCGTAGGTAGATCTATTTTCTTAGTAGCTGTGATTTAGTAGAGGAGATAGAGCTAGTGGGTGAGTAGCAGCTGTGAGAGAGGATAGCAATAGAAGTCCAGAAAGTACATTCTGAATTCAAGAAGAGGTAGCATGAGGGAGAGCGTGGTCCACTAGAGCTCTATATAGTCACTACGCAGAGAGTGATGCAGAGGCACTAGCGTATGGGTAGAGGGTCCATTTCGGGGTCAGGAAGTTGTTGTAGAGAGTGAGAAATGTCTCACAAAATTTCTCTCAATATTTTTCCTGTATTTAAATTGTCAGAATTCTTGTACTCAGATTTGTTGTTGAAGATTAATAAGAAAACCCTCATTTGTTGCACTAGTTTTCCCACATTGGGTTTTTTCGAGGACAATTGTCCAAAAATAACTGTGTTAATGTTTTCTATGTGTGTGCTAGAATTTCTTTATTTCCAACATTTTATTTCCCGCAGTAATTTATTGTGAAAATTGCAGTAGTATATTTATTCAATATTTGTTGTAGAAAATAAACTGCATAATCAAATGGACAATTAGAAGAATATTTTTCAGTTATTGAAATAGATGAAATTTTCGTATGGTATCGAGAAAATATGATCATTCGGAGAGCTCAATAGCAGAGAAAGGAAGAGGTTCGTTGCTCAGCGTGAGCAACAATTCAAATCCCTAGAGGGTAGCACAGTCCCTCGGCCAAGAAAGCCGTAATTCCTGGGGAAAATCAATTTTTCTAAGAGAGTGACAGAAAAACTTGATTTCTCCAGATCAAGGAATTCCAAAGGCAGACAGAGCAGTCCCATATTTTTTGCAGAGCAGACCTCTAGCTGGACGCAGTAATTTTGCAGCAATTTGCTGAGCAGAATTAGCGTCGAGAGGAAAGAGAAATAGCACAAAAATTCATGGATAGAATTAACAATCATGATGCTTCAAATTTATCTTCCAGGTTGGAGAATTAATTTTCTTGCTTATCAGGATCAACTTCGCCTGGTGTCTGGTATATAGATAGTGGAGCTTCAGCTCATGTGAAAGGAGTTAGAGAATACTTCTCTAGCTACCTACAGGAGCAGATGGACTTCCAGGTCACTATGCGCAATAAAACTAAATGTACTCTTGTAGGGAGAGGCACCATAGAGTTTCAGAGGGAGTTAGGACCCAGCACCGGTGCTACAAATCTATTGCATGTGCCTAGATTGGGTATGAGCCTAATTTCAATATCCACTTCATAGGGAATAAATTTTATGTCAAACACTCAAGCTGGAAGAAGGTGAAACAAATTGGAGCTAGAAGCAATAGGTTATACATGTTGCAGCTCGACTCTCCAATGGAACTAATAGGCAGTGATGGTGGCAGTGGGAAGGAGTTGAACGAATTACGGCATAGGAGGATGGGACATTTACACCATGGAGGACTCAAGATCCTCAGAGAAACTGTAACAGGGGTTCCAGTTCTTAGTACGGAGCACGACGATGTGTGCAGAGGATGCGTACCTGGGAAGTATGCGAAGGCAACGTTCCTTAGAAGTGACAACAGAGAAGATGGCATGTTAGGAATGATACACTTAGATATTTGTGGCCCTATGTCCACTAAAGCTCTTAGAAGTGGTGAATACTTTGTCACCTTTATTGATGACCATTCCAGAAAGACCTGCATATATTTCTCAAAGACCATATATGAGGTCTTTGATCGGTTCAAAGAATTTAAGGCGCTCGTAGAGAACACGACAGGGAAGAAGATCAAGGTGCTTCGCTCAGATAATGGTGGAGAATGAATTGATAAAGATTTCACAGAGTTCTGCGCGAAGGAAGGCATCAAAAGAGAATGGACAAATCCATATAACCCTCAACAGATTAGAGTGGCGGAGAGAAAAAAATAGAATGATAGTTGGGGTTGCAAAGGCTATGTTGTATGATCAAGATTTTCCTAGATTTTTATGGGCGGAGGCATGTAACACAATAGTGTACATTCAAAACAGAACTCCTCATAGAGCATTGGGGAAGAAAATGCCAGAGGGGGTCTTCATAGGAAAGAATCCTGAAGTAAGTCACTCGAGGATTTTTGAGAGTGTGGCTTACTGCCACGTGCCAGATGAAAAGCACAGCAAATTGGATCAGACTGCAAAGAAGGGGTTCCTCGTCGGGTATAGCGAGACCTCAAAGGTATACAATATCTACATTCCTAGCAGTAGGAAGATTGTAGTGAGATGAGATGTAAAGTTCATGGAGGACAAAGCTTTTAGATCTCGAGAGATTCTTACAGGTGATCAGTCAGAAGAAATTTCATTAGTCCAGCAGTAGGGGCAACTAGTGGGACCAGCAAGAGGACAGTCACGGGGATCGAGTACAGTGACTAGTACCAATATTTCCTCAGGGGTAGGAGATCCAGGAAGTTCTCAGCAGACGGAGCAGCAGGGACAGGAGGAGGAAATGATTGAACCTTCAACCACCAGTGGTAGAGCTAGCAGGGAAGTTCTTCAGACATTGAGAGATGCAGAGGAGTTTATCGGGACTCCTAGAATAGAGAAGAGACAACACAGGCAACCTGACAGATATAAAGCCTTGGTAGCTCAGGTTACAGAACCCTTTAGCTTTCAGGAAGCAATGGTGAAAGAGTATAGTTCTATCATGACAAATGATGTTTGGGAGGTAGTGCCTGTGAAAATTCCTACATCTAGAATCCTATTGCATCAACTGGTATTAATTATTCTAACTAATAAATTGATTATTCATTTTATTGCTACGACAAAATTGAATTAAACACACTGCAACCTTCACTAAATAAATTACGGAAAAAAATACAAGTGCGGAAAAAAAACTGAACAAGATCAAATCATAGACACATCTGACACAGTTGTTTTTGGACTAATTTCCCCGGAAAAACCCAATGCGGGAAAACCGGTGCAACAACTGAGGGTTTATATATTATGTAGTAAATTTTCCGAGTACAAGTCTATGATTGACAGATATGTCAAATTATGCAGAGAAACTGACAAGAAATATCTTGGGATACAAACCTCACTCCTCCACGGGAACCCGTCACTGATCAGCACCCAAAACGAATTGCCCTACATTGCCTCTACGTAGTGAC
Source organism: Pinus albicaulis (assembly GCA_034641835.2). Classification (NCBI taxonomy): domain Eukaryota; kingdom Viridiplantae; phylum Streptophyta; class Pinopsida; order Pinales; family Pinaceae; genus Pinus; species Pinus albicaulis. The sequence continues at coordinate 1,184,341,328 of CM076580.1, read as the reverse complement.
TACGTCACTCTGTCCAGTCTATGCGTCACAGTTGTGGTTTCCTCTGTCTCTGCACTGGTCTCTTTGCTGGCTGGAAACTGGGGTCTTCTGGCCTCCGGAAAATCTCTTCAGGATCTGGCACTAACCCAACGCTATCTCCTCAGCAAAAATACGAATCCCTCTTAGGCTCTGCACAATGCCTACGTAGCCTCTGCGTCATTGACTCTGCGCTGCCTCTGTGGCTCTCACTGTCTCCTCTGCTATGCACTCTTCGGATCAGGAATGCTTCCAACCGGAATTACTGCCCCTCTCTGCGTCGAATCTCTAGATCGATATTTCCTCTTACCACTACTCACTTCAGAAATTCGATCTCTTGATCCTTTCTCTGTCTCTTGTCTTTTCCAAATGACCCATCAAGCCCTTCTTATAATCTTCTTGTCGAAACTTCAATGACTGAGATTAAATCTCTAATTAGCAGCTAATATTAACTTTTGACTTGATCCAATTTTTCTAGAACATTCACACCCATATTCTATTAATTCACTTTAATTATTTTATTTTCTTAAGTTCACTTAAGGTCCTTTTAAAATAATTAATTTTTTCAATAAAATACAATCTGGGTGGAATTTCCCAAAACTATTTATGGGTTATCTGGAATACATGTGTCTAAGCCTCCCTAAAAATTTTGAGACTTAGATCACATCCGATGCCACCAGAAATCAACAGTTCCAAGATCGGAAGACAAATCAGTTGTAGGTTCCAGATGGTTCTACAAGATCAAGTACGCTGCATATGGCAGTGTAGAGAAGTACAAGGTTAGGTTCGTGGCAAAGGGGTATGCATAGAAAAAAGGAATAGACTATGAGAAGACCTTCGCCCCAGTTGCCAGATATACATCTATCAGATCTGTTATATCCCTAGCAGCTTAGATGGGATGGGAGATTCACCAAATGGATGTCAAGACAGCATTCTTCGACCCACTTTTCCTAAGTTTCTCCTCCAAAAATTTTCCCAACACCCAAATTGCAAAAATGGAAATTCTTCTTAGTAAAATTAATTTATTTGGGGACATTACATTCTTCTTGACCTGATAAGCCCTTGTTGGATAAGGCACTTTTCTTCTCCCATCAACTTCAAAATTTGAAATATATATATATATATATACCCTTTTTTGTTTATTTAGAAATCTTTAGTTTATATTTCTTCTTTCTAGGCTAGTGCTTAATTAATTGGATCTCTCTTTTTTGTAGACTAGTATCAATTAGGGTTTGATCTTCATTTGTTCATCTTGAAACCCTAATTTCCAAATTGGCCCTAGAATTGTTTGTGTAAAGTATGTATCCATTTCTTTGGGTAGTTCTTAATGTTTACATAAATATGAAAAATTGTGTAAAATGATAAAAAACAGATCTACTTGACCTCAAGTCTATATTTATTGCATTCATAGAACATATGACATCGAATTTGCACTAAATTCATAAGCTAGAAATGTTTTATCAAGTTCTAATTCCATTTTCTGTTGTGAAACTTCCTTTAGGTGATTTACTTGCATGTCTTCTACTTAAGGACATCCTTGGTAAACTCCAAGTAATTCCTGCTTAACTGCAAAGTGCATTTACTCTTTGATTCAAGTTCTTATTATTTCATAATGAATAAAATATTGTGGTCTTATGTCAATTACTTGGGGTTGTCACCATCGGATGCAAATGGGTTTACCGAATTAAGTACAAGAAAAATGGAGATATCGACAAATACAAAGAAAGACTTGTTGCTAAGGGTTTTGTGCAGCAGGAAGGGATTGATTATGAGGAAACTTTTGCTCCTACGGCTAAATGGAACACCATCTGATTAACACTTTCATTGGCAGCCTAGAAAGGATGGAAAGTTCATCAGATGGATGTAAAAAGTGCTTTCCTCAACGGAGATTTACAGGAAGAAGTGTATATGACACAACCACCAGGTTTTGAAATTGAAGGACAAGAACATAAAGTCTGCAAACTAATAAAGGCTTGGTATGCCAAAATGGACGAATACCTTCGGAAAGTTGGCTTTCAACGCAGTGAATCTGATGATACCTTGTATGTATGCCAACAAGGTAAAAATCTGGTGATTCTGGTTATATATGTAGATGATTTGATTATCACTGGCAACAATGATGATCACATTACACAGGTGAAAAAAGGAGTTACATGCAGGTTTTAAGATGACATATTTGGGACTACTTCACTATTATCTTGGAGTTGAAGTATTCCAACGTCCACATCATATTTTCATTTCTCAGAGTAAGTATGCAGAAAAAGTTCTATGGCAATTTGGAATGCAGGATTGCAAGCCTGTTCTTACCCCCATGGAACAAAACTTGAAACTTTCAAAATTTGAAGGGGGGGAAATGGTGGATAGCACTACTTATCGATACTTGATTGGCAGCCTGCTTTATCTGACAACTACTCGACTAGATCTTTCTTATGTCGTCAGTATTCTTTCCCTCTTTATGCAGGAAGCACGAGACAACCACTAGAATGCAGCCAAAAGAGTTCTTCATTATATCCAAGGAACAAAAGATTTTGGTCTTCTTTACAAAAAGACTAACAACTTTGTACTTGGTGGATTTTCAGATGCCGACTTTGCTGGCAGTATTGATGATAGGGCATCAACCTCAGATTATTTAGTGAACATGGGCAGTGACTTGGAGTTGCAAGAAGCAAGCTACAGTGGCCACTTGTTCAACAGAAGCAGAGTACATATCAACATGGGAAGCAACATGTGAGATTGTTTGGTTGCGTAGAGTTTTACAAGACTTGGGAATTCCTCCAGCAGAAGCTACATCGTTATTCATCGACAACCAGTCAGCAATAAAGCTTGCCAAGAACCCAGTTTTTCATTCAAAGAAAAATCATGTGGACACCAAGTATCATCATATCAGATCACTCATTGCAAAGGATGTCATCAAGCCGATTTATTGTCCTTCAGAAGCTCAGATCTCCGATATCTTCACCAAACCTCTTGGCAGGATAAAATTTATTAAGTTCAGAGATGAACTTGGTATAATTTGTAATGTATCTTTGGATCATAAGGGGGAATGTTAGATGATCCAAAAATACAAATATCATAGTTTAAAGCTAGGATAAAATATTTATTAAATTAGAATATTTAAATTAATATTAGAGACACTTAGAAATATAATATTGTTACAAAAGATATGACTCTAGAATAGTGTTGTATCTTAGGCTCTAATATAGGAAAAATGTTAGTAGTTTTGTTAGGAAGATATTTATTGTAAATGGACACTTGTTGTTTCATCAAGTGGTCCATAACTAAAATAAGTTAGAACATGTAGCTTATAAATAGGTCATTTTCCTAATTGCAAGAGTGTTGGAGTCTACGTGTGTAAACTTTTGCAAATTTCTCATGTAATTTCTTTTCCTATTAATAAAATTACGTGTTTGAGGACACTTCTGCCATTAACTAGGACGTTATTACATTGAATTTACTCTTTGATTCACGTTCTTATTATTTCACAATGGATAATATATTGTGGTCTTGTTTGAAGTACTATTGGTATGTTATTACATTAACTATAATTAATCCCTAATCTATAACTTAGTATGTTTTGCTCTAAATTGATTATCTACTATTTCTTGGGTTGATGTCTCTTTATTCTCAATTCTTATCGCTTGCCACCTACACCTACCTATAGTTAGTGAGAAAAACCTTTAACCCCACAAGGTGTGGTTGGTGGCAAGGAACTAAGAGATGGGGTTTTCACCTATTCCCAACTCTCTTTGTTTAAGCTATATCCTAGGTGAGCTAACGAGGGTGGTCCCTAAATGGAAAACTAAGTTAAAATATGTGAAATTTCTAAGAGATGTTAGAGTGAAATGGATTACTTTTTGAGATTACAAGTAAATATAATATGAGCAATATGAGCTCAAATCAACTTCAATAACCATCAACACATGACATAATAATAAGCATATCTAAAACCGGTGCCAAAATATTGCTAAAAAATGAATGATACTTGCTCAAAATAAGATGCTTCAAACTGAAACACAAGTAATCTTGAAAATGAAACAAGAGATGTTAGCAAAACAAGATATCAATGCAAGATATAAAAATTCTTTCAAGATATATGATCACTTATTAATCCAAAACATAATTAGAATTCTACTTGCAAAATATAGATGAGATGATACTTGCAAAAAAAACAAAATATTCAATTCAACACATATTCATAAATGATAAGTGTGTGGATTATTTGCAAGTAAAACAATAATATGTATTAATATGAAATGAACCTAAACAAAAATTTGATGCAATTATCTTGGTTACTTTTAATCTAAATGCTTAATCTAGGTGAGAGATCTTCCTCTTGAGCTCTTCCCAAAGGGTAGAAATTTGGGTGACTGTAAGAAAGAGCTGTTGAGGACACGATGGTGTCATTAATGATACCCTTCCCCTGAGTCTTACTAGCCAATGTGTGCCTTCGTTCCTACAAGAGAACAATCCACCTTCATAACTACAAGGTCACTCGCCTTTACCTTACTTCGTACAAATTGTAGGAACTTTCCAAGAAAGTCTTTTTCCTATGATTTCTATCAACCAAGCTTATGCTTGGAGGTAAATTTTAATGCAACTATGTTAAAATGCCGAATATGGTTATGCAAGTGAGCTTGCAAGTGCTATGTAAAAATGGAAATGCTCTTAGTAAGATTGTTCCACAAGATCACTTTCTATATTTTCTCAAGTAAACATAAGATGCATAAGCTTCAAGAACAATTAAAATTGTGAGTTGATAAAGATAGATGATGAACCAATAACAAGTTATAGCAAATGAAGCTTGAAGTTTATGAGCACCTAAATTGCATGTAAAGTAAATTGCAATGCTTTGAAAATAAAATTAAGATTTGTGCTCACAATAGCTTTGCAAAAGGAATTTTAAACTTGAGAAAATTAGGTTGACATGAAAATAAATGATTGCTTTGAAAGATAAACTTGTGAAATACACAACGCTTCAATATTCTCAAAATGGAGATGTGGCATAACAATAAAGCATGAATTAGTTAAACAAGTGTCAAGCTAAATATATCAAAGTTTGCCAAAAATAATCAATGATGCTTGCATGAAGTAAAAAAAAAGTTGCTTTGCAAATGGAAATGTAACTTGAAACTTGTAGCAACTACGATGAGAAATGCAAGCTTAAAATTTGGGTAGCGAACTTGAAGAAAAAGAGATGTGATTTGTTGTACTTCCCAATTAGAGCATGCATATGTGATGTGAAAGAAAATGGAAATGTCAAAAGCAATAAGTCAATCCATCTAAAAATTCTCTCCCTAAAATGGAGATATAGGGATATCAATGGGTAAAACCCATGCTTCCACAGCAAAAACATAAGTTTTTATTATTATGGTGTTACAATGAGATTAGAGCCTCTTGGAGGGCTTCCCAAGGAATCGATGAGAGAATACAATGTGAAATATTGAAATAAGAAGGAAAACCCTTCAAGTATGGGAGCCTCAAAAGAGATGAAGGGGTTAAACAATTAGAGAATACAAGCTCCAAAGTAGTGTACGACCTAACCTTCTTCCACAAGCTCTCATAATGCCCGCAGTCTCCTTAAAATGCAACTTGAATCTTGAGAGAACATACAAACAAGAATGTTAGGGCTGAAAAACTAAAACCAAAGTTAGTGTGAAAAGAGAGCATGTAAGTATGTGAATATTCTACAAAATAATATAAAAAGGCTAAATCAAGTGATGGTAAAAGATCCCCATCGCTTGTCTAGCTTATGAGAAGCTCTTGAATAGCTACATAATGAAATGAAAGCACAAATTAAAAGATGTAAATGATTTTTTTTAATATTTTGATTCATGCATAGACTATGTGAAGGAGAACCTTGCAAGAACAAGTACTTTCAAAAAAATTAGATCTTTGAAATTCAAATAACGATGAGAGCTCCTTGAAACCAGTGCCAAGAGTGAGTTGGTCTCTTGAAGACTTCCCCTCATGATAGCTAGTTGATTCAACAATGATCTTCTACAAAACTTCCAACAAACATTAGCTCATATTGATTAAATCAATAAACAATAACAAGAGAACTCTAGAATTTGTATGAAAATAGATAGAATTGTCTAGCCTAGAACATTTCAAATAACCAATTGCAAATGTAAGATAGCTATACATATACAATTCAACAAAAGCACATGAGCAAAACGAAATATACAGGGAAAATTTTAAGGATGGACATTTATCTTAAAGTTTAAAAACTTGGCGAATCTTAGTAGTCCCCAATATGCAAATTGTAAAAAGTTTATATTATTTTTGTAAAAATATTTAGGTTTGTAATCAATTTATATTAGTATATATAAATTTTTGGCGATTTTTAGGGTAAAATATTTTTATACTATAAAATTTGGGCGAATCAATTTTTTAAAAAATGGGAATTGGCGAAAAGTAGCCCACCTGCGAATATTAGCCCCTAAAATTTTCCATGGAAATATAAATCAAAGGCACACGTAGAGATATACCATCAATGATCCAAGAAATGCTCCAACAGAATAAGAATCATGAATTAACCCCAAAGTATTTTTATTCATATAAAGAACACAGGTAAATAGAAGCAAAGATTTCCCAAGCACAATAGCTCGTTGCAAAGATACAATATGAGAGCCCATGGCTCCATTATATAGAGAATTGAGAGAAAATCCCAATGTAAAATTGATTAAACAAGTGACATGAGGTGACAATCCCAAAGAGAAATTTGAATTTGTTGAATGTAGCTCCAATGCCAAGTGTAAAAACCGATTTTTGGCAAGTGGACATCATTTTCTTCTTCTCTTATGTGCCAAATTCGAATTTTATGGTGGAATGACGAGTGTAGATGGGTGGTAACCCATGTGGGGGCAATTTCCCACAAAAATATCCACCAAATACTCTCTCAAATCCTCTCAAATGTGCATTAACTTCACAAATTCGAATTTCCAAGTATGCAGCTTTCTCATTTAATGCCAGAAATTCTATTTTACTTGATCACATGTATTTTTCTTGATTTTAGGAGTCTACATCACCTTGAGACTTTAATTTAACTCCTCCATAATTTTCCACCTCATTTCCACAACATTTAGCATGTGTGGATATTTATTTTTCTCCATTTATTTAATTTCTGACTTAATTAATTGCCAGATTTCCCACTAAACTTAAGAAAATGGATTTTGAAGATTCAAAACACATTTTTAACCCCTAAAAGTGTGTTATAGTAGAAATTTGAGAGTGAGAGGTGCAAATTTTATTACTCATACTCCATACAACTTTTCTAGACATCACTTATTGCATTATAAAAACAATTTTTATTGCAATTTCCGATTTGCGAGAAATCTAAAAAATTAAAAAATGACTACGTAGACCTAACCAAATTCCACAAAATTTTTTGTGATCTAATATGGTAATAAACATTGACCCTATACACTAGGACTCACCCAAGGCCTCACCATCAAGCCGCACTCTGGCTTTTGAGTATATTTAGAGGAAAAAACTCAATTAATTATCAAGTCCTAGTAAGAAGAAGATAATTCATTAAGTGAAAAGAATCTCTCATAGTAATACTCACTTGTTGGCAAGGTCCCAAGCTACATAGACTTGTTACATGACTCAAACTCATCATTACTAGAATCACTTATTACAATTCTCTGTAGAGTGTAGAATCTAAGTACAAAAGAAAATGATGAAAAGTAGAAGTAGAGTTTAAAAACTTTGGTAATTTGATGATATCTGATGGTACAAGTGTCCTTTGGTACATCCTTGGGCATGGAGTCTTCATATAATCATCGAGTGTCAACAGGTCCATGATAGTTTATGTATATAATATTTTTAATTTTGAATTATTGATTAGAAACCAAGTATGAAAATATCATAGTAATCTGAAAATAAGTACAACCTACGGAAATTATGCAGCACAATAGCACAATGATCCCAAGAAGAAATGCTTAATTCTAAATCTTCAGTGAAAAGCTTGATGATTTTAGGGACAAGGTAACGAATGCATAAACTTCCAATTGACCTTATTTTTAATTTAAGAAGATAATAAATTTACTCTAAGCTAAAAATCGTCTCCTATGGTGCATCTAAATCTACAGCTTGGCTCAGCAATTAATTTAACTAATCATTAAAAGTAAAAAAATTAAAAAATTAAATTCATATATCTCAATTGGAGGTGGCCTGAAGGGTGAAGGGAATTAATTGGTACCTGCAAAGTGGCATTTTTTCTCAATAGTGCATTTGCTTGTGTGCCGAACGTAGCTGGGCCTCTTCTCTCTAATGCTTGTCGTGATTCCAATTGTTCCCCAGCAGAGCTTGCCATATTTTGTGTGTGTATTGAAAATCCCTTAATTGAATTTTCAGATTTGGAAAATAGTTCCTGCGTATGTTTGATGGTAGTTAGGACCCTACAAGATGGCTGAAAATTTCTGTAGTTTACATCTAATAAATACATACTTTGTTGTCCCATACCATTTATAGCCAAAAAAAAATTTCGCATTTCCAACTTGATTTTACATAAAATTTCACCACTATCTGAACAATGGTGGCGGGAAAATTTTTATTAAATGAGTTCAAATCTTGAAAATTTTTGAATCAATTCTTGGAAATTTACTAATATAACTGAAAATCTTCTAGTTTTATTTCTACATCATTTCATTAGAGGAATCATACAAGGATTTTCCAAGACTACTCAATATTCATCATCCATTTTATGATTAAATTTCTAAACATGCATATAATCTTTTCGGTTGCCCATTACAGAAGTAAACATATATAAACATTAACTCTTCTTCAAATTCTTCAATAGATGCATAGTTAAGTTCAAAACTTTTAAGGGAATTATACATTTCTTCAATGTGTGATAAGGTGGATGAAAAAGAAGTTGTTTCCTCAAGAGTTGGCTGTTGAGATATATATTCTTCTTCTTTAATCTTTAATAGAGACACGTACTTCCTCATCTTTATTCTCGTGTCCTTGGCCTTCAGCAAAATTTTGAGCTTGATCTTCAATCTTTTCATTAAATTATTTATAGATAAAAACAAGGGTTGGCTCTTGATCTTCTTCATTGTCACATTCTTCAATCTCTTGGTATTCATGCATGGAGTCTTCAATGGAATCAAGAGATGGCTCTTGATCTTCTTGCTTTGAAGCATGGAATTATTCCCATCTTCTTGTAAGGCTTCCATATAGTATTCAAAGATGTTGATGTTGATAAATTTAATGTTTTGATCATAACACTTCGAAGCTTGTTCATTGCTAAACAAGGTAAGTAGGTAATGATAGCCTAAATTTATAAACGAAAGAAAATTACAAACGTCATATTCATAAAGTCTTAATATAAAAGATATAATTAAAAAAATTTATGTTTTCCAAAATTTATAGATTTTAAATAATAAAATTTAGCAGAACATATGAATATACACTAAAAGAATTATAAAGAACAACAGAAAACCATTTTACACAAAATATTAGAAATATACTTAGATATAAAATACATGAAAACGTAAGAAAGGTAAAGAAACTACAGCAACATTAACTGATATATAGAACATAATTATAAGTATGTGGAACTGAAAATAAGTCACTAAAATCGTGAAAATATACTCAATAATGAAACAAAAGCAGCTATCTTTTAATTAATTGAACCCAAACCAGCCTTCGAAAAAATAATTTCTTCAAGTTCCTCAAGAACTTGGACCAAAGAAATGTTTGAAAGTCTTAGATGTAAATAAAATTATGCCAAGACAACTATGTGCTTGGAAAAAAAAAAAAAAAATTGATCTAACTTGGACTACTTCAAGTAGTGTGATGCATATAGATAACAATTTGCATGATGTATTGTTGGTCAGCACTAAAATAAACCAAAACTTCTAAAAATTAAAAGCAATGTAGAAAAATAAACAACCTAAAAAACGAAGGCCAAATTAATCTCACTTTGTGTTTCTCTACCACTATTCAAAAAATCTTTGCTATCAACAAAACTATTAATACCACAGGAAAACTGAGTATGGATGTGAGAAATAATAAAGTGCAAAAATACTCTCAAAGCTCTAGCATACCTATCTTCGTATTCCCCTCTTTCATTCATCTTTCCATCTCCTTTTGTATCCTCCTCCAACAGTTATTTAGTTTCAACCATTTTATTTTTAATAAATAAATATTTATGGGAAACAAAGAAGAAAAAATGATCAAACAAGTAACTTTTAATAAATAAAGCAATTACGAGATTATATTCATGGCTTCACTTAAGATATGCAAGGGTGATGTAGATCATGTACAAGTCAACAATCCAAGAAGCAGAGTACAAAGCAGTGGACAAATTTTTTCAAAGATCATTGTCATCATTCAGCATCATTTTTTCCATTGTAAACCCAAAATTTTCTTTTATATTGTAACTGATTCTAGTATGACTATTAAGCCATGTAATAACATCTAGGTAAGCTTATGATTCTTCTCAAAGGGTTTCATCCTAGGGAGTTTTTAAACCTCCCTGAATTATGTGTGTTTGTAAACACGGATAATCGGCAAAGTTTTTCTCCCAGATATACTACAAAGCAGGGTTACGGAGGAGCGTCTCACCCCTAGAACCCATTCCCGAAGCTCGCTCCCTCGAACCCGCTCCTAGAGCGAATGCTTAGAGGGTGATATTAATGACAAAGATCCTTATACAAATCCAAAGGTAATGGCAAACATACCTCTGGATATTAATGCTTAGAGGGTGATATTAATGAAAAAGATCTTTATTTTCCAACAAGACTAAAAAATTAGACATTTCTCGTGGCAGCAAGAAGCCCAAGCATTAGCTATAGATAATAGATTTACTTGTCTTTTCTAGTTTCTAGTAGTTTTTATAATTGTTGACTCTTTCATATTTATTATGATATATTTTGGGAACATTATATGACAATTTAAGTTTTAAGTTTGAAGTTGGCAATTATAACTCATTGGTAATGAATTATGAATACGATGCTTCGTGAAAGTTGAAAGTTGTTTTATTTCATTTCATTTTATAACATTTCATTTCTTGTTAGATATTCTTTGTTGTAATGGTTACACTTAGCTTACATGTACAACTTTGGTGATCAATGATGATAAATGTTATGTATTGGATTTTGAAAGCTTGAAACTTTAAGATTGATTAATCATGAGACTCAATATGTTGTATGTTACTAACTTCTGGACGTGGTTGATGAAGATTATAACTTCTAGATGATTAATGTTATATGGTTCAATCTATGTTTTTATGCTTTCTTATATCTAATTCATTATTCTACATGCTTTTGTTGACATATATGCATCAAAATATAAAAGAATATATATTATATAAAAATTCACTCCCCGATTCGCTCTCGAACTGGGAGCTTATGAAAATGTCCCTCCCGCTGCCTCTCCCAAGTAACCTTGCTCCAAAGCTAGGGTGGAATTCTTTGATATAATATTCCAAATTATCAGTCAGTTAATTGGAATATTAATTTTTTCAATTTTCCTTTTTCTAATGTTCACAGAAAATAAAGTGGGTAAAATTGACCCACAAATAAATCTGAAGATTAAATCACTTTCCTAAAGTCACCAAGGCAAACATTAGAGTTCGAGTGAGACCCGTGGGGCCAACGAAACACAGTGAACATCAACCTAGTGGCAGCGCAGGAGAGGCAGCAGCGTAGGCAGTGCAGGGGCATTGTGGGGACAGCAAGGGGACAGCAGCAGCGCAGTGGTTGGATGGTAGAGGTGGTAGCGCAGTCCAATGGGGCCCAAGGGAATGTTGCGGGCTCAACTAGGTAAAATAGGATGAGAGCATCTAATTCCTCATTCATTTAGTCATCAACTAACTTTCCGTCTGGTAAACCAGAAGCACGCTTGAGCAGTTTAGTTGAGTCTGCAAGTGATGTTTAGCACAGAAATTTTCGAGCGGAGATCTCAACCTCATCCTCGGGGGACTTCGAGTGCCTGCTCAGGAGAGGAGTTCAGTCAGCTTTGGAGGAGAGATTTCACAGATTCAGTTCAGGAATATGCAATACCTTTCAGGACAGCGCAGTCAACCAAGGAGTTATGCAGTCCAACAGTGGAGCAACTTCGAGGAAGGAGAAAGATCGAGATATTTTAGCCAGGAGTTTTGTGAGAGGACTAGCCCTTCCTTAGCAGATTTTTTGGGCAGTTTGCAGCACTTATTTCCAACAGTTCAGTTCAGAGTCCAGTGTGGCTAGCAGAATTGCGTACCCAGCTCAAGTGGGTGAATTTCCGGGGTCAGCATTTCGGAAAACCCTTCCCAAGTTTTTCTGGGTTTGTTGAGGAGAGTCCGATGTCCAAATCCCAGAATTTTCTGACCAGTAGAACAACTCCAATAGGTAGTCCATTTCCAGCCAATAACAACATATTCCAAACTGAGCAACATAGAGGAGGAGCCACGTAGAGCAACAAGTAGCAAGGATTTCTGAGCAGGGTTTGAGGAGTATTTCAGCCTGCCTTGTGCAGGCCAAGGTGCCATCTTCCTAAGCACCATTTGTACCTTTCCCATTCGGAAATATTAATAAAATGGCTCAACAGTTTGGCTCTATTCATGGTGTTTTTAATGTATATTTCTGTTTGTTGTAGATTTAGTATTTGTATGCTTTGTATTACTGTTTGTTCCCAATTTGGGATATTACAGTGGTATCAGAGGTTATAGACTTGGCTTAGCCTATAGAGCAATTGGTCTATGACACCAGAAGATAGAGAGTACGTTACATGCCGGAAGTAGTGGTATAGAAGCAAAGAACGTAGGCTTGAAATCACTCCTGATCAAGAAGACAACATTCCGGTGGAGGAAGGCAAGGGGAAGGCACCAATGGCAGAAGAAAGAGATGAGGGGAAGGAGTTTGGTAATCTCCTCCTAAAATCAGTGCAGGAGCTCTCCAAGAAGATAGAGGAGATGGGACAGAAGTTTGCCGGAGAGAATAGGCAGAGGGAAATTCCAAGGGAATTCCAGAATGGAGAAGGATCTGGTACCTCTCACCATTTACTTGAGCATAACATTACGCAGCAGGTGGTGCCACACACTCCACCACGCTCTACCATGCCCACATTCTTGACTTCAGGGGAAGGAGCAGGAGGACCACAGAAGCCAGAGGTGGCTCACTACGGGGAGTACTTCGCAGAATACCAGTCTTATGGGCCGGAATTCGGAGATGCACTCACTTTCAATGAATTATGCTAGCTGAAGAACAATAGTAGACCACACAGCCAAAACTGAGGAGGAGGGTACATGCAGGGTAATGACCTGCAATATACCCTGGGAAAACTTTTCTTACCTACCTTTGATGGGTCATCGAAGTGTTCGGCGAAAGCTTGGGTGGAGAAGTTGGACATTTACTTTTAGCTAAACCAAATGGCGGAGGTGGAGGCCATCAAGGTGGTAACACTGCACCTTGAGGGAGAAGCCCATGATTGGTGGTTCCATGGGATGACTACGCTGGGTCACGCAGGAGTGGCAGCGTATGCTGAGTTCACCTAGGGGTTGATAGAGAGATTTGATTGAAAGGACCTGGAGGAACATTTTGTCGAGCTGACCAAACTCAAACAGATGGGGAACCCAAAAACTTACATTTCCGAGTTCTTGAAGCTCTCAGTGATGGTTCCAGACTTGTCCGTGCCCAAGCGAGTGTAGATGTTTATTGACGGACTGGTTGAACCTCTACGTGGGCTAGTCAGATCTACTAGGCCTACTACGCTACAAGATGCAGTACGGAGGACCAAAGAATTGCAGGATGCCATGCCGAGGATGAGAGCTCCTTTCCCCCACAGACCAGCGTTCCAGCAGAAGGGGAAGGACGTGAGAGCTCCACCCCCAAGAGGGAACCAGGGCTGAGGGCCTTTGGATGATGACACCCAAAGAGACTTGAGACGGAGGAAGATTTGCTTCACTTTCCAGGAGCCATGGGCACCGAGTCATCGATGTGCTAGAGGAAAGGCTCATTACATTGAGGTCTTCTCCAACAGTGAAGGGAAAGAGGAGGCATATAAGGAGTTGGAGGGAGATGCCAACACCAGTGCACTCGGAGGGGATCATCCACCACCACCACCCCCAGCAGCAGGAGCAGCAGCGTTTTCACCCACAGGAGGAGTCCTTGCATCTTTGCAGCGAGTTCCCAAGTACTTAACGTTGAGAGTCCGAGGGACAGTTCAGGGGCAGCGTGTCTCAGTGTTGGTGAACAGCAGGGCCACGCACAATTTTTATCGATGCCCAACTAGTGCAAAGGAGGGGCATACATACAAAGAGCTTTGATGGGTTCTCTGTGTTGGTTCCAGGTGCCAGCACTATGCAGTGCATGCAATATGTTCTGGCATTAGCAATGACCATGGGGACATACACGGTAACAGATCAATTTTTTGTGGTCGATATTCCAGATACCAACGTAGTGTTGGGTGTACAGTGGCTTATCACACTTGGGAAGGCCATTACAGATTGGGAGACTCTGGAGATGGAGTGGATGGACAAGAAGAGTGGGAAGCATGTGATGATCAAAGACATGCACACATATCCTCCACAGACAGTCTCTGCAAATCAGATGGAGACAGATTTCCCGAAGGGAGACATAGAGCGAGCAGTGGAGGCAGGTGTCTTGGGTCAACCTGTGCACCCAGATGTGCAAACTATCCTAGACAATTACTCTCCAGTTTTTGGGGACATTCCACCAGGACAACCACTAGACCGGGGGTTTGAACACACCATAGAGCTGGAGCAGGACATCCAGGCAGTGATTACCACTCCCTACAGGCACCCCAAAGCCTATAGGGATGAGATTGAGAGAGCCATACATGAGCTCTTGGCGTTGGGACACATCAGGCCCAACACTAGTCCCTTTGCTTCTTCAATGGTTCTGGTGAAGAAGAAGGACGACACACTGCGGATGTGCATAGATTACAATTTACAGGGCGTTGAACAAGAAGACCATGAAGAAACGCTACCCCATCCCCAGGATCGATGAGCGGATGGATGAGTTTAGGGGATCAAAGTTCTTCTCCAAGATCGATCTGAGGTCGGGGTACCATCAGATCAAGGTGAGGGACCAGGATGTCCCCAAGACTCCGTTTCGCTGCCACTGCAACCATTTCGAGTTTTTGGTGATGCCCTTTGGGCTGACCAATGCTCCGACCACATTTCAGTCTTGTATGAACCACATCTTCCGTGGTCAATTGAGGAAGTTCGTGTTGGTATTTTTCGATGGCATTCTCATCTACAACTACACATGGGAAGAACATTTGTAGCGCATTGAGGCTGTACTGCGTATCTTGGAGGAGCAACATTTCTATGCCAAGTTGTCCAAGTGTGAGTTTGGGATTACAAAGATGCTTTATTTGGGGCATATTATCGGAGTGGATGGAGTGAGATTCCAAGAGGAGAAGATTTGAGCCATCCGTGATTAGCCAGAACTGAAGCACGTGATAGAACTCCAGGGGCTTGTAGGCATCTGCAGCTAATACCGAAAGTTCGTTAAAGGATTTTCACAACTTGTAGCACCCCTCACAAATCTCACCAAGAAGGGCGCTTTCAGCTAGACTAATGTTGCGCAGAGAGCATTTGACAGGCTCAAAGAGGTGATGAGCAGTGGCCCGGTTTTGGCATTGCCCGACTTCACGCAACTCTTTGTGTTGGAGTGTGATGCTCCAGGAGAAGAGGTGGGCGCAATATTGATGCAGGGGGATCATCCTATAGATTTCGAGAGTCGGAAGTTGCTGCCACATGAGAGACTGTACCCCATATACGACAAAGAGATGTTGGCCATCATGCATGGGTTGGCCAAGTTTAGGCAGTACCTGGTAGGGAACAGGTTCCAGGTGAGGACTGACCACAACAGTCTTTGATTCTTCCTTGAGCAGAAGCAGTTGCAGGAGAGAGAGAGAAAATGGGTTTACAAGATCCAAGCCTATGATTTTGACATCAAGTTTGTCAATGGGAAGAACAATGTGGTGGCAGATGGTTTATCATGGAGACCGGCAACGTTGTCCTTGATGAGTCTTGACACAGATTGGAGGGCTCAACTTTTGGTGGAATACTCCAAGGACTGCTTTGCATGTGAGATATTAGATGGGTAGGTGACAGATGACCGGTATCGAGTGATGGATGAGGTCATCTATTATGGAGATTGGATCTTCTTGACAGGTAAATCCCAAATCAAGGAGAATATTTTGCATGCAGCCCATGACTCACCACTTTCAGGTCATCAGGGGTTCACTTAAACATACAGGGCCTCAAGGAGAGGTTCTCATGGAAGCGCCTCAAGGAGGACATACTTTTGCATTTCACGGAGTGCGTAGTTTGTCAGCGAAACAAGAGAGAGTTGAACCACCCTGTAGGTTTGCTACAACCGCTTCCCATTCCAGAGGAGAAATGGGAAAGCATCTCCATGGATTTCATCACTGGATTTCCCATGGTGTAGGGCAAGGATTGCATCTTCGTAGTTGTTGATCAACTGACGAAGTATGCTCATTTCTTCGCCATCTCATCTCGGTACACTGCTTCACAGGTGGCTGAGTTATTTTTTCGGGATGTTTTCAGACTCTATGGTCTTCCAGAGACCATAGTCAGTGACAGGGACAGTCGGTTCATGGGTGGCTTTTGGTAGGAGTTATTCCGTATGGTGGGTACAAAGTTGACACCCAACACCAGTTACCACCCACAGACGGATGGACAAACTAAGATAGTGAACAAGTGGCTGGAGGGCTACTTGAGAAACTATGTCATGGGGCAGCAAAAGGCTTGGTTCCACTTTCTTCATTTGGGGGAGTACTATTACAACACGAAATTCCACATGTCGATTGGTATGTCTCCATTTTACGCTTTATATGGTTATAATGCTTTAACTTTTGTTCATGTGATGTTTGGAGCTAGCAAGGCCCCCAGGGCCAAGGAATGGATCCAAGAGAGCCAAGACATATTCTGGGCTCTCAAGGATAACATAGCTACAACACAAAACCAACAAAAACTATACACAGACAGAGGCTGCGTGGAGAGGCAGTTTGAGGTGGATTATCTGGTTTACCTCCGTCTTCAGCCGTACAGGCAGTCCATGATGAAGCAGAAAGGAGCTAAGAAGCTCAAGCCCCACTTCTATGGACCATACAGGGTGATTAGGTGTGTTGGGGAGGTAGCGTATGAGTTGGAGCTGCCATCCGGGAGCAACATCCATAGCATTTTTCACGTCTCATGCCTGAAGAAAGCTTTGGGACAGCAAGTGACAACCACTATGGAACTCCCTCCCACTAATGATGAGGGGCATTTGGTGCTACAGCCGGAGGCCATCTTGGACACTCGAGAGAGACATTTGAGGAGCAGGACCGTGAAGGAATATCTGATCAAATGGAGAAACCTTCCAGATGAGGATGCCACTTGGGAGGGGGAGAAAATTCTGCAACATTCATCTTTGCAGTTGCTCAAAGACAATTGCTTGAGGACAAGCAACGTTTTGGCGGGGAGGACTGTAATATTCCAAATTAGCAGTCAACTAATTGGAATATTAATTTTGTCAATTTTGCCTTTTTCTAATGTTAGCAGAAAATAAAGTGGGTAAAAGTGACCCAAAAATAAATTTGAAGATTAAATCACTTTCCTAAAGTCACCAAGGCAAACAATAGAGTTGCAGTGGGACCTGTGGGCCAGCTACACGCAGTGAACATCAGCATAGTGGTAGCGCAGAAGAGGCAGCAGCGTAGGGGCAGCGTGGGGACAGCAAGGGGGCAGCAGCTGCGCAGTGGTTGGCTGGCAGAGGTGGCAGCGCAGTCTAATGGGGCCCAAGGGAACGTTGGGGGCTCATCTAGGTAAAATAGGATGAGAGAATCTCATTCCTCATTCATTCAGTCATCAACTAACTTTTTGTCTAGTAAACCAGAAGCACGCTTGAGCTGTTTAGCCAAGTGTGCAAGTGCTATTTAGCACAGAGATTTTTGAGCGGAGATCTCAACCTCATCCTCGAGGGACTTCGAGTGCCTGCTCAGGAGAGGAGTTCAGTCAGTTTTGGAGGAGATATTTCACAGGTTCAGTTCTGGAATACGCAGTCCCTTTTAGGACAGCGCAGTCAGCCAAGGAGTTACGCAGTCCAGCAGTGGAGCAACTCCGAGGAAGGAGAAAGACCGAGATATTTCAGCTAGGAGTTTTGTGAGAGGATCAACCCTTCCTTAGCAGAGTTTTTGGGCAGTTTGCAACAGTTATTTCCAGCAGTTCAGTTCAGAGCCCAGTGTGCCCAGCAGAATTGCATACCTAGCTCAAGTGGGTGAATTTTTCGTGGTCAGCATTTCGAAAAACCCTTCGTGAGTTTTTCTGGGTTTGTTGAGGAGAGTCCGGTGTCCAAATCCCAAAATTTCCTGAGCAATAGAACAACTCCAATACACAGTCCATTTCCAGCCAGCAGCAACATATTCCAGACTGAGCAACATAGAGGAGGAGCCATGCAAAGCAGCAAGTAGCAAGGATTTCTGAGTAGGGTTTGAGGAGTATTTCAGTCTGCCTTTGTGCAAGCCAAGGTACCATCTTTCTAAGCACCATTTGTACCTTTCCCATTCGGAAATATTAATAAAATGGCTCAACAGTTTGGCTCTATTCATGGTGTTTTTTATGTATATTTTTTTGTTGTTGTAGATTTAGTCTTTGTATGCTTTGTATCACTGTTTGTTCCCAATTTGGGATATTACATTTTATGAGGTCTTATGTGAGTCCTAGTGTTTATCGAGTCTATGTATTTTTCATACTAGATCATGTGTCTTGTCGCAGAATTGGGTGAAGTCTTGAGGGTCTATGTCAAATGTGTATTGCCCTTTCTAAGGGTTGATAATATAATTTTTGATGTAAAAGTGTATCTAGGAATAATTTAGTGCATGGTTACTCATATTTACACACCATGGCTAAATTGTTTTATTATAGACACACTTGGAGAATGGGAAATTAATTATTCCCCTCTTGAGTCTTTTAATTAACTTTTCAGACAAAAAGAAAAAGAAATAATTAGCCAAAAAAATAATTAAATTTGAGAGAAATTAAATTCTCTCCAAGTGGAAAAACATTAAAAATTTGTGGCTCAAAAAAGAATTAAATTTTGGAGGTTCTCTACCAAGTGGAAAATGGATTTTTAAAGAAAAATTGACCCCTTGGACCTTGAGGGTCAAGTCGGGGTCAATTTTTTGAGGATAAAAGTCCAAAATATTATTTTTGGACTGAGCAAAAAGTGATTTTAAGAGAAATTTGAATTTTTCCTCAGAATAAAAATAAAAATTTGACGGAGGAGTTTAAGTTATTTCAAATGAAGATTGATGGATGAGATTATTTTGACGAGAATCAAGCCAACTCACCATTATTTTCCACTTGTAGGGGTTTTCTTCTCTAATTTTCTCTATAGGGAAGCTACAAAGCTCCTCATTTGATCTTTGGATGATGTAGCAATTATCTGATGTACTGAGCAAGGCTATGCTGAAATTTCCTTGCACTTATTAAAAAAGTCTTTGGGGTTCAATTTAAGGTGTCTCTCATTGGTTGATATGTGGTATGTGCTGGATGATTTATTGATATGCTTTGAACTATTATAATGTTGATTATTATTTCAATTGCTAGTAGTAGGAACATATATTAGCACAGGTATCTTGCTTTAGGTGTTGGGTGAGAGTAAGCACTCTAGATCTAGAAAAGTCTGGCAGGTATCTCCACATTTATAGATCTATTGTGTGAATCAAACCCCTTTTGTTTAATAATCCATCATTTAAAGTGCATTGAGTTACAAGTTTCTCCAACCCTTGGCCTCCATGTTAATTTTTCTTAGGGCTATATTGTTCTTTGCTTTGATATTTGCATTTCTTCATTAACACATTACATTCTCCCCATAACATCATAACATGTAGAAAGAACAATATCATCATCATCAATGTAGCCAAACATAAAGGAACAATAGAAGAAAATCATTCACACATAGAGACACCGAGATTGGTCAGAGACCAAGGCAAAACCCACTATGGGGAAAACCTTTCAAATTCTTCTTCTTATTATATCGTCATCAAATGATTCAACAAAACAGAGTAAAATGATCGATATCTTCATCTATGAAACTTTCAAAAAACAACTACAACATCCATGAAATGAACCCAACAATGCTTATACTCAAAACCTTGATTCTGAAAACTGTAATGAACTGTCATTTTTTGCGGTCGACTTTCGAACTCGGCGGTCAACAAGCGAAAACTTAGGAAGACTAAGATTTCATATTCTAGGTCCCAGTCGCACGGAGGAGTCATCCGAGTGACTATAGTTGCCTAGTCGCTCCCTTAATCCTAACATGCGAGCGACTGGGGTCTGCAACTGTGATTCTGAAACCCTAACTCCCAGTCGCATGGATGGAGAGTTGTATGTGGAACTGGAAGACTCCAGTCACACAGATGAGCTTTTGTGCGAGCGACTATGGTCGACTTCTTGTGCAAACGACTATGACCCAAAACCCTAAAACTGAGATGCGAGCTTTGGACCCAATAATTTCACCTCAAAGCAAAGTTGTTCCTTTGCAGACAAGCCTCAAACCCGTGCGAGCCAAAGAACAAGATAGAAGAGTGTCTCATGATGATGTCCAAATCAGGTTGAGGTCACTTATATTTATAGCCTTCCAAGGGGGTCCACTTTGCTTTAGGGCCGACCTTATCAAATATGCACGTAGGTTTTTCTTCATAAATACACTTTCCTTTATCCGATTTGAGTGATCTTTAGGTCGATTTTCATCCTCTCGAAAAGAGGAATTCAATGAAATCATTATCTCCATCAAGTGAACTGTAAAAACAGAAATTTGATAGTAGTTTCTTATTTTAACACTCCCTCTCAACTAGGGAGAATTCCACCTGCCAATATTTGACCATCAATCAACATGTCATCCTGTTATCATATCCTATCCAGTCTCAAGTATCATCACGTATCGTCACTGATCATCTTAATTCATCTCTTTCTTATTCCTGGTTATCTCTTTATTGTCCCCACTCATATGTTTAACATTCTCGAACCTAAAAGAAGAAGAAATTTGACATTAGAGGGGAGCTCAATCTACCACCCTTTGTCCATTGGGATACTACGCAGAATCTCATGGGGGAGCTACTACTACGACCCCATATCGAGAAATAGGATATACAAACACATAGGGGAGCACATATC
This sequence comes from Pinus albicaulis, assembly GCA_034641835.2. Classification (NCBI taxonomy): domain Eukaryota; kingdom Viridiplantae; phylum Streptophyta; class Pinopsida; order Pinales; family Pinaceae; genus Pinus; species Pinus albicaulis. Next base: position 1,184,320,168 of record CM076580.1, on the reverse strand, counting down.
AACCCCGGAATCACATCGGGGAGCTCATTCTCAACCCAAAAGCGCATAGGGGAGCAAATATCAACCCAATCCTATTGCCTGTTGATCCTCCCATCGATGACTCTAAGCAGTCACGTGGTAGAACACCTACATCATAATCGACTTGGATTGTACACCCCCAAGTATACTCTCAACCTGTTTGCCAGAAAGGGAGCGGTATTCCCAACAAGCCCTACTTGTGGTTATGATGCTAATTGGGGTATACTTTGCATAAACTAGATAGGGGAGCAACATCTCCAAACCTATGGGTAGATAGGGGAGCATCATCTCCAACCCTATGGGTAACAGATAGGGGTGATACACTATTGTCCAGAGATCCCTCAACCCCACGAGCCCTCTATCTCAATTCCACACCCTGGGAGCTCAAACAGGGGAGGAAGAGTTGGCTCAGTGTCCTCGATCAGCGATGCTCTCTAACAAATTATCATGCTCATATTTGGTAATCATCATGTCTCAATAGCAGTTGTCTTCTATTCATATAGGATATCAAATAAAATATCATATTAGAACAAAAATATATATACAAAAAGGATACCATAGTCATCCTCCCTCTCAAGTACGTGCCAACCACAAGCCTAAGCTTGTATCGTACATCAGCATTGTCTCAACATATGAAGGTATTTCAATCCCATCTATTTATGGGATTATCTGCCAACCAGATCCCACTCTTTGTCATCGCAATATATTAATGTCATATACAGAACTTTCTCAAACATCTTTACAAAAAGCTTCTTCATCCTGCCTCATAGCTAGTCATGCTAGCAGCCTCGTACTCATCCTCGGTCGTATTTGAAGCTACGAACCTCTCATCAAAACATCATTGTAGATATCATACTAAGGTAGTGCTTGTCAATAACAATCTAAACATCATCAGTACATCCATGCGGTCACGTATCATAGAAAGAATGTCTTAGTCCAAAAATTGTTCATTCCATGCAAATATCTCAAAGGGTGCTTGGTGGAAACTCTATGTGAATGAAGCGGATCAATCATGAATTGACTCAGGTTCTATATACAACATATATGCATATGGATGGGTGTTCGATCAAAACATCAATGCTTCAATCAACTATCGGTTGATAAATTGAGTTCAACAATATTTCTTCACAACTTCTTGAAATTCAATCTCAGTGTCCAAGGACTTGTATTTCTGCTTTCCAATACTTCTTCAATAGCTTCATAATATATGTTTTCTTTTCCCAACTTCAGAAATCATGCCATGATTCATTATTTCGAGTTTCAAAATTCATCCCCCTCTTACTTAGATCATACGAGGCTCATTACTTGTCCATAGTAAACTGCCAACATATAAAATCGAAACCAAATACAAAGTCATACCTTGGAACACTGCTGAAGTAGACTTTTGGATCAACACACCATCCTAGATTCACCAGTTAATTGTCAATGTAGACATTTACAATGATCTCTGCAATCATAACACTTAACCAAACTAGTATGTTTAGTCTTACACAAATCAATATTGTGCAATCAAATCAACTAAGTCAACTTATCAAAGTTGAAATGTCAGATCAAAACTAATATCAAAATCATCAATATCACAGTATCAAATTCTTTAGACCAAGTGACAGGTAGAGCTCTCATCAATTCATGACTTCTTCTATTGTCATGCCAACAAGTTGTAATTTGATTATCAAACCGAGCTTCATCCAAATGTCAAGTTATAAATTTATCTATGCCAACAAGTTTCCATTTCCCAAACAATATAAAGTCATTCTCATGATCATAATATAAGTCACTAGATGTGAATGCATACACCAAGACTGGGTTCCATCCATTTATTGTGAGATTACTTCATATTGAATCACATTTGTCAATACTTCAACCATTGTATCAAGAACAATGAGGCCAATACGAAACCATTATCGAATACCAATATTAGTCATTGAAGGTCACTAAGCCCATATAGCATTGTTATCAACGAAAATCATCAGTCGTCGAGTCAAATTCCAAATTTGCTATCATAGTGAGATCTATAGTCTAGAACATATCTTAATCATCAAGTCAAAGTTCCAAGTCATTATCAAGCATCATGTCGAAACTCCAAATACTACTCATCTATATCATCCAAATCATGTCAAAATCTTGCAGCACAGACTTCAATGGTTAAATCATAATGACATATCTATATGAATATCTCAATCACCTACAAACACAAGTTCAGTATTATTATAGTAAAAATTCAAACTTTCATGCTCATAAAAATTTATGTTGTTTGCTTCATGTTTGTAGGACTGACATCCTTCAAGTGAACATCTGATTTTATGTACAAAAGTTCATTTTTGTGTGTCTTGTAGGCATAGTTGCACCCATAGACCTTCCTCTGTGTGGTTGGGAGACTACAGTCGCACCCTTGACCTTACTTCTGTGCGGCTGAGAGGTTACAGTCACACCTATAAGCTTGCTTCTGTGCGATTGAGGCTTAGAGTAAGGGAAAACTCTCTCTCCTCAAATCATAACTTTGCTGCAGATAAACAATGTTAGATATTTGTCTATTCATGCCCATAAATCATATTTGAACAGTAGAGAATACAAAATGATAATGGGAGTAAGAATCTTATGGAGAGATTCTCCCTTTGAATGGGAATCCACTTCAGTCACCTTCATTCGTGCCATCAACCTATCTATAATGTTATCATGCATCAACAAATCTGTTAGGTCATAAAGTCATACTATATCATATATTCATCATGATCATATATGTTAGCAACTACTTCATCATGCCATCATGACATCAATCTTTCATCAAGGGTTAGTGTCACAGTTTAATGGGAGTAGACTACAACATTACCTATAACTCAATCAAGTCAGGGCATTCAGTTTTACCATATGCCATAGTTACTAAACACGTCAAAACATAACCATGGTCAACAAAAGATCCTGAATATCAATCTCATTGTTATACTTCTATCATCATGGTTACCATACTTTCCACAAACAATATCAATAGTGTCAAGTTATCATCTACTAGAATCAAGGTGTTAGCCTTCTTCATGCGATCAAGATATCCAAAATGATAGATGTTAGCCAAACATTAAATATGCCACTATATCAAAGATCAATATTAAGTAGCTTCATAGAATCAAGAGGTTAATTATGTTTAAAAGGTAAGATACTTGTTCAATACCAAGTGCATCATATGAATGAGTCTTTTGTGAAGGGGACATTCTCATCATACTTTAGGGCTTACCTTGCCATTCAATATTACAACTGAAACATAACATTGAAACGATATACCATGCATACCTTGTAGCATTCAAATACTTGTGCACCTTTTTACATAGGCAGCTTGTAGCACATTGTCACCTTTTCGTCAGGTGCCTCTTTACTAGTTATTCTCTTGCTGCACTAGCCATGGCCCTCAAGAAGGATCCACTAATCATATCTCATCAAGAAGTTAGAAGCATCCAAATACTCAAATATACATGCAGGAAGAATAAGTAACAATCAAACAATAATCAGATCTGTAAGTCAAAACAAAATTAAAGACATAGAGAAGCATCATAAATCGAAAAGTACTTATATTCATTGAGATGTGATCATCTCCCTTTTGAACCAGCCTTCATCATTGTCCATTGTACCTATAACAGGTTGCCTTCACCATTTCAACCAACTTTATCAACAACCAGGCCTACTAGAGACCATACCATCTAGGGCTTAATCAAATCTGTCACAAGTGCTTGAGCATCTTCACATTGACCATGCTAGGGTTCTATATTTCATATCTCAAATCTTTTCCATAAACCAAGGTTTCTCTCAAACACTAATCTCATAATATCCATCGAACCCTAACACACAAATTGCCTAAGGTTTTCTTGAAACCCTGGAATTCTTTTAGGTCTCCTCAATTTATTCTTGCATCCTTCAACAGTGTAATCATAGGGGTGATCTTCATGACTTTCCTTCAGGCTAGCTTTGATACCATGTTAATTTTTCTTAGGGCTGTATTGTTCTTTGCTTTGATAATTGCATTTCTTCATTAACACATTACATTCACCCCATAACATCATAACATTATTCAGATTCAACAACATATGTAGCTATGTAGAAAGAACAATATCATCATCATCAATGTAGCAGAACATAAAGGAACAATAAAAGAAAAACATTCACACATAGAGACACCAGAATTGGTCAGAGACCAGGGCAAAACCCACTATGGGGAAAATCCTTTCAGATTCTTCCTCTTATTAGATCATCACCAAATGATTTAACAAAAGAGAGTACATGATCCATATCTTCATCTATGCGACTTTCAACAAAACAACTACAACATCCATGAAATGAACCCAACAATGTTTATACTCAAAACTCAGATTCTAAAGACTGTAATGCATTGTCATTGTCTGCGGTCAACTTCCAAACTTTGCGGTCAACGAGAGAAAACTTTGGAAGACTAAGATTTCAACTTCTAAGTCCCAGTCTCACGGAGGAGGAGTCATTTGAGCGACTATAGTTTCCTAGTCACTCCCTTAAGCCTGGCATGCGAGCGACTGGGGTCTGCAACTGTGATTCTGAAACCCTAAATCCCAGTCGCATGGATGGAGAGTTGTCCGTGCAACCAGAAGACTCTAGTCGCACGGATGAGATTTTATGTGAGCGACTATGGTTGACTTATTTCTGTCCTGTGTCAGCGACTATGGCCCAAAACCCTAAAACTGAGATGCGAGCTTCAGACCCTACAATTTCACCTCAGTGCAAACATGTTCCTTTGCAGACGAGCCTCAAACCTGTGTGAGCCAAAAGCCAAGATAGAAGAGTGTCTCATGATGATGCCCAAATGAGGTTGAGGTCACTTGTATATATAGCCTTCCAAGGGGGTCCATTTTGCTTTAGGGCCAACCTTATCAAATATGCACATTTGGGCTTTTCTTCATAAATACACTTTCCTTTATCTGATTTGAGTGATCTTTAGGTCGATTTTGGTCCTCTCGAAAAGAGGAATTCAATGAAATCATTATCTCCATCAAGTTAGATGTCCAAATTGAAATTTGACTGCAGTTGCATATTTTAACACTCCAAGTTCACAGACTATGAAGATATCACAACCTTGTTTGGCTCCAAGACTTGATCTAACGAAAATCTTATGCAAGAGGAATTTGCAAGAATTTAAAAAAAATAAAATTCTCACTATTTTCAAATTTATTTACTTGTGCCATAAAGTTTTATAATGCTAATGAGAGCAAACTTTATTTTGTAAATATTTGTAAAATTATTTTTCCACTAACCCTTGTGTTTTAAACTAACCCATCTTTCTATTTTTTGTATAACTATTGGGGTTTTTGTATATATTGGGTTCTTGGCTTTCCATTTCTCATTTTTGCAGGTACATTGGTTGAAGAGTTTGAAGAGATTTGGATTTTGAAAATCCATTAGCCTCAACTAGCCTAAACAACTAGGGTTTGAGGGGTTATCAGCTCATTTGAAGGGGTCGTCCAATATTTTTGGCCAAATCATGCAAGAGAAAAGGGTTGATCTAGGTAGTAGAGGGTAAGATCTAGCCCTCCCAAGTAGCATTTTCTCAACATCCAGCCCAGGAAAGGAAGCCGCAACTCTTGGAGGCAATTTTTGGCAATGGTTTGAGGTGAAAAACGTGATTTTTTCATGATTGCACTGGGGTCTTGGGGTTTTAGAGCCACTTGGAGGCTAGCCGTGGTCCTCAAAGGGCCTTCCTCACCAAGCCACAGCCCCTAGGGGCTTTCTTTCCCTTAGCCGTAGCCCTAATAGGGCTTTTTTCTCTAGTGGCGGCCCTTTTGAGGGGTTTTCCCTCTAGCCGCAAGCCTTAAAGGACTTTTTATTGGCAGCCACAACCCTTTTGGGCTTGATTACCCCTAGACGCAAGCCTTTGTGGGATTGTAGCCCTAGGCCGCAAGCCTAGGTGGCCTTTTCACCCTAGCCGCGAGCCTATTTAGCCTTTTATCCCCTGGCCACAGTCATTTTTGGGCTTATTTTTGAGTTTGGCACTTGATTTTAGCAATAATATTTGTGGTTGCGGGATCACAGTAAGTTTGGAAAAGGTTTTGAGTTGATTTCCATAATTTTTTTGCCATTGGTCCATTGTGTTTTCAAGCTAACACTTGGTTTTGCAAATTTGTCATTGGGTGAGGAAACATCTCAGGGCCTTGAAGCTTCACTAATCCACCAATCAAACTAGAAGCACACAGTGGAGAGTATGTCATAATCAGAGTATCGCAACATCAACATGGTGGTACCACTCTAAGATTAGTAGGGGACCTGATCATCAACGATCTTCATAGCCCAATAACCATTAGGGATGAGCTGGCTACTATAGGGGGAGATCATGCAGATCTTCCATTGGGTTGTAGCGAGTCACCGATGGGGTGGGGGACTTCATTAGCATGGCATGGGGGTCAACAGGATGATAACAGGAGGAGATCACGTGAACGAGACGCTATCTCTGTAGGGATTAGGTGGTACCTTCAAGATTACACTCTTGGAGTGCATGGGATGGCCTACGTGGTAGGAAAGCTTCACGAGGAGTTGGGCATAGTGCCACATTATCATGATACCCTACTCATTAATGGTATACAGGGGACTACTGGTACTTATACCAGGCAGGATAGTGAGTGGAGCGAGGGGAGATTCGGGTTGGACAGGATGGCTTGGGATCCTGGTATTGAGGGATTCTTTCATGTCAAGGCAGTGCAGATGTCAAGGATGATTTAGTGGCGCATCTGGGACCCTGGCACATTTTTGCATTGACAGTGGGGAGCATTAGCGAGAGAGGATGCTTGTTCAGGCATTGCTTGAGGACAAGATATTTTTGGCGGGGAGGACTGTGATATTCCCACTTAGCATTTTTGCTAAGTGAAATATCAATTTCGGCCATTTTGTCTTAATTCATGTTTGACCTTAGGAAATGTGAGTTTAGAGGCCCTACATGTATTTTTTATTATAGTCACCCTAAACATTAGAGTTGGAGGGAAAATATTGCAGCTCTAGTGGAGCGCGGGGGCCACCCATAAAGAAATACGACCCACATGAGGAATACACACTCATTGGTGCGAGATTGGTGGGGAGAAATCGAGCTAGACCCACATGGGAATTTTGGAGGCACTTTGACAAAAAGGAAGGGAAGGCACTCATTTCGTCATTCTTGATCATTTGATAATTTGTCTTTAACAAGAACACTTGAGCTGAAGCCAAGTCTATAAGTGTTGTTTAGCACACGAGTGTTTCCGAGCAGAAATATCAACCCTTGCTTCGGTGGACTTCGAGTGCCAGCCCAAGGAGGGAGTCTCATCCATTTTCAGTTGATCTGGGAGTAGCATTTCATAGGTTGGGGCTAACATCACCAAGATCTGCATTGGCACTCCGCAATAGAGGTTGGAGACAAACATGGGGGTGGAGAAGCGAAGATCATTTGGGGCTGAAACTTGTGGGGAAGGCCGGAAGGGAGTTTCTTGGGTGATTGGAATTAATTTTGGGGAATTTTCCAGCAATTTGGTGGAGCATCAAACACAGTATCTGCTACAAGTTACATTTTCTTCTTGTGGAGGAGGGCCAAGCATTTGGGGTCAATTTTGGAGCATCAAAACTAGAGAAAACCCTTTTCTGGGTTTTTGACAACGACCTCAGAAATAATTTGGCAGAATTTTCTAGGCAGATTTGAGGGGTCCAACAGGAATCCCAACTCAGCCAGCAACTAGAGGAGCTAGAGGGAAATTGGGCCAAAATTGTGAGGTCAACATTTGGCCAATTCCTTCGCGGGTTTTTGTGGGTTATTGGTGGAGAACCCGATGTTAATTTCCCGGAATTTTCCCAGCACCAGAGGAGGCACTAGTAGCTATTATTTGCAACCACCAATGCAGTTTTCACCAGGACAACGCATAGATTGTTGGGGACAGCCACATTGCATGTTAGAGCAGCTGATTTCATAACTTGGATATTTTTAGCTTTCCTTGAGCAAGCCCAGGTGCATGCTTTCCAATTTTACTTTGTACCCAACAATTATATAAACAAAATGACTCAGATCAACACAATTCATGGAGAATTCTGGTTGTTAAATGTTTTGTAATTTTTTTAATGTGTTTTTTCTATGTTTTCTTTGTTTAGCATTGTATATTTCCGTTAGGAATTACAATTTTGGTCCTCCTGGAAAGAGGAATCTAATCCAATGATTGGAATTTGTTACTGAGCTACCAAATTAACAAAAATCTCAACAAACAACCCCTCTGCACTGGCTCCCTCAGCCCCATGAATTTGGCTTTTGCGTCCCTAGAAAAACCACGCCCTTGCTGATGAAAATCCTAGAAACTAGCTCCCCAAATTCCTGGAACAAACTCCCAAATGCTTTCCTAGGTGATGCAGGGGCATGAGGCTTAAAGACAAAAGACTTCATCAATTATTCCAAAAATCCAAAAAAATGTTACAAGCAAAGGTGTTGGTACCTTTAGCTTTCAAATTACAGTTGTAATAGATAGGGTTGAACTAGTATTTAGGAGGATTGAGCAGTTTTAGATTTGTTTCAACATATTTAGCTTCAGTTGATAGAATTTAGGAAGATACTATGTAATTAGGATTTTGTCTAAATTTGATGAATTCGATCCTCAAGAGGAGGTTGATTGTTTTGTAAAAGAACTATAAATTGTAACCTCTACAAAGGAGGAATTCGGATTTGAATGTGGAAGACTTGATTTAGAGGATTTTGCCTTTGTTTTAATAAAATTGCAGAGTTTGTTTATCTGTGTATTCTTGGAAAGTTCCCGGAGGGTTTCACCCTTCGTAAATCCATTTGATTTATACATTATGTGTAGCATTTTGAGTATATTTTCTTCTGTGTGAGAAATTTGGAAGAAATTGAAGTGATTATGGTTCTTTGCTTGAGATTCAATAATCGACAAATGTCTTTGTTTATTTAGTTATTGACCTCTATATAAGGGTTGGAAGGATTTGAAGAGATTCGGGGTTTTGTTTTAAGATCAGCAGTGATATAGATCTATGACTATTAATTTATAGAGTGAAGAGGAAAGGTTCCAGTGAATTTGAAGTTAAACTGAAATTCGGCGAAAACCCGTGTTAAATGCGTTTCAAAATGAAATTTTGAGATTAAGCTGTTTTGGAGGAAACCATTCACTGTCTTCGCACCGCCTTTGGGGTTGAGAGCGGTTTTTCCTTTTTGAACGCGATCAAATAAATTTTTGACACATCACAACAAAAAAAACAAATAATTTCGCGTTGCTTTTGGGTGTTAAAGTACCGAGGTCGAATGAACGCGACAACCGTCCGATCTTATGCAAAGGAATCCAACGGTGGTCGCGTCAGAAATTATATGGAGGTTAAAATAAAGGCTCAGAGCTGATGGATTGTTGCAATAAGGTTTTATTAAAGGTTTGGAATCCGATCCTTTGCAAAAAGGTAGTAACCATTGTTTAAAAGTGCTTCATAATATTTCCGGAGGTTTATTTAAACAGAGTTTTATCAAAGTGTTTGAGGTCAGGCTTTAATTCTGAAAGGTTTAAAGCACTGTTTTAAAAGGTCTATTATTATATTCTGAAGGGATTTTAAACATTGGAAAAGTGGGTTATGATGTTTCTGAAGGGTTGTCAACATTGTTTACAAAGTTTTAATATTGTCTAAAGGGTAAAGGGACTTTTAGCTTACAATGTGCATTTTATTAATTCTATCAACAAAATTGATAAATTTTGATGACCGAGGGTGAAAAGGGAGATCAGGATCATATTCCTCCTGAACTAGAGAACATTGTAACCAATTCTGAACAACTCTCCTTAAGGCCTACACCCACACTGCCATCATTTGTGGTATTAGAGCAGTCTTCAGAGCATTTTTCAGATACTGAACAACCTTCCAAAAGTCAGAAAAAGAAATCCAATATGGTTGTCAGAATTGGTAGAGGTGGAGCTGGTAGAAGAAGAGGTAGACCAGTTGTCAATGCTGAAGTACTAGAGACTATGCAACAAATTCAAGCTAGATTGGGAGCAATAGAAGCAGGATGCCAGAGAGATCCTGAAGATGTTAGTGAACCTAAAGCTGAAGAAGAATAAGAAAATGTTGAGCTTACTCCTGATATGAGATTCTTTAAATCAGTTTTAGGCTCTACATCCAAGCCTATATTTGAAGTATCAGCTTTTGCAGGAGGATTGAATCCATAAGAATTGATAGACTGGACCAATGAAATGAATAAATGCTTTGATTATGAAGATATGGGTGAAGAAAAGAGAGTTAAGTTTGTTGTCACAAGGTTGAAAGGACATGCAACACTTTGGTGGGATGAAGTGCAAGCAGAAAGAAGGAGAGTTGGTAAGCAGCCAATCAAGAATTGGAACAGAATGGTGGCAAAGATGAGAGATAATTTTTTGCCTAGTGATTATCAACTTTCATTATTTAGACAAATGCAGAATCTTAGACAGAGATTAATGACAGTAAAAGAGTACACAGAAGAATTTTACAAAGTGAGCATAAGAGCAGGACAAATTTAAGATACAACAGAGAAGATTGCCAGGTACATAAATGGTCTCAGAATGGAGATCCAAGATGAGATAAGTATATTGTCTCCTAAGATAGTAGAAGAGGCTTATCAAATGGCCTTAAAAGATGAATAAAAACTCCTAAGAAAGAAATCTGCCAAAGGAAGAGGTACTTTCTGAGGAAGAGGAAGTCAAGGTGGTAGAGGAAGGTCTACAGCACCAAGAGATGGAGCTAGCAGTAGCTCACCTCAGTATGCACCCATAGAAGGTGATATAAGTGGAAGAAGGAGTTCTTATAGAGGAAGAGGAGGCAGAAATAGAGGAAGAGAATGTGGGGAAAAATCAGAGAAATGCAATTGTTGCTCAGACTGGAGAAGAAGCAGAAAATTTGCCTGAAACAGAGAAAGAAATTGTGCCAGAGAAAGGATAATCTTTGGTGGTTAACAAAGATTTGTTAAAACAAACAAAGGAAGTTGTTGAACCAATACAGAGAAAGATTTTGTTTAGAAATGTGTGCAAAGTTCAAGGGAAATGTTGTCAATTGGTCTTTGATAGTGGCAGTACAGATAATTTGGTCTCTACAGAGGTGATAGAGAAGTTGAAATTGAAAATAAGGCAACATCCAACACCCTACAAGGTGTCATGGCTTCAGAAGGGACATCAATTGATAGTAAAGGAACAATGTGAAATAGAATTTCAAATGGGCAGTTACAAAGATAAAATCATGTGTGATGTGATGCCTATGGATGTGTGTCACATATTGCTGGGTAGACCTTGGCAGTATGACAGAGCAGTAGTACATGATGGAAAGAGAAACACTTACAACTTTTTCAAAGATGGTATGAACCAAACATTGTTACCTATGGAAGAAGAAGGTGCATCAAGTAAAAATTCTGATCCAAAGGCTTTATTGTTGAGTGGAAAAGAATACTTGCAGCAGATTGAAGATGAAGAGGTGAACTTTGCTTTAGTTTTCAAACCTAAGGTAGTGTTTACTTCTACTAAAATTTCTGATTTTCCAATTGAAATTCAAGAAATGTTGGAGAATTATTGTGATATTATTGTGGATGATTTTCCTGATGAATTACCACTTGTAAGAAGAATCAACGATCAGATATATTTGATTCTAGGATCAAATCTTCCAAACAAAGCAGCTTACAAAATGACTCCTACAGAAAATGAAGAAATCAGAAAGCAAGCGCAGGAATTGGTTGACAAAGGTTTGATCAGAGAAAGTTTGAGTCCTTGTGTAGTACCTACAGTATTAAGTCTGAAGAAAGAGGGAGGTTGGAGAATGTGCATTGATTCAAGAGAAATCAACAAGATAATAATCAGGTATAGATTTCCTTTGCCTAGAATTGAGGACTTGATGGATTGTTTGAGTGGAGCAAGATATTTTTCAAAATTAGACTTGAAAAGTGGGTATTATCAAATTGGGGTAAGGGAAGGAGATGAATGGAAAACAACCTTTAAAACAAATGAGGGATTGTATGAATGGATGGTAATTCCTTTTGGTTTATCAAATGCACCTAGTATATTTATGAGGCTTATGAATGAAGTATTGAAGGAAATTATTGGTAAATTTGCAATAGTATATCTGGATGATATATTAATTTACAGCAAAACAAGGGAAGAACACTTGAGACATCTTAATTATGTCTTAAGGAAGTTACATCAAGAGAAGTTACTGATAAATTTAAAGAAATGTTCATTCATGAAAGAATAATTGGTATATCTAGGTTTTGTTGTTTCTGCTGAAGGATTAAAAATGGATCCAGAGAAGATAAAGGCAATTGTGGAGTGGCCTTCACCTAAAAATGTTTTTGAGGTAAGAAGTTTTCACGGTCTTGCTAGTTTTTATAGAAAATTCATAAGGAATTTTAGTAAGATCAATGCACCTATCATTGAAACTATAAAGAAGGACAAACAACCATTCAAGTGGACTGTTGAAGCTGAAAGAAATTTTTAGTTTTTGAAGCAAAAGATAACCGAGAAACTTATCTTAGTTTTGCCTGATTTTAATAAACCTTTTCAAGTAAAATGTGATGCCAGTGGAGAAGCTATTGGAGCTATACTAAGTCAAGAAGACAGACCTATAGCATATTTCAGTGAGAAGCTGAATGAAACAAGGAGAAAATACTCTTCATATGACAAGGAATTTTATGCAATTGTACAGTCATTGAAGAAGTGGAGACATTATTTAATGTCTAAAGAATTTGTGTTGTATTCAGATAATCATGCTTTATAGTATATTATGCAGCAACCTAAATTGAATTAAAAACATGCAAAATGGGTTGAATATCTTCAAAGTTTTAACTTTGTATTGAAGCATATAAGTGGTCAAGCAAACAAGGTAGCTGATGCCTTGAGCAGAAAAAGTATTTTTGTTCAAGAAAGTCTTGAAGTGTTAGGTTTTTATTTTCTTAAAGAACTCTATAAAACATATTTGGATTTCAAAGAAGCATTTGAGGCATGTTGTAATCCTGTCTTGATAGACAGAAGTCAGTGGTTAGATTATTTCTTGCAAGAGGTTTTATTGTTCAAAAGAAATCAATTGTGCATACCAAATTGTTCCATGAGAGAAAATTTAATCAGGGAGAAACATAGTGGTGGACTTGCTGGACATTTTGGTGTTGATAAGACTTATGAGCAGCTAAGTCATTTTTATTTTTGGCCAAAGATGAGATCTGAAGTGGAAAAGTATGTGAAGAATTGTAAAATTTGTCAATATGCAAAAGGGAAAAGTCAAATTGCAGGTTTGTACATTCCATTACCTATTCCAAACAGACCTTGGGGTATGGTAAGTGTGGATTTTGTTTTAGGATTGCCTAAGACACAGGGAAATGATGCTATTTATGTTGTAGTTGACAAATTTTCAAAAATGCACATTTTATTCCATGTTATAAAACCAGTGATGCTACTCATGTTGCCAATTTGTTTTTCAAAGAGATTGTTAGATTACATGGGTTACCTAAAAGTATTGCTTCTTATAGAGATACCAGGTTTGTTGGTCATTTTTGGAGGACATTGAGGAAGAAGCTTGGTACTAAACTGAGTTTCAGCTCAACTTATCACCTTCAGATTGATGGGCAAACTGAAGTAGTGAACATAAGTTTGGGTAATCTTTTGAGAAGTCTTGCAGGAGAACATCCTAAACAGTGGGATCATATTTTACCACAGGCAGAATATGCATATAATGATTCACCTAACAGAAGTACAGGGCAGAGTCCATTCCATATAGTTTATGGAATGCACCCAAGAGGAGTATCTGAATTGAGGAACTTAGGAAAAGCAAAAATGAGAAGTACTGAAGGAGAGGATTTTGCTTCAGAAATACAAGCAATACATGAACAGGTAAAGCAAAAACTACAAGACAACAACATCAAGTACAAGAACAAAGCAAATTTGAGCAGAAGAGAAGTTCATTTTGAAGTTGGTTATTTGGTTTTAGCACACTTAAGGAAAGAAAGATTTCCAAAGAAGAAATATAACAAGTTAAAATTCAAAAAGATAGGACCATGCAGAATATTAAGAAATTTTTCTGCAAATGCTTATGAAATTGAATTACCATCTGATATTGGAATATCTCCAATATTCAATGTTGCTGATTTTTACAAATATGAAGATCGTGGCACAGATGACAGACCAGAAGACAGAGAACAGATTGACTGGGTAAAACAGTTACCTACAGCAAAGATACTACAGCCAGAGAGGATCTTAGATAAGAAAGTGTTTAAGAAGATCAGGGGACAGGAGTATTTTCAATATTTGATCAAGTGGAAGGATCAGTAAATTGAAGATACTACCTGGATGACAGAAACCATGCTGTAGAAATTGGGTAGTTCTGTGGAGGAGCTCATGGACAGGAGCCCATGAAGATTTTTGTCCTCGGGAGTCTAATGCAGGGGCATGAGGCTTAAAGACAAAATACTTCATCAATTATTCCAAAAATCCAAAAAAATGTTACAAGCAAAGGTGTTGGTACCTTTAGCTGTCAAATTACAGTGGTAATAGATAGGGTTGAACTAGTATTTAGGAGGATTGAGTAGTTTTAGATTTTTTTCAGCGTATTTAGCTTCAGTTGATAGAATTTAGGAAGATATTATGTAATTAGGATTTTGTCTAAATTTGATGAATTCGATCCTCAAGAGGAGGTCAATTGTTATGTAAAAGAACTATAAATTGTAACCTCTGTAAAGGAGGAATTCGAATTTGACTGTAGAAGACTTGATTTAGAGGATTGTGCCTTTGTTTTAATAAAATTGCAGAATTTGTTTATCTGTGTATTCTTGGCAAGTTTCCGGAGGGTTTCACCCTTCGTAAATCCATTTGATTTATACATTATGTGTAGCATTTTGAGTATATTTTCTTCTGTGTGAGAAATTTGGATGAAATTGAAGTGATTATGGTTCTTTGCTTGAGATTGAATAATCGACAAATGTCTCTGTTTATTTAGTTATTGACCTCGGTATAAGGGTTGGAAGGATTTGAAGAGATTCGAGGTTTTGTTTTAATATCGGAAGTGATATAGATCTATGTCTATTAATTTACAGAGCGGAGAGGAAAGGTTCTAGTGGATTTGAAGTTAAACTGAAATCCGGCGAAAACCCGGGTTAAATGCGTTTCAAAATGAATTTTTGAGATTACACGGTTTTGGAGGAAACCATTGACTGTCTTCGCACAGCCTTTGGGTTTGAGAGTGGTTTTTCCTTTTTTAACGCAATCAAATAAGGTTGTGACACGTCACAACAACAAAACAACTAATTTCGCATTGCTTTTGGGTGTTAAAGTACCGGGGTCGAATGAACACGACAACCGTCCGATCTTATGCAAAGGAAATCCAACGGTGGTCGTGTCAAAAATCATATGGAGGTTAAAACAAATTCTCAGAGCTGATGGATTGTTGTAATAAGGTTTTATTAAAGGTTTGGAATCCGATCCTTTGCAAAAAGGTAGCAACCATTGTTTAAAAGTGCTTCATAATATTTCTGGAGGTTTATTTAAACAGATTTTTATCAAAGTGTTTGAGGTCTGGCTTTAAATTAGAAAGGTTTAAAGCATTGTTTTAAAAGGTCTATTATTATATTCCGAAGGGATTTTAAACGTTTTAAAAGTGGGTTATGATGTTTCTGAAGGGCTGTCAACATTGTTTACAAATTTTTAATATTGTTTAAAGGGTAAAGGGGCTTTTAGCTTCCAATGTGCATTTTATTAATTCTATCAACAAAATTGATAAATTTTTATGACCGAGGGTGAAAAAGGAGATCAGGATCAGATTCCTCCTGAACTAGAGAACATTGTAACCAAGTTTGAACAACTCTCCTTAAGGCCTGCACCCACACTGCCATCACTTGATGACAGGTCTTCTCTTACCGACTCTGAGAAATTGCTCTGAGAGTCGGCCTAAAATTGCACCCTGGCCCTATTTACGTCATTGATAGGTGACCTTGTGCTAAACATCAATCAATATCATGGGTCTTTTACTGAGTGGTTTCACTTGTGTTCGACGTCAACTTACATTATCACACATAAGGATTCATGCAAAACTTTGGTTTCTATTTTATCCTATTGGTGGATTCCTTGCCTCTGTGTTAGCTTTCATGATTGGTTGGTTCAATGGTTTTTTTTCGTATGCTAGCTACATATTTTGCACATAGGAAATGTACTTGGAAGTGGTTACTTAATCTTTATTCGTCTGATTATTTCCAAATCATTGGGCTGCGGGTTACACTCGTGCTAGTTGATGCAGGATGCCTTAATGCCTTCCTTCCAACAGATATTTTCCCATTGACTCCAACTCATTGCTCTAGGAACAAGGTCTAGAGTTATTTTTGCATAGCTTAGGGTTTGCAGTAATCATAGGCATGCTCCTTCACTATCAACAATGAGAATACATCAATATCTCTTGATTGATATATTATTTCAAGTGTTCAACTTCAACACATCTATTCACACTTGTTATATTGTACTAGGGTACCTTGACACTCATTATCATTATTGGTGAGTTTTTTCATGTTTGTTAATGATATGCATCAATAATCGGTAATCAAATTATTTCTCACATGATCGACGTAGGCTAATTTATTCCCATAGTGTAGAAATGTACCATCGGCGGTTGGTGAAGATCTTGGGTTGTGTCAGCATCTCAATTAACTTGATAGTTCCTTTAGTTTTCTTCCAGTGATATCCTCCAAATTTATATGTTGCACACTCTTTCAACAACATCCTATATGTTGGCACCCGAGTTTTACGTAGTACCACTACTCTATTCACATGAATCTGTACTTTTGAGGGGAACAATTATACAACATATTTTGTACAAATATCATCCTATATGATTTTGAGACATAGCTCTAATGTGTTCTTTCGCAGCTATGATCTAATGTTTGATTATGTATTCTTATTATCACCATCACACTTATGTAGACATCATGGATACCCTTTATACTTGATAAATGAACATGCTTTATTATCTTTGAGCACGAGTATGCTAGCCTCAGACACAAGTCTTCTTTATGACTCCTTCCATAGGTATATTATGGACTTGACTCTGGTGATATCCTCTTGTATTTTTCATATGAATTATCTCTTATACTTAATGTATTTCAGCCATGAGTCCCATTTTGACCTCATACATTGGGGGGCATTTGTTGTAACATCTTTCAGCACTCCTGTAGACCAGATGTTGCCACACTAGCCCCAATAGTGAAATAGTGAGTCACTACTCTCTCCTCCAAAGAAACATCTTCTCTCCTATGCCAAAATAGAGAAGCCAAGGTGAAATTTCCAAAGTCCCTCATCCTCTCTCTTAAGCTATGAAGGTGTATTTATAACAAATAAGGTGACTCTCTACCTCTCATGTGACCCTTGACCTCCCTCATACTTGAGCTTCTACTATGACTTGTCAAATTATTATGTGACCTTTGAACTTCTAATATCTATAGATATTTCTTGTGACTTTTCACATTCCATGTGGGACCCTTGGTCTTCTGAACATTTTAAATTTTCTCATACAATAATTACATTCCACAAATGATGTGACAAGATACATTTACACATATGACTTTGTTATGACACTTGGACAAGCCATGGCTTGGAATTGCTAACATGGAACTTCAATGTGGAGTGTTATGGCCAAGCCTTTCTTCTAGTTACCATATTTGTATCTCCTTCATGACGGATATTTGCTTGTTATTTTATATTCACCCTCCAAAGGGTTTGGATGAGTGTCAGAACCTTCCAAGTTAGCATGAGTTTCCATGTATTTGTTTTGGTCCAAGATTCCATCAAAATATTCACGATGGTCTTCTCTGCAAGTTCTATCTTGTAGCCTCTCCTTAGATTACTCCTTGAGCATCATCATGTCATGTCAAGAAACCAATACCTGTAAATGGAATTCACTAATGACAAGACAACATTAGTCCCAAAATATCCTAGTCTATCTTGTTTGTTATACAACATGTTGATCAATTCAGGACAGAGTGCATAACTGAGAATGAGACTTGGGTATTGCATAGTGTGTAGTTATAGGAGGCAGTGATGAAGGTCTAGTCACTATGACTGCACAAGGCACAATGGCTAAGATACTGGAAATCAAAACTGCATAATTGAGGGATACAGTGATACAGTGAGCTAGGCTTGTTCACTCTGATTTTGCAATACATAGTTCAGGGAAGACTGAGCCAAGTGATTGCACAATTGCGTAGGTCAAGGAGAAATTGAGGCGTAAACTGTTGACTGAGATTATGTAGTGAAAGGCTAACTGGGAGAAATATTTCACAGTTTTTAGGGGGAAATAGTCAGAGACTAAGCACTATGACTGCACAATGCGCAGTCCTCGGAGGAATATATTTCATAGCACGGTTCCAAGAGGAAAGGATGCATTAGTTCCAGGGGTATTTAGGAAGTTGTAAAGACAGTGAATGCTCCAAAAGTGACTAAGTGTGGGATCGATTAGACAAGAGAGAACAATATATACAAACAGGTCCTAAAACAATGGTATCACACTTAGATAACATCAACACAAGGCAAAATATTACTCAGTACTCGAAATCAACAAGCACACCTTTATACGAGAAAAAAGTGTCACTTATTTATAAGTGTGACAGTTGAAATGTAGCTTTGCGTCGACATTTAGAATACAAGTTATGACATAACTATTAAATGCAAACAAAAAGTGTGTTAAGTTATTGAAATATGTCTAGCACATATTCTTATGATATATATGATCAATTAATGAAAAATATTGTGCTATAGTAGTCTCTATTGATCTGCCAAAGTGAGACACATGCATGTAGGAGTGAAAACAATCAAAAGCGACACTTGCAACTATGAAAAAAGGTAAAAACGACACTTGCAAAAGCTAAAGAAAGTGATAGTGACACATGGAAAAGTGAAGAAAAAGCAAAAGCAACATTTTTAAAAGTTACAGTAAGAAAAAAAATGACAATCTCAAATGTGAAAGAAACACTTGTGAAAGCAAAGGTGCACAAAAGCGATAACTAAGAAATTCACTAGAATGATGATACAATTGCCACATAGAGTGAGAGAGACTGTAAAAAAATGTGTCACACTAAGTGTTGACATGGATTTCACAGTGAAATGTCCTTGGGGATTTCACAATCTCTGTCCCTAAGAACTTCATAATCACTATCACCACAAACTGCGCAAGCACTATTTTCAAAAATTGCGCAAACACTAATTTCAAGGACTGAACAAGCATTATCCTTAAGGATTTCACAATTATTGTTATCCTAGATACACATTTATTATTGAGATTGCGTAGGAAAGGTGTGCTTATGAATACATCAATAACTATGCATGTGTAAGCAAGTGGTTTCAATGATAAGCAAGTGGTTTCAGGCGGATGATTTAACAGTAGAAGTTATGTTAATTTAGGGTTTTTTTTCCCTAGAAGGAAGCCCTCCAGTTATATGAGAGAATTTTAGTGCGGTTGTGTATTATTATTCTAAGTGAGAGAGAGAGAGAGAGAGAGAGAGAGAGGAGGTTATGTGAGTGCAAAGAGGATATTACAACAGATCTGTTGTAGGTTGTATCTCTTCATTTTGTTGGGTAATATAAAATAAAGTACTGGTTGTTTCTCCGTGGAGATAGCCCAAATTGGGTGAACCTTGTATATCTGTGTCTCTCTTGTTTTATATGTTTATGCATTGTGTTTCCACAATATTTTGTGTTTCATACCTCTATTAATTCATTTCTAAGACCATTTTTGAGTGACACATAAAAGTTAGAAAAAAGGTTCACATCAGTAGAGACATATGAAAAGTTATTATTAGAGAATATTAAGTAGATGTAAAACCTATAGGACAACAAGGAATGTGGGGGAAAGGTGAATTAACACTGGCACTTATGGAGGTTGTTGAGCAAGAAATGCAATATGAACCTCCTTGATTCCAACTGAGTTGCAAATAGATTGATCATTTGAACAACACAATTGCAATGGAATATTTAAGTGTTGAGCCAAGGAAGTGAATGGAGGAACTTGCTCAACTATACTAAGAAATAAATTTGGAAGAAATGAGCCTAGAATAACAAGACCCAAAAACCATTATGGAGTTTGGACCTAGTTAATTTTGGGAAACTAGGTCCAAAATCCATATTGCACTGCTCGTATGAAAATGGTCATATTTTTGTTGGGTTCCTCTTTCTAAGAGGTGGAAGATTGATCGAAATATCATCTTGATCGTATGAGAAAAACATTGATTTTGAATTTATTTTCCACATGTGCAAGGTCGACCAGATTTATCCCACATGCTTAAGAGATGTGTCACGCACCCTCATTGATGAATATAAATTGGAGATACTTGGAGGTCATTTTCTCATCATCTCATCACACATTCTCTCATTGTCATATAATTGGTTCGATAGCCTTTGGAGGCCTTTTTCCCTCACACGTGTGGATCAAAGCTGTTATCTTCTGCTGCAGTGTTGACCAGCCTTGACCATGGTCAACCCTTAATCATTTTACCTCAATCTTATGAAAAAATTCTGATTTTAGGAGGTCCTACAGCTGGGCACTAAAATCAAGGAATTCTGGGTTGTTTGATCGAAGCCCTAGTTTGCTACGTTCAATTATCTGAAGTTGCCTGCGTTGAATTTTCTGCATTGTCCTTGGTTTGACTTGCGTTGACTTGTGATGAGTTGTCTTTGAGGGATGTGGGTGTGACACATGAAAGTGTTGGCTGACCAAGAAAGACTTTCTTGGTTGAAGCATCCTGCTGACCGTCGTAATGCCACAATATCTCATATCTTTGCTGGAAAAAAGGAGTTGTAAATCTGATCTATATTTGGCTTGTCTTCTATTGATCTATTATTGCGTTCTATCAGCATTTTACTTTCAATTTTAAGTGATTTCTATTTTGTATTTGACCTAAGAAAGATTGAAGTAAAAGTGCATCAAGCATAGGACACCATGGTTATCTAAATTTAATATGGTATCAAAGATGAGGAGAAGACAAAGTCCAAGATTCCAAGCTGGTGTTAGAAGCTATATTTGAAGTAAGAAATCATATCAAGGACAAATGGCCTCCTCAACCTACAAGGGTTTCATGGTTGATGATAAATTGACTGATTATCATGCATGGAAGATGTCCTTGGATTTGGCATTAGAAGATCAAGATGTCATGGACTATGTACAAGGGAATATTCAAGAGCCTCCATCTAATGCAGTTGTTGCCACGAAGACGAAGTATAGAAAAGGGGAAATCAAAGCAAAGATGATTTTCCGGGATTCTATTCATAAGCACTTGGTTGCTTACATTTCTGAGCTGAAGAAATCTAAGGAGATATATGATAAGCTGGTGAGCATGTTCAGGGCTAGCAATGTTAATCAAATCCTCTTCTTGAAGAATCAATTGAAGAATATCAAGAAGGGTAAGGATGAATCTATTCAGTCCTATTTTATGAGGCTTAATGAAATCAAGAATAACCTCCTAGCTATTGGGGAAGCAATATCTGATCGAGAGATGGTTCTTATTGCACTTGGAGGTCTCCCCCGTGATTGGCATGTATTCAATACCACTATTCTCAATAAAAATGTGATTCCTAGTTTTGATGAAATATTGATGAGATGCACTCAAGAGGAAACAAGAATGATGGAGTATGCCTCTAATGGTAATCAAAGTGACCCTACTGCCTTCGCCGCTCATGCAAAAAATAAGAATCATGGTGGCCCAAGAAATAAAAATCATGGTAGAGCGGGGCCCAAAGGAAGGAATGGAATATGTTACACTTGTAACAAGACTGGTCACTATGCAAGACAGTGACCTAACAGAAGGGATTCTCCCAGGGACGATGACAACAACAACTTGAGAAGGAATGGCAGGAACAACGGGTTCCAAGGAAAAAGGAAGGCTTCATCTGATCGTATTGGAAATGGGCAACCTTTCAAGAGGTCAAGAAATTCCATGTACGATGAGTCAAATGTTGTTGATAATAAGAGAAATGATTTTATTCTTGAATCTGCCCTCTCTATTGCATCTCCACCCGACACCCTGGATGTCAGGTTAATTGATAGTGGTGCTTCAAGGCACCTCACTGGTTAGAAAGAAGCCCTTTCTGATTTGGTTGAGAAGGATACTAATATGGAAATTATTCTTGGATATAATGCCACCTATCTCGTGAAAGGACATGGATTGTGACCGTCCATTTATCTCAAGGTCAAGTCATCTGATTACAAGATGTGTTATATGTACCAAATTTGAAGAAGAAACCTGTGTCCATTTTGGCAATGGAAGATAAAGGGTTCAAGGTGGAATTCGTTGATGGAAAGGTACTTATTTGGAAGAAGAGATTCAAGGAAGCTCTTTATATTGGTTTTAGAGTTTATACGCTCTACCAAGTTGGAGGAAGTCCATTGGGGGCTATGACATGTGATACAACTCTTCAAACAGAGTTATGGCACCGGAGGTTTGCACACCTTCATTATAGAGCCCTTCCCAAAGCAAGGAAGGTGGTGACAGGGATGCCCGAATTGAGAGATGATCTAAAGGTATATGTCAGGGTTGTGACGAAGGGAATCATACAAGGGAACCATTCCCCTCAAGCGTCACAAAGACAACTGATATCTTGCAGTTGATACATTATGACTTATCTGGTATGTTGTCTGTAACATCCTTGGGAGGATTTTCTTACTACATGACTTTTGTAGATGACTTCTCTCGCAAGACCTGGATATACTTTTTGAAGAAGAAGGATGAAGCATTGAAATGGCTCCGTACCTTCAAGGCCTTGGTGGAAAATCAAACCGAGAAGAAAATCAAAGTTTTGATGACTGACAATGGGACCGAGTATGATTCAAATGAGTTTAATGAATTTTGTAGAGAAGTTGGCATTAAGAGGGAGACCACAACTGCATACACTCTTGAGCAAAAGGGTGTTGCTGAAAGAAATAACAGGACTATTGTGGAAGTTGTTCGCGCCACGCTATGTGACCAAGGTCTTTCGAAGTTTCTATGGTGAGAAGCTATGAACACTGTTGTGTACGTTCAAAATAGATGCCCTCATTCCGCACTGGACTCCAAAACTCACGAATAAGTCTTATCTGGTAAGAAGCCTGATGTTTCTCATTTTAGAGTTTTTGGTTGTCCTGTTTTCTTTCATGTGCCGAAAGAAAAGAGAAGCAAGCCAGATGCTTCTGGAAAGAAGGGAATGTTTGTGGGCTAAAATGAAACTTTGAAGTCATATAGAATCTATGTTCCTGGTAAAAGAGAAGTGGAGATATGCCACGATGTCACGTTCGATGAAGATGCTGCCCTCAAGAAAGTAAGAAAACTTCCTAGCTCCAAGGAAGACAAAGAAGATGAAGAAGCAGGGAAGTTGGACGAGTCGAAGGATGACCTGATGCCCGATGTTGAAGGACCTATGGATCCCATTGACCCACCTCCTTCAAATAAGAGAAGACCCTCATGGCTTAGGGCTACTCTCGAAGAGGCCGAGAGACATATTTCCCCAAGGGGGACATTCCGTGAAATCAAGAAGCCAGAGAGATACCAAGGGTATCTAGCAGCCATGAGTACGATAGTACAATATGAGCCTCGAACATTTGAAGAAGCCGTAAAGCATCAAGTTTAGAAGGATGCTATGTACGAAGAATATGATTCAATTATGAAGAATGATGTTTGGGAAGTGGTCCTAAGACCAGAGGGAAAATATGTTGTCACCTCGAAATGGCTCTATAAGATCAAGCATGGATCTGACAGAAGTGCTAAAAAGTACAAGGCAAGATTCGTTGCTCGAGGATTCTCTCAAAAATAAGGCATAGATTATGATGATATATTTTCACCTCTGGCCCATTATACCACAATCTTATCTATTATTTCCCTTTCTGTTACATAAGGATGGAGTCTACATCAGATGGATCCGAAGACCGCTTTTCTGCATGGATCTATAAAGGAAGAGGTGTATGTGGAGAAACCTCTGGGGTTCGAAGTCCGACATAGAGACACCCATGTATGCAGGTTGAATAAAGGCCTCTATGGGTTGAAGCAAGCGTCGAGGGCTTGTTACGAGAGGATATATAACTACTTGATGAAGTTGGGCTTCACTCGAAGTAATGTTGATCTGAACCTTTATTTTAAGGTTGATAGAGAAAGGCCTATCATTTTTTTTCTCTATGTGGATGATCTCTTCCTCACAGGTGTTGACCCTCTCATTCATAAGTGTAAGAGGGAGCTAGCTTCCAAGTTTAAGATTAAAGACCTAGGATTGATGCACTATATCCTAGGCTTGGAGGTCTGGCAGAGGCCAGGCGATATTTTCCTTTCTCAAGGAAAATATGTCGTGAAGTTGCTGGAGAGATTGGTATGGTGGACTATAAGTCTGTGTCGACACCGATGGAACTCAACTTTAAGAAGTTGTGTGGAAACGCTACTGGGCCTGTGCTAGAAAATCCTAATGAGTATCGACAACTTGTGGGGGCCCTGATGTTCCCAGTGAACTCCCGTCCGGACGTATGTTTTGTTGTTAACACTTTGATTCAACATATGGTTAATCCTCATCACATTCACTGGATTGGTGCTGAGAATCTATTGAGAAATGTTCGAGATAAAATAAACCATGGGCTGAGATACACTGTCAGGACTTTGAGACTCCATGGATATGATTATTCCGAAGGGTTGTTAGTGTGGTGGATCACAAGATCACATCTTGATGTTGCTTCACCTTGGGTTTTGCTTCGATATCTTGGATGAGAAGGAAGCAGAAGTCGGTGATTTTGAGCACCGTTGAGGCCAAATACATTGCAACGAGTATGACCTGTTGTGAAGTTGTTTGGTTGTGAATTCTCTTTAGTGAGATGTTTGGGAATGTGCTAGATACCATCGTTATCCTTTGTGATAACCAGAGTGGGATTCGTCTTTCTGAGAATCCCTTGATCCACGATCGATCCAAGAATATTGATATCAGGTACCACTTTATCTGGGATATGGTACAACGAGGCGTCATAAGGCTCGATCATATAGGAACTGATGAGTAGGTCGCATATATTCTCACAAAACCCTTGGGGAATTTCAAGTTCCTAACCTTCCATGAGAAGCTTGCAATCATGGAAATACCCTATTCTGAGGGTCCTGCTTGAGTTGGACTATGAGCTCTGGGAGCTCCAGGGGGCTTGGGAATATCTTGGAGATATAAGCACACATGCGGCTAGGCTTTTCGAACCTTTTTGTGCTTCTACCCCAGTGTTACGATATTTATTTGGTTTGCCTCTCTTGGATTTGTGCCCCACACGCATCCTACCCATGGAATTTCAGACTCATGGGAAGTACCTCTCATTTGGCCAATGTGGTGGGAAATGTGGATAGAGACCATAGCAAGACTGATGGATGCATAGAATATTTCCATACTCTCTATATCTAGGATGGCATGTGTCCAAAACCTTGATCTGGGATCAAGTACGATGAGGTTTTATCCTCTAAACTGACTTAAGGTCAGTAAACTAACTTCGGGTTAGTATGAGACTCTTTTGATTCCGAGAGAGTTTTTTACCTCTAAGCTGACTTTGGGTCAGCTCTGTGTGATGTATTTGTGACTCAAATTTTGTTCTGAAATAAAGGGCCAGAAAATCAAGTTACGACGGGATGGCGCACGATGTTTGGTTTGGTACATGATGGATGACACTTGTGGACATATGGAGTTCTCCCTAGTTGGGAGGGAGTGTTAATTTTGGGCAGCTAGGTCCAAAATCCATGTTGCAATGATAATGTGACGTTGGTCATATTTTTTTTGGATTCCTCTTTTGGAGAGGTGAAATATTGATCTAAATATCATCTTGATCGGATGAGCAGAACATTGATTTTGAATTTATTTTCCACATGTGCAAGGTTGGCCAGATTTATCCCACATGCCTAAGAGATGTGTCACACACCCTCATTGATTAATATAAATTGGAGAGACTTGGAGGTCATTTTCTCATCATCTCATCACACATTCTTTCATTTTGATTTGATTGGTTCAATAGCCTTTGGAGGCCTTTTTCCCTCACACGTGTGGAGCGAAGCTTATGTTTTATGCGTTGATTTGTTTAGGTCTTTTTTTTTGCAGCGTTGACCATGGTCAACCCTT
>CM076580.1:1184148945-1184293981 GCA_034641835.2 Pinus albicaulis | reverse complement strand
CCTATATATAAAACCCCTTACAGAATGACCGCCCCGGAACTTCAAGAATTGCATTTACAGCTGAAAGAACTATTAGATGTAGGACACATTCGGCCCAGTGTTTCACCTTGGGGCGCTCCTGTAATCTTTGTCAAGAAGAAAGATGGTTCATTACGACTGTGTGTGGACTATCGAGATTTAAACCGGGCCACAGTAAAGAATAGGTATCCAATGCCTTGCATTGATGACCTTTTCCATCAAATGAAAGGAGCTGCAGTGTTTTCAAAGATCGATCTACGATTAGGTTATCATCAGCTAAGGATTAACGAGACCGATGTTTCTAAGACTGCATTCTGAACTCGTTTTGAGCATTATGAATTCATTGTGGTACCGTTTGGGTTGACCAATCCACCTGCAGTCTTCATGAACCTTATGAATAGCGTTCTTTGCAAATATCTCGATCAATTTGTACAAGTCTTTCTGGACGATATTCTCATTTACTCTAAAAATGAGAAAGAGCATGAAGAGCATCTTTGGATAGTATTATCCTGTCTCAGAGAACACAAGTTATATGGAAAATTATCCAAATGCGCTTTCTTTCAAAAGGAAATTCGTTACTTAGGTCATATAATATTTGGCGAAGGAATCTCTGTAGATCCTGAAAAGGTAAACACAATCAGGAAGTGGCCGATACCTAAGAATGCACATGAAGTACGTAGTTTTATGGGTTTAACAAGTTACTACCGAAGGTTTGTTGAGGGATTCTCCAAAATTGCAAAGCCGATCACAACCCTCCAGCACAAAGGTGTTAAGTATGAATGGGCTAAGGAATGTGATAAAGATTTTTCTGAACTTAAAATATTATTGACTAGTGCACCAATTTTGCGAGTACCTGATATGGATAAATATTTTACTGTGTACCGACGCATCTAAACAAGGGTTAGGTGCAATATTAATGCAGGAAGGAGGCGTAATAGCATACGCTTCAAGAAAATTAAAACCTCATGAAGAAATTTATGCTACGCATGATTTAGAGTTAGCCGCGGTGGTTTTAGCTTTAAAGATTTGGAGACACTACTTGGTAGGGAGAAACTTTGTGCTTAAAAGTGACCACCAAAGTTTGCAGTATTTATTCACCCAGTGAGACTTAAATGCAAGACAAAGACGATGGAGTGAACTCTTCAGCGAATATGATTTTGTGATTTCATATATAAAAGGGAAGGAGAATGTTGTAGCAGATGCTTTAAGTAGAAGACCTCGAATATTCTGCCTCGTACCTATCAGGGTGAACTTGAGAGATCAAGTACTTGAACATCTTGTAAGAGATAGTTGGTACTTAAAAGTAAGGTCGGGGCTTGAGAGCAACCATTCAAAGGAACCTAAGTTCGAAGGATATGATCTGGAAGAAGACGAAATTCTACGAGTTCACGGAAGGATGTATATACCAGATAGTGGAGATCTCCGAAACACCATCTTGAAGGAAGCACACCGAGCAGTGTATTGTGCACATCCTGGAGTAAAGAAGATGTATGCTAACACTAAGAGACTCTTCTTCTGGTCAAGCATGAAAAATGACATTGTCCAATTTGTTGCTAGGTGTCTTGAATGTCAGCAGGTAAAAGCTGATCATTGTCACCCAGCAGGTCTCTTACAACCTCATGACATCCCTATGACCAAATGGGAGATAATTTCTATGGATTTTATCATTGGGCTGCCACTTACGCAACAAAAGCATAATGCCATTTTGGTTGTGGTTGATAAATTAACAAAAAGCGCCCATTTCATCCCAGTAAGAGATACTTATGAAGTAGCTGATGTAGCTCAGGTATTCATAAATAAAATTATTAGATTTCATAGAGTACCTAAGAAAATCATATTCGACAGAGATTCTCTGTTCACATCAAGATTCTGGAATTGTATGCAGTCAGCCTTGGGAACTCAGTTAAATTTGAGTACAACATATCACCCTGAGACTGATGGACAAACAGAGAGGGTAAATCAAGTACTTGAGCATATGCTAAGAATGTATGTTATGGACCAATAGTTGCGCTGGGAAAAGTACTTACCCTTGGTGGAATTTGCTTACAATAATAGTTATCACAGTTCAATCGGGATGCCACCAATTGAAGCTTTATATGGGAGACCCTACAGAACGTCGTTGAGTTGGGACAGGTTAGAAGATCGAGTAATCGTCGGACCAGAATTGATCCAAGAGATGGAGGATCAGGTAAAACTGATTAGGTAACGATTGAAAGAGGCTCAAGATAGACAGAAAAGTTATGATGACACTCATAGGACAGATAGAAACTATGTAGTGGGAGATCAGGTTTTCATCCGCATCAGACCAAATAAGAGCACCATTCGGTTTGGGAATGGGACAAAATTATCCCCCCGGTTTATAGGACCGTTTGAAGTCTTAGAAAAAGTTGGACCTGTCGCTTATCATCTTGCACTGCCACCCCACTTGCACAAAATTCATAATGTATTTCATGTATCTACCTTACGACACTATATTACTGGCAAATCTCATAATATTCAATGGAAGGAACTGCAGGTATCGGACGAGGGAACCCTTACGGTAGAACCATTACGTATTCTGGAACGTAGGGTTCGACAACCCATGAACCACCGGATAGACCAAGTTAAAGTCCAGTGGGACAAATATAGTCCTGGATCAGTGACTTGGGAGGATGTTGAGACCTTATGCTAGAATTACCCCATCCTATGCTAAATTTTGAGAAACTGGAAACTTTTTATGTATATGACTACTCTATTTTGATACTTGAAACTTTATTTTGAATTATCTCGTAAGAATGAATTTTACTTGCTGGTACATGGATACCCATAAAGAACGGATGTTACTTAATTCTAGTAATACAAAATATATGCTATGGTTTGACTTTACTAGTACAGGGATACCAATATGCAATATGTCATTTAAATTATCATTGCAAGAATATGAAATCTAGATCATAGATCACATTATAAGTGACATTATCTATCGATTCATTTCATTACATATCAAATATGATTGAAGGAAAGGAAATAGAAGAGTAACTACATTTTAAATATCAAAGTGAAACATATTGGTATATAAATTGAAAATGGTTAAAACAATGCATCATAGATGGAACATGTATGAACTAAACAAGAGCAGTATCTAAACGAGAAATTGTATTGGACATATTGATACATATGTGGACAAGTGTTTTAACCAAGTATGTTATATAAATTCTAGGATCAATATCATAGATAGCAATATATTTGGAATGTGTAGAGATTGTTATATGGGTAACAATTTGTTATGAACAATATAGATGCATATGCTGTAATATGTGTACGAGTGTTTACATTGCAGATTGTGTACAAGTGATTACCTTGCAGAACACAGATTACAGGAACAATCCACGTGATGACAGAATTTCAAGAACAGTTGAGACTCCCTGAGATTTCACGATAGGGCGTTGACCCTGGTCCTACCAGGAGGGGTGCAGGTGTTGCCCACTGTTTATCCTCCGATACCTGGAGTCATGGGAGGACTGTGCGAGTCACGCTCCCCTAGACGTGTGATGATGACTGCCTGATGCCTACAAGCAAATTAGGTCGACGTAATCGATGCTGATACCCTTAAGGTTTATGAATAGATCAGTAAAACTGATTCCATGGCATATTCCTATAGAGGACGGATAGGATGGGAGCGGAAGAGATTAGGGAGGATGGGATGATTTTAGAATAGTTTGGAGACTCGGTTGAGATGGGAAGTAACAATTAAATTATAAATACATACATCTTCAAACGGAAATTCAATCTTAAAATACAAGCCTTCTACAATCACCCTAATCTCTAAAACACAATTATTGATATGAATATATGAAACCCTAACTTCGGGACGAAGTTTTCTGAAGGGAGGAAGTATGTAACGACCCATTCCCAAGTTATAAGAAAAATAATATTAGCGTGCATACGATATACGCATTTGCTAGCTACACATGCATATATCGCACACATCGCACTAGTATATGTACCTGCTAATATCAAGATTACCTAAGTTAGAAGACAAATTGAAAATCACCTTACATTTTATCTCGCCGAGATATGATAAAACATCATTCAATATATATATATATATATATATATATATATATATATATATATATATATAAGTATGAATTATATGTAAGTGGACTAATAAAAGAAAATAATATAATTTAATTAAAATATAAAGTTAATTCATTAAGTTAAAAATGAATATTCAAATATTAAAAATTAATCTTAAAGAGTACTTAAATGTAAGTCAAATGCTCCATAAATAAGACAACCGTATATCCCATCTCCATAAATATATTCATATTCACATTAATGTGAATCACATCACCATAAATACATATAATATCAACATTAATGCGGATAAGACCTCGAGAGGTAAGAGGCGGTGGAGGAAGGTTATTTAAGTTATGAAATATGGAGGAGAAGGGGTCTTGTGTTTTGGGCCAAAAAAAATTCTGCTTGAAAGAGATAAATTGTCTGGGAGGGAGACTCAGTGTTCTTGGAATTCTGGGCATGGGGGTAGAGGAGGCATCCTCTGGGTTTAGGATTATTTCCTAAATTGGCTGGGAGGAACCGACTGTTGCTGTAATCTGTCCGCTGCGTTCAAGAGAAGAACCACAGCTCTAGCAATCATCAACTTGTTTCAGGTATTCCTCTATGTATAGATAGTTACTTTTGTAAGATGAAATTTCAATTTAAGCTGTTAAGCTCCTCTCATTAGATTTTATACTTAAATAAAAAATCGAATAAGTGCATGTAAGAAATCATAGGAAAGAGTCCTTACAAGATAAAGGATTCAAGGCGTCGTTCATTGATGGAAAGGTATGCATTTGGAAGAGTAATTTCAAGGAAGTATTCACTCTTGGTTTTAGGGTTGATACACTCTTTCAGGTTGGAGGAAGTCCATTGGGAACCATGACACGCAACACAACTTTTCAATCCAAATTATGGCACTGAATGTTTTCTCACCTTCATTATAAGGCTCTTCTCGAAGAAAGGAAGGTGGTCACAGGTATGCCCAATTTCAAAGTTGATCATGAAGGTGTATTTCAGGGTTGTGCTAAAGGGAAACATACAAGGGGACCATTCCCCTCAAGTGATACCAACACTACCGAAATTCTACAATTGATTCATTCTGATCTATCTGGTATGATGGCCGTAACATACTTGGGAGGATGCTTATATTATACCTCTTTTATAGATGAATTCTCCCGCAATACATGTATATACTTTTTGAAGAAAAATGTAGAAGTATTCAAATGGTTCTGCACCTTCAAGGCCTTGGTTGAAAATAAAATAGGGAAGAAGATCAAAAATTTGAGGACCGATAATGGAACCAAATGTGAATCAAATGAGTTCAATGATTATTGCAGGGAAGCTAGCATTAATAGGGAGGCCACTAATATGTATACTTCCGAAAAAAATGGAGTTGCTGAAAAAAGAAACGAACCATTATTGAAGCCTCTCGTTCCATGCTTCATGACCAAGGTCTACCAAAGTTCCTATGGGGAGAAGCTGCCAACACTGTTGTTTATGTTCAAAATAGATGCCCACATCAAGCATTGGACTCCAAAACTCCTAGAGAAGTCTTCATTGGTAATAAACCTGATGTTTCTTATTTTAGAATTTTTTGAAGTTCCATATATTTTCATGTGCCGTAAGAAAAGAGGAGCAAGTTGGATGCTTTTGGAAAGATGTGACATTTTGTGGGCTATAGTGAAACCTCAAAGGCATATAGAATCTATGTGCATGGTCAAAGGGAAGTGGACATATGTCATGATGTCACCTTCGACGAAGATGTTGCCCGTAGGAAAGTTAGAGATCTTCCCATCTCAAAGGAAGACAAAGAAGAAGATGCAAGAAAGCAGGAAGAACCGAAGGATGAACAGATGCCCGATGTTGAAGGTTTGATGGATCCTATTGATCCACCTCCTAGAGAGTCCATTTCTTCAAATAGAAGATCCTAATGGCTTAGAGATACTCGCGAAGATTCCGAGAGACATATTGCACCAAGGGGAACATTCCGTGAAAGTAAGAAGCGAACAGGTACCAAGGGTACTTAGTAGCCATGAGCACCATTGTCCAATATGAGATTGGAATGTTTGAAGAAGATGTGAAGCACCAATTTTGGAAGGATGCAATGAACGAAGAATAAGAGTCAATCATGAAGAATGATGCCTGGGATGTGGTCCCTAGACCAAAGGACAAATCTGTTGTCACCTCGAAATGGCTCTTCAAAATAAAAAATGGAGCTTATGGAAATGCTGAAAAGTTCAAGGCCAAATTTGTTGCCCGAGGCTTCTCACAAAAGGAAGGTATATACTATGATGAAATATTTGCACCTGTTTCTCGCTACACCACCATTCGTTCGATTATTTCCCTTGCTGCATTGCAAGGATGGAGTCTACATCAGATCGATATCAAGACTGCCTTCTTACATGGCTCAATCAAGGAAGAGGTCTATGTGGAACAACCTTTGGGGTTCAAAGTTCGATATCGAGATACACATGTATGCAGGTTGAAGAAAGCCCTCTGTGGGTTGAAGCAAGCCCCCAGGGCTTGGTATGAGAGGATCGATAGCTATTTGATGAAGTCGGGCTTTCCTCGAAGTGAAGCTGATCCAAACCTTTACTTTAAGGTTGATAATGAAAAGCCTCTCATCTTGTTACTCTATGTGGATGATCTCTTACTGACAGGTGCAGACCCTCTCATTCATCAATGTAAGAGGGAGTTCGCTTCTAAATTTGAGATGAAGGACCTAGAAATGATGCACTACTTCCTAGGTTTGGAGTTCTGGCAAAATCCAGGGGAAATTTTCCTTTCTCAAGGAAAATATATTGTGAAGTTGTTGGAAAGATTTGGGATAGTGGACTACAAGTTCGTTACTACTCTGATGGAACTCAACTTTAAGAAGTTGTGTGGAAGTGTTGCTGAGCCCGATTTGGAAAATCCTACCGAGTATCGTCAACTCGTAGGGGCCCTGATGTTCTTAGTGAACTCTCGTCCCGTTATATGTTTTGTAGTGAACACATTGAGTCAATATATGGTCGATCCTCATCACATTCACTGGATTGCTACCAAGAATATCTTGAGATATCTCCAGGGAAAAATAAATCATGGACTGATATACACTGCCGGGAATGTGAGGCTCCATGGATATATCGATGCTAACTGGGCAGGAAGTGTGGTGGATCGTAAGAGCACATCTAGATTTTGCTTCACTCTAGGTTCTGCTTCGATCTCCTGGATGAGCAGGAAGCAGAAATTGGTTGCTTTGAGCATCGCCGAGGCCAAATACATTGCAGCACGTATGGCCTGCCGTGAAGATGTTTCGTTGAGGAAGCTCTTCAATGATCTGTTTTGGCATGTGTTGGATACCACCATGATCCATTGTGATAACCAAAGTTGGATTCGACTTTCAGAGAATCTCGTGTTCTATGACCGCTTCAAGCATATTAATATCAGGTACCACTCTATTCGGGATATGGTACAATGAGGCATCATAAGGCTCCATCACATTGGGACTGATGAGTAGGTCACAGATATTCTCACGAAGCCCTTGGGGAAGGTCAATTTCTTAACCTTTCATGAGAGGCTTGGAATTGTGGACAAACCCTCTTATGAGGGTCTCACTTGAGTTGGGATATGAGCTCTGGGAGCTTTAGGGGGCTTGGGTATAGCTTCTTGGAGCTATAAGCAACCACAGGGAAAGGTTCGCCTTTCCTTGTTGGTGTGCTATTTCCCCACCGTTATGATATTGAGCTGGTTCACCCTCTCTTGATCTATGCCCCACATACATCCTACCCATGTAGTCTGGGACTCATGGGAAATACCTCTCATCTAGCCAATGAGTTGGGAAATGAGGATAGAGACCACAGCATCACCGATGGATGCATCGTGTATTGTCATACTCTCTATGTCTAGGATGGGTTGTGTCCAATCCCTTGATATGGGATCAAGTCTGATTGAGGTTTTTACCTCTAAACTGACTTCGGGTCACTGGAGAGTGGAAAAGTCTTATGACTCACTCTTGATTAAATCTTATTCATTATTTCTTCATGGCTCAGCAGAGCAGAGCAGAGTATAGGGACAACAGGATGACACAGGATGACAAGATGGTACATGATTGTACAAGATGTCAGGATTACAGATGGATTGATGGGTGGATTTCTCCCTAGTTGAGAGGAAGTGTTAAATTTGAAACTAGGGCCAAACTCCACTTTGGAATACTCATATGATGAAGATGATATTTTTGTTGGATTCCCCTTTCGGAGAGGTGCAATATTGATCTGAATATCATCTTGTTTGGATGAGTAGAAGTTGCATTTTGAATTTATTCTCTCACACGTGCAAATTGTTGAGGTCAACCAGAATTGTTATGTAGGCTCACAAGCCCCAAAAGATGTGTCTCCACCCGTCATTGATAGATATAAAAAGGAGAGAGTCAATCCTCATTTCGACATCATCTCATCACATTCTCTCTCTCCCACTCATTAGTTCGTATAGCATCAAAGGAGCTTCTCTCTCCTCTCACGTGTGAAAGGAAGGACAAACAATTTCAGACTCTTTTTAGGGCTGCAACAAAACGTTGACCAATGTTGACCAAGGGTCAACCCTCCAAATTTGACTTTGATTTTTGGGCATAATTTTGATCTCTTAAGGCCGCAGCTATTGACACAAAAACTGAGGAATTTTGGGCAATTTGACCATAAAATTTGACCACATAGTTGAATTTTCAGTTGACTGAGTTTGACTATGTTTCTCAGATCTATTTTGGTCTGATTGGCATCACTGTTGGAGGCCGAATTGAATAAGGTTAACCGAGCTGTTTTGGTGAAGTCAACTTGCTGATTTGACTAGCATTGACTTTCTGGTTAGGGCATCCTGTTGACTGCTGTTTAACTGAAGTTTTGGGCAAGTAAATTTTGTATATTGTACTTTCTATCTCTGCTGAAATTTTGAAGAATAATAAGAAGATTTGATCAAAGGGTTTTCCCCAAATTGAGGTTTTTCCTTGGCATCCTTCAAATATTATGTCCTCTTGTCTTAGCTTATCTCCTGGTTATTTGTTTATGTTCTATCAACATTTCCCATCAATGTTAATGTGATTGCTAATCTGGAAATTGAATTGGGCCAATAAGAAAAGATTAAAGTAAATTTCTCTAAGCATAGAACATACCATTGTTATCTAAAAATTTAACATGAGTCGAGATAGTGCTTGTTTCAGGGTCAGCACTGCGTGTGCCAGTGGTGGGATATTTTCGAGAGGTAGAGCAAGTTTCCCAAGAGAAGCAACAGGCAAAGTGAGTTTTTGTAAGAGATTTCAGAGACAAATGTGAGCTACCTAGAGAAGAACCATGCAGTCTAGAGAGGAGTGTGAGTTGTAGGGAGAAGGCCAAGTTAGTTTCCAAAAAGGAGAAGGAGATTTTCCAGTTCATTATACCTCTAATTTATTTAGTTTGCAGTTTTCAAAGAAGATGGTCGCAACAGGATTGAGAGATCGAGACAAGTTGGATGGAGCCTCCAACTTTGACATCTAGAAGGCCAAGATTCTATTCCTTTTGGATGAGCATATTCTGAATGCGTTTGTGACAATTGTTGTTGTTGTACCAAAAAATCCTATCTTCTTACACGATTACAGGAAGGGCATGACCAAGGCTAAGAGGATGGTCCTCAATGGAGTACGGGATCACATCGTCCTGCATATCGGAGAAAACACTACAATGAAGGAGACATGGGACGCCATAGTCAAGTTGTACCAGGACCCTTCTGGGAGTTGGAAGATGATTCTCAAGGAAAATTTGAGGACGGTCAAAATGAACAAGGGTGAGATCATAACATCCCTTGTCAACAAGATTCAAGGTTTCAGAGATGAGCTTCCAACAATTGGAGAGAAGCCAACAAAGGAAGAACTAGTGTGTACAACTCTCAGTGGGTTTACCAAGGAATGGAGAATATTTGTTCAAGTGATTACTGGACAGGATAAGCTACCAGCTTGGGAATGCCTATGGAGTGACTTCACTCAGGAGGAGTTGAGGCCCAGTCTCTTCGATGGTACTACCAACAGTAGTGGCAAGGGACCAAAGGTAGAGAAGGAAGAGGAACACGTCACTCTTGTAGGAAAGGGAAAAACAAAGAAAGGTAAGAGCCAGAGACAAGACTCTAAAGGAGAAAAGAAGAAGAAATATCTATCAAAGGTCAAGTGCTTCAAATGTGGTGTGATTGGTCACTATGTCAGCTAGTGTCCAAAGAGGAAGAAGGACAAGAAAGGGAAGCAAACAGTAGATTCGACAAAGATCAAGGATTTGCCCGCCAAGTTGGAGGATGAATTCCATATGTTTGCAGCATTATCCTCAGATGGAGGAGTATGATACTCCAATATGCTAGATCAAGAAGGATCCAGGGGAGGAGTAACAAGGAGGTCTAGATCTAGCCAAGGAGGGATTGATCAATAGATCAGATCTAGTTGCTGTGTATTCCTCAATTGGATCATTACCCTTGCGATAGGAGCCTAAGAGATAAAGTGGTGGGACGATTGAAAGGTGAGCAAGGTGCAGTCAGTTACTTGAGAGACAATCGCAGAGGCAGCTAGGTGCAGTCAGACACTCGAGAGACAATTGTAGAGCCAATTGCAGTGACTTAGTAGATCAGTTTAAGATCAGTACACAAAGGTGCAGTGATGGCAACAACACAAAGGAAGGAGGTAAGTAGTGAAAATTGGCTAGTTGTAGAGAGCAAGGTACAGTTCCATCCAGAGACACTCGAGCACAAAGGCATCGACATTGTGAGATTAGAGTAGTGGAGTGGCAACACAACATGGTTCAACTCCGACATTTAGCAAGTGAATAAAATATTGTGTGTAGCATGGAGCAGTTCGGCTACAGCATGTTCCCACAAACCAACCGGTGGCTAATATACTCATGAAGGTCGTAGGGCAAGCAAAGTTTGTCTACTTCAGAGAGTAGATGGATATAGTGGAGAACACCTTCCTTGCTAAGAGAGTGTTTGTTTTTGTTTGGGGTAGCAGTGGATAGGTTTTCTAGTCTCTATGATGTCTAAGAGGCTAAGAAACACGAGATCTCCAAAACCCATAAAAAGTTTCACGAGAAAAGACTTGGAGACACCTCAATTAAATTAATTATCCATATTTAAAATATTTCCTAAGTCTAACTTAGCAAATGTGGTTAATTAAAGTGAATTAATTGGGGAAGTTAAATTTTGTTTTAGAGAATTCCATGGATGAAGTCAAGATGATCTAGACATC
The DNA here is from genome assembly GCA_034641835.2 of Pinus albicaulis. Classification (NCBI taxonomy): domain Eukaryota; kingdom Viridiplantae; phylum Streptophyta; class Pinopsida; order Pinales; family Pinaceae; genus Pinus; species Pinus albicaulis. The sequence goes on along the minus strand of CM076580.1, from coordinate 1,184,282,691 downwards.
GGTTAATAGGTAATCGTGGCCATTGAGACTCCTAAGAGGGATTATAAGAGCAGGTCAAAGGGTCTGGAGAAGGCATTGAGTATTTTGTGAGTAGTTTGACTAACTAGTTGTAGGTATTCAACAAGGGCACAATTGAAGCTCAAGAAGCATTAGAGACAAAGGGATCAACAAAGAATTGGGAGCAGGAGTCTGGAGGAGACTTCCTCAGTATTTTCTAGTCTCCGAGAGACAGGAAGAGGAGGCTGAATTCATCTACAGAGGAGGTCCCTATAGCTAGTGCAAGTAGCCATTTTTCGCAGTGCGAGTTTCCATAGGAGACATTGTTTCAGTTGCTAGAGGCCGGATCTATTTTTTGGAGGAAGAGCAAGTGGGTTTTAGAGGCAGAGGGAGGCATGAAAACTTGTAGGAGGGTGATTTCGAGGTTGTATGAATTTCTAGAGGCAGTCATATGCATTTCCAGCTAGGTAGTGCAAATAGCCAAGAAATACAAGTTGTCGAGAGAGAGGGTCAAATCAATTTGTAGCATTAGGGGAATTTTGAGCTCTAAATGGGCCTCCCAAGGCAAATGTACAATCAAAATTCACTTTATGAGAACCAATCACATTTTAGGAAATGACATCATCCCTAATGGTTGAGGTGGCATTGCTTGAGTTAAAGGTACTTACTTGTCACATTCTCATTTGTGAATAAAAGCTCATGGTTAACCATGGTAGTGCTCTAAGTACTTTTAAAGTCAAAGTAAAGTACTCATAATAAATGTCATTTCACACTTTTTGAATAAAAATATATTATTTCCATTTCATATTTCTTGAAAGAAACAGTGCATATCCCTATACATTTATTATATTATATTATATTATTCTATTTTATTTTATTTTTATATAGTATATTAATTACATGTTATTATACAATTTAAATAATATAAATTTTAATTAATAGCATATCATATAATTAAGACTTTATAAATTTATATTTATGTTTTATTTTAAGTTATTTAAGTACAAAGGACAAATGCATTAGTTGTTCAATGATAATGAATTTTTCTTGAAAATCTCATTCTTATTTATAGTCACATCAATACAATTTTTTTATTAATTTTATTTTGGTACAACTTTTGAATTGAAATTAACTATGGTTACATGGATTGTGGTGCAAAAAGTGAATTTCAAATTCATAAATATTATTTTATTGGTTTAGCTATTATTTTATTATTTCCTTAGGAGGCCCATTTTAGACCTCAAAATTCCCCTAATGAGGGAGATAGGGCGTCTCTAGTATATTTTTCCAGTAGATATTTCCAAATCTTTGTCAGAAAGGTAAGAAAATCATGGTACTCTTGAATTTGCTAAAGATAATAATAAAACCCTCATCTGCTGCACTGGTTTTCCCTTCATGGTTTTCCAAGGACAATTGTTCGAAAATAACCATGTCAAATTTTTATGTGTGTGCATATTTTCTCAGTTCCAGTTTTCATATTCCACAATGTTTTTATTGTGAAGATTGCAACAGTGAATTTATCATTATTTTCCAAATAATAATTCAGAAGACAAATAAATTGTAATAGTTAGAAGATAAATATATATTTTGTTGCAATCGTGGGAATTTCACAATCCTTAGGGGTGGATACTTTTTCCATCCATTTTCATTGATGTCCATAGGTTTGCTAGAGAGTATCAGATATACCAATTCTTTATGGAAACATAAAATCTAGCTGCTGTCCCTTTACAACTAGTGGTGGTAGAGGCATCGCTTCAACAATGGGACCTTGATTTCATTGGTGAATTTAAAGAAATTGTAAGCAATGGCCACAAATGGATCTTAAATGACACTGATTATTTCACTAGAGGGATAGAAGCCATACCTACCAAGAAGGCCATCGATGAGGTTGCCATTGATTTCTAGTAGAAAATATCATAAACCTAGTCAATGTCCCTCTCAAAAGCACTACTAACAATGCCAAAGCATTTAGCTCTTTGAAAATTTCATTGTTTTTCTTGGATTATAGAATTATCCTATCTCACTTTTCTAATTATTACCTTTAGGGTCTTAAGGAAATGGCCATGCTAAATCCAATAATAAAAATCTAATGAATATCATTAAGAAGACTGCATGGGATAATAAGAAAAGATGGGACAACCAAATTAATTATGCTTTATGGGAAAACCGCACAACTAAGAAAGATTCTACTGGTAAAATTCCATTTGAGTTGGTGTATGGGGTTGATACTACACTGTCTATTCATTTGAAAATCCCAGTATATCATATTTTGCAGCATGTTTCTACCAACTTTGATGTCTTACAAGAAATAGTCTCGCAATTAATCGAACTGAATGAAAATAGGAGAAAATCTATGATCAAGTTGTCAAGGGATTGAAGGGGATATTTACGGATAGTGTAACGTTGTATTTCTATGGAACAAAAGGGCCAAGAAACATGGAAACTGTTGTACCTAGGGAGACAATTCCTAGCTAAGGAGAAATTAGTGCCCAAGACATTCATGGGAAACTTGAAAATAATTAATTGTTTGTCCATTCATTTTATAAAACCCTATAACTTTTCATATGAGAACAATGCTTCCACAAATGCCTTATGATGTTGAGTATACATGAAATAAATAACAAAAAGAAATGATAGTGGAAAGTTTCAAACAATAGGCTCTTCTTTTTTCTCTTCATTTCTCTGTTAAAGCATTACTGCCATGGTAGTGGAAGAAGCAAATGAAAATATCTGAAAAGGATTAGTATAATCAGGACTTACCAGCACAGAAGCTTCTTGCATGGCCTCTTTGATCCTTGAAAAGGACTCTTTGACAGTTGTTGTACATCTAACCTCCACACCTTCTCTCAACATATCTATTATTTCTTTAACAATATTTGCATAATTAGGAACAAATCTTCTGAGGAAATTTATTTTTCCTAGGAAGCTTTGGATCTCCTTTTTACTCCTTGGCAGAGGTATGCTTTTGATTGCTTTCACTCTTTTTGGATCTATTTTAACCCCATATTTTGATACAATGTGGCCTAACAATTTCCCTTCTTTTAAAGCAAAATGTGACTATTTGGGATTTAAATAAAGGCCATACTTTTTACACTTTTGAAAAGTCTGTTTCAAATGCTCCAGATGCTCATCATCCAATCCAGAGGAAACTGTTATATCATCCATGTAAATTACTATGAACTTGTCTTTTTATCCTACAAAGGCTATATCCATATCCCTTTGAAAAATGGAGCCAACATTCAATAGCCCAAAGGGCCTCTTAACATACATAAAGGTACCCCAAGGAGTTGTAAGTGTTGTCTTCTTTTGATCTTCTTTCTTAACTGAAATTTGGTTATAACCAAAAAAGCCATCCATCATTGATAACCTATATGATCCTGTCACCTTTTGTAGGATGTGATCCATTTTGGGGAGTGGGTAGTTTTCCTTCAAATATGTTTTATTCAGATTCCGGAAATTAATACACAACCTTATTTCTCCATTTTTCTTTCTCGTAGGAATAAGGTTTTCACCCAACCATAGTACCTTAGTGGAACAATTATTTTTTCCCGCAACAATTTTTTAACTTCCTTTTCTATAGATGGCAACAAAAAAGGGTTAATCTGTCTCAATTTATGTTTGTAAGCTTTTACCCTTGGTTTTAAAGGAATCTTATGTTGAATAATACTAGTGTCATATGTTTTCAGATCTTCATATGACCAGGAAAAAAATTCAACAAACTTCTTAAAAAGATTTACATACCTTTGTTTGAAATTCTCTGGGATGTCCTTAGCTAACCTTACAATCTTTGGTTGTTTTTGTGTTCCCCGATTACAATATTCAAGGTCTTCTTCTAAGTTTGTGTTTTTTGGATTGACTGCAACATCATTCGAATTGAACAATCGTTCCAAAGGTACTAAGCCTTTTGGTATGACATTGTCCTTAAGCTGTAATATTTTCTAATTTCCTATAATCTTTAAAATACAATCCCCCTCTCTGACTTTCTTCAATTTCTCCTTCCTAATCGATTTCCAAATCAGCAAACTCACCCATCACTCCTAGAAATTTTTTAATTTTCTCTTCATTCTCGAACACTTGCCAATGTTTAATATTATTTGGAATAGAAGGCCTATGCCTAATCTCAACCTCATACTCCCGGATGCGGGTGAACTTCGAGACGATTGATCTGCAGGTGATGTGGTGGATTGGCACGCGGTTCATCTCCACGGCCATCCACCCTCGCTTAATGCAAGTGTTTATTACTTCTGCTGAAAACGTTAATGCTGCTTTAATGCAGCCAACATCTCCTCATTATCTCGATCTTCCCTCTGCCATGGCGCCCATTCGGAACTTCCTTTGTGTTCCTCCTCTTCGAACTTGTTGCTCCCTGGTTGATGCTGAGCCTTGCTTGCGCACCAGCACAGGGAAGCGTTGTTCTCTGAATTGTTGCATCAATCTTTCGCCTGAAATTCATATATCCTTCAGTCCTTATTGTAACCACAGTTGCTCTCCCTCTGTTTTCATTTGGATTCCTCTGCATTCGACCACCAACCCCCTTTCTGATCGTCGCTCCGCCCTCTTTGCTCCGCACATCATGCCTCGCTTGCACCCACGAATGACTTGTAGACGTGGCTCCTCTCATGGGCAAGCGAATTGCCCGCCCTCGTTCCCCTCTTCGACTTCTTCGTCTGATACCTCAGATTCCAGTCATGGTCGTGCTCCTGCTCCTCGGAGAGGACGAGGACGAGGTCGTGGTCATTCCAATTCAGCTGCGCAAGTCCGTCTTTCCTCCAGTGCCCATTTTCACACTGCCCGCTTTCACTACCCCTGTACGCTCAACAATCAAAATTTCCTAGCTTCTGTTACCATCAAGCTTCGAAATAACCCAGTTGATCAGGTTATGGCCACCACTGAAGAGGCTCCGGTGTCTAGGGATGAAATTCTGTACTGCTCCCCTCAGATTGACAGTCTGCAGAGTGTTCCGGGCGGACAAGCCACTCAGATTGCGCTTCAGCACGCAGGGCCCTGCGCTCCTTCAGGTGGTGACTCTACAGGCAAGGAACGCCCTCCTCCAATTGAAGATGATCCCAATCAGTTTGCGTGCCCCGTCGTCGAAGAGGTGCCTTCTCCCACTAATGATGCTTGATCAAGTTTATGCCCGCTGGTTTTTGAATTTTGGCAGCAAGGAGGTGCTCATTCTCCTTCTTCTATACAGTTTTTTTGATGGCTAATCTTTTTCAAGATCAAATGCTTTATCATTCGTCATATCGCCGGTTTCCCCTGCGTGGGCGGCATACTATTATCTATGTTAATGTTCCCAGGAGAACGCTCCAGCGCTACAATGTGTCTGTTTGTGTTTTTTGCCATGGGCAGCGTTTGTCTTTGTTTAGTCAGAAGAATAGAGTCCTTTATTCCAGTCAACAGTTCAGTCATAAGCATCAGCTGCTTCTAGAGTCGGACAAGGTCATGATTTTAAACGAACTTTTGGTCAGTAACCAGTTGTTTTGTCTGTCAATGGTCAGCATTGCAATGTGAGAATGCTGCATCCATGGGCTAGCTCTCCTGAGGCCTCAGCCTCTCTGTAATCTTATTTTGTATCAATATAGAAGTAGACCGATTCAGAAAAAAAATCTCAACCTCATACTTCAGTCTCGAATTCGAAGGAGGTTTGAAAGTACTTGCTACAACTGCTAGAGAATTAGCAAGTCCGTTTCCTTCTCTAGGAACAAACTGTATGTTAAAAGCAACGAAGAAACTTTCTATCAAATCCCAAACTTCATTTCTGTAAGTTTTCAATCTCGGATGCCTTGCTTGACAATGGTTCTTGATCTGTTTAACTACCAATTCTAAATCTTCGAAAACATAGATACATTGAATTCCTAAATGCTTAGCAATTTGCAATCCAAGAATCAAAGATTCATACTCTGTTATTTGTGGAGTCAAATTCTAACTTATATGAAAAAGGCATAAATTGTCCTTTTGGAGAAACCAAAAGTACTCCTGCTCCATTGCCCTCCTTTGAATAGGCACCATCAAAATATAACTTCCAAACTCCACTAACTATTTTCTCCTTATCCTCTATTGCTGAAGGGAGATGCACTTTAGTGTCTTCAGGAATCTCTTATGTTTCTGGCAACATAAAACAGGAAAGGCCACCCTTTTCTTGACTATAAACAAAAGAATTACTAGAACCCTCCTATTAACTGTATTCACAAACCTGGTCTCCCTGTACAACCTTCTTTATTCACCACCAAAAACAGGGATGATGGCATATGTAAAATCCAACTTCAGGACTCCTCCTAGTTTGGCTCCCCAAGAACTAGATAGGAGCATTCCAAAGCATGCTGGGATATCAACAACTACTACGTCCATCACAATGCTTATAGCTAGAATTTGAGCCAAAGAAACCACCAAGTCTTTAATTAACCCCACACACTTTACCTTCTTAGAATCAAATGAATATAAATATTTGTAAGGTTTAGTAATTTGTAAGTTCAAATGCTTCATAACTGAAAGAGGCTTCAAGTTATGAAAGGCTCCAGACTCCAACATTGAATTATGAATAATAAACGTATGTACCAGCAACAAAATATAAAAAGGAGGAGTAGAGGAATCCACTTCCTCCACATGAGGACTAAACATTACCAATGGTTTATCCTCCTACAAATTTACTGTGTTTGTTGTATGGTTATCTTGTGAAAGATTTATAAAAACAGAGACTTTCTTCTTATATGTTGGAGTTTTAATAAACTCGGTCAAAGGAACTGATACATCGATATTTTCCAACTCCTTTACCAAGTTAAAGGAATGACTCTGTTTTATCACCTTCTTCTGTTCTTCTTCATTCCATTTTTGTTTTGGAACCTCCTAAGAGTTGTCAACATAGTGTTGAACAATCTTATCCAATGCTCCTGTATTTAACTTCTTGTTTGAACTTTCTCCTTGCTGAAATTTAACCTTTGGGGCCAAATTAACTTGCTATTTTCCTTTATCAAGTTGTATTGAGGTTTGTTGTTGAGTCACCATCTGTTGAGGTATCTGATCTTTCTATGCTTCTTCACTATCCTGTACTCTTGAACTTTTTCTTGATTGAAGGTCATACTTCCTATGTAGTTCTACCTGCATAAAATCTGTGAATTTCTTACAATAATCATCAATCTCCTCTTCACCTAAAGAGACCCAAAAATACAAACTTAACTCTTCACTTCTGATCATATCTTCCTCTTCCCCATACAAAATAGAAATTTGGTTATCTTTCTCTTTAGGATTTTGTTCCTCTACCTCTTCTGGTTCATCTTCAATATACAAAGGAGGTTGGATCTAATCTGATCTTTTCTCTCCCTCTACACTATTTGAAGTGGTTGTTGTCTCCTAAATTGAGGATTAAAATTTCTATTTGGCCTTGCTGAATCCGTCTAGGGAGATTTTTATTTTCAAGTTCCAGCTTCACAAGTTTATTTGACAGATTCCTAATGACTTTATTCATTTCTTAAAACTTATGCTCATGTGCATCTTTGGGTTGATTCACAACATTTACTTCTTCCTTTCGCTTTCCCTTGTCATCAACCTGCTGCTTTGACTTAATCTTTCCTGCAACAAACAGATTTTCCTCGATTTCAAGTAAATCGGTTTGGATCTGGTCTAAAGGAGGGGATCTCCTTTCCCTCAATGTGAATCCAAAGTCAAATTCAAAATCACTTGCAAACACCACCTTTCCTCCAACTAGTGGAGGCTTTATCTCAGCTGGAAAACTGTTATATAATTTATTAAACCTTTTAATAAATTCATTTACATCTTCTTCTTACTTTCTTTTAATAGCATTGAATTCTGTTAGAAAATAGTTGTGATCCTTTTTTTCTCCCCATGTTTGTACAAATGCATTTTCTAACTCCTCCCAACTATTAATAGAATTTGCAGGAAGAGTTTTGAACCACTTCCTCTCTTCTCCATCTAGTGACTGAACAAATAACCTCATCACCACATCCAAATGTTCAACATTCATATTTTCAGCAAAAGCACAGAATGTAGCAACATGTTTTTCAGCTGTCATTTCATCTTCACCTGTAAATCTAGGAAGCATCTTGAGATACTCTTGTGGGAGAGAATTCATCGGCTGAGGGATACTTAAAGGAGCAAATCTGTTCATAAGAAATGTGGGAACAACCATGTTTAAATTTGGTCTAATTACATAAGAACCTCTTGCTTGAAATACAAAATACTGAGGAGGCTGAACTGAAATGGGAACTGGTTGATTAATGGAAGAAACAGATTGTTTTGAGGCTAGAATATCAACTGCCTCAACTTCTTGAAACTATGGAAAAGAGAATGAAAATGACTCAAAAAAATTATCTTCTAAAGTTGGTTTAGGAAAAAGACTAACTTGAGGGGATATTAGACTTTCTTGGAAAAAATCATGATTCTGAACAACTCCTTTTGAAGAAAAACCAGATAACTATTGATCAGAACTGGTTCCAGGAGCAGATAGAGTAGGAATTGGGGTTACTGGAGGCTTAGCTTTCCATACTTTCCGAGAGACTAACTTATCAGGGTCAGAAAGAGAAGGAGTCTTCTGTTGCGAGTTATCAGACCTTGTGTGTGGTCTTCTTGAATCCAGGACTGTTATCTTGGTGATAGACTCAACTTATTCACTTTATTTGCTCACCAACCAAAGAAATGATTCAAGAATAAAAGCCCAAGGAAAAATAACTTTGTATCTCTGTTCCCCGACAACGACGCCAAAAAATGTTGTATCTTGAGAGCCAATTCATGGCTGAGAATAAAGCAGTGCCCAAGACATTCATGTGAAACTTGAAATAATTAATTGTTTGTCCATTCATTTTATAAAACCACATAAATGATTTAAAACCCTTTAAATTTTCATATGAGAACAATTCGTCCACAAATTCCTTATGATGTTGAGTATAAATGACAGAAAGAAATGATAGTGGAAAGTTTCAGAAAATAGGTTGTCTTACACAGAATCTACTATCTTTAACTTTAGAAGAAAAATGGCTAACATGAAATGAAATTCAGAATAGAGGAGCACATCATTAAGGATTTTAACTCTAACTCATAACATTGTAACATTAGAGACCAACAACTTCATTACTCAATTCTCATAGAAGAACATTAACAAAAGATGGAACAAGAAAGACTAATCATACCCAACAAATTCTTGAAACTCTGTGAAAACTTTATTCATGAGCATATGAAAGTGAAAGTACAAAATTGAAGTGTCTCCTAGGTCCAAAAATTCGAAACCTCACTTCTTATTTCCAAGTCTTTTTTATACAAAACTTCAAAAGACAGTTATGAAACTATCAACTCCCTAAACTACCTTGGAACTAAATGTCCTCAACATATTACATTCGGAAAAGAAATAACATAAAAAATAAAGTATTTCTGCCAAACTCTATGAAAATAAAAATTAAACTCCACGCTGGAATATTCTTTATCATTGAATGATTTGTACTTCAGGAACAATAGAGGGCCCTGTTGTTGATGTCACTACGGGAGCAACCTTTGGTACGGTTCATAGTCGGAGGAGTGCTCTCGTAGACAATCCGAGCCGTATATCTTGAGATCATGGGCACGTTGAAAAGTTGTTGCGGAGGCACCTCCGCTATTATATGTCGAGTAGTTAGTGCTGTCGGGTTTTCCCCATCTCGTGCAGCCTTTAATCCTTTTGACAATGGGTTCTGGGTCCCACCAAGAGTACTAATGTTGCACTGATGTTGACTAGTACGTTAATTAAAATCATAACCATTAAACGACTTTTATCAAATAAAGTAAATCCCAAGCGTGTTCTAGCTTTATTATCTTTTATCTTGTTTTTTTGATATTTGAATTTTTTTTTAAACAATATATCTTAGACATATTCAACAAAGGAAAATTAAAACCAGTTACAACATAAACCATGGAAAATTTGATAGTTTGTGGTTAGTTCCTTATATAATTGTTGAATTTGCATGTGAGAATTCAATCCGCATTGGCCATGTAGATGGCTAGAGGCTTCCTTTTCCTGTTAATGGGAAAACTTGAAAACTATTCTACAAAGGTATAACTTAGCGCTAGCAGGGGCACATTTCGTACTGTAACATACTTTTCATTTTTGCACATGTGATTTCATGTTCATTGATGTGTTGTTATTTACTTTCCTTAGTTATATTTCACATTGTCTTTATTTTGTTAGTTGTTAATTTATTCCATTGAATAGTTGTCATTTCATTTCGATTTTATTCCTATGCTATGGAGGGATAGGAATTTGGTCTGATTCTCTCATAAGGTACTAATGTTTTAATGATGAGTTTCCAAGTGACAAGTGGAATATTCTAAGGTTCTCACATTCTCCCGAATAGAGCATGTGTCCTATAGCCAAAGTCAGCTATTAGCACTATGTTAGTTGGGGTACATAGACTTTTCAGTGCAACACTCACCACCATTTTAAGCCCAAGGTCACAAGTTAAAGCCATGTAAAAAACCATGTGAAGCCCTATATTAGATAACCTAGACTCGTGTCTTGTCAGTTGGAGTCTCTATCTATTTTGTATTGGTCAAACCATGTCTCGTCCCTTGAAAGCCTCACCTAGGAAATCTCATAGAATTCTCATGAGGACACATGGTTTTATGGGAGCCTGCATTTGTAGGGGTGATCACCAGTGTATGGTTCAATCCAGCTTGTGTCAAGGTGCACCTATGTCATTCCACATGGTTAGTGTCTATAGAGTCTGTAGGTGACCTTGGCCTTCGTGCAATATTACTTTAAAACTCTCATAACATAGCAATCTCTTGTGACAACTTTCATGTTTCCCAAGGTAGTTCATGGTTCCCAACGCAAAATGGTCCAAGTGGTCAAAAATTAAACCTAGTCCCAAATTCCAGAGTAGGACTAGAGAATTCCATGTCACGTGGAATTTTTTTTATCACATCACGGTGAAAATTTATGGCTTGGTCAAACTTGGTCAGCAAGACAGGGGAATATTCCACGTGGATTTTCAGGTAGAGCGTTGGGTAGAATCTTGCATGCATTACGTAGTGATCAGTATGACAAGACAAAGAATACCTAGGTGTAAAATTTTTGAGATCATGCAATGCATTAGAGATTAGACACAAGGGTAGGATGACATGACAGTCAAGGTGATGACGTTGCAACACCCTAGATGATTAGGAAAAACTTAGACCTACCTAGTATAGATTAGGACCTAAGCAATAAAACCCATGTTCTATATTTTTCGAGAGAGCAAGGACATCAAAGATCTAGATATGGTGGACCCAAGTCGAGTTTTGCAAGTAAAATTCATTATTCAACAAGTCAAAAGCAGTCATTGGGTCAAATCTAGCCATTGGAGAAGGGTATACTAGCTGCTAAAACCAACTTAGACCAAGAAAGTAAGAGGATGGACCCAAAATATAGCCATTAAAAGGAAATAATATCCAAGAGACCAAGTCGAGCCTCCAAGGACAATTCACACCACCCTTTTGTGGACAAATCAAATGGGAGATGGACCAAGCTAGTTAGGCATTGGGGAGGAAGTTTTACGATTTTGAATTTTGACCACCAAAGACTATTTTCAAAGGGAAGTCATGGCCTTTTTTTGGGAAATTTTAGTCAATTCAACTCCTTTGGTGAATAAGTAATTTTATTTTGTAATATTTTATAGGAAATAAAAATTGCCAAGTGTCAATATGTGGAATACTGGCAATATTTTATTAAGGAGAGCTTTATTAGCTATTAACTAGCCATTACAAAATTTTCAATAAAAGGCTATGCTCTCCTCTATTATAGTTATTGTTGTTTCGTTGTTCACTTGAAACAAGTGTGATCATTAATAAAAGATCTCATATATTTTCCAACAGTTGTACTTTCTTATATAATTGTTGAGTGGTTTTTGAATCCTTTACCTTTTTGTGTTATATCTTTGGGTAGATCCAAATGTATCATTGAAATAAAAATTTATTTTCTTTGAATAATTCATAATGAAAATTTACTTGAACTTTCCTAATGATAGATTGTATATCATATGGATAACCCTTGTCGTCTTGAGAGCCAACCAAAATTGAAGGGGAAGTCATATTGAGGTGACATTGATATGACTCACATCCACACCCCAAGGTGGCATCCCTTATTTGACTTTCCACTTAGACGCTACTTTAAGAAGTAACATGGCCTATAATGCCAAACGTGCTTTCTTCAAAAATCCTTCTCATGGGGTGGTAGGGTTGCACAAATACATAAATTCATTAGTATTATTATATTATATATACATAGTACTATATTTTCATGATAATATATGTATATAATATTTGGGTGGGTGTTTTAAATTTTGAACTCTTATTAGGAACCAAGTATGAAAATATCATATTACTTTAAGAATAACTATCACTTATGAACATTTCTTAGCACAATGAGCCCAAGAAGAAGTGCAAAATTTTAATATTCAAAGTTTTGATAGTTTTAGTCCTGAGGGTTAGTTCACTTGGTCGAGTCCCCATCATTAAAGCACATCTACTATTGAGAGGTCATTGGTTCAATTCTCGCAACACTCTTGGGGTCAGGCTCCAATGTTGAGCCGACAAGAAGTGATCCTTTCAAATATTTCTGCCTGTCACAAATATTTCGTAGATGTAACATTCACCGATATCTGATGACCATGAACCACATAGAAAAAAAATTCGTAGATGTAACATTCACCGATATCTGATGACCATGAACCACATAGAAAAAAACAACAAAATAGAAGAAGAAATCTGATATTTTCCAACTCTTGTACTTTCTTGTATAATTGTGGAGTGGTTTTTAAATCTTTAACTTTTTGAGTGATATCTTTGTGTAGATCCAAATGTATCATTAAAATAAATCTTTGTTTTCCTTAAATAAATAATAATGAAAGTTTACTTGGGCTCTCCTAATGATAAATTGTATACTAAATGGATACCCCTTGCCCCCTTGAAAGGGAAGCCATCCATTACCCTAAGGAGGCATTTGTTATTGGACTTCCCATTTAGATGCTACTTTAAGAAGTAACAGGGTCTATAACGTTGGACCTGCTTTCTTAAAAAATCCTTCACATGGGGTGGTAGAGTTGCACAAATACATAAATTCATTAGTATTATTATATTATATAGAAAGAAAGAAAGAAAGAATTTTTAATGTCCACGAGGCTAAAAATAGCCTATGGGACAAATTGCTTCTCTATCTGGCTCTTGTATTCAACCCTTTTCCTGTGGAGTTTTACAATAACCGCTCCCAGCTTATCGACAAACTCTTCACTGAATAGATTAACCCAAGAACTAGCTGCCAGAATACCTGCATAGTTTTCCTTGGTGTCTTTGAAGGCCTCACATTCTAAAAAGAAATGTTTTTCTGTTTCCACTTTTCCGGAGGAGCAAAAAATACATACTCTTTCCTCCCACATTTCTTTTGGCCTTTTCCAGCGCCCTGTTTCACAACAGAGTTGATGAGAATTAGTCCTTAATTGAGCAATAAGAATTTTAGGATTCTCCTAGAAATATTAGCTCCTGCGGTACGCTTCTTGTTGATGGTTATGCGGGTTAAAACTTTCAATGTAGTACTTCTTTCTTTCAGCTCTTCTTTCCCAAGTATGTCATAGGAATTTATCCATAACAAAAGTTTTTATCTCTTTACTGTTTGTAGGACACATGCTCAAGCAAATACCCCATTTACTAAACCATTTTTTATTTTGCCGCATCCAAGTCTTCTGTCTTTTGCACAATCTGTCACTAAACACAACCTTAGGCCATCTACCCTCTTCCATTTGCTCAATTTTTTTCAGATACCTTATGACTCACACCATAGCAATTGCTTCAATAGGAGCAGCCCCTGTTTCACTTAACAGGATAGCATAAGGAACTACACTTTTAATTTTGAATTTGTTTATAATCAAACGTTTCTGAATTTTCTCAATTTGTTTCCACTGCATCTTGGTTGTGCTGCTGGCCCACAATTCACAACCGTAGAGAATCACCGGAATCACTAGAAGCCCAAAAAGAGTTAGAGTGGTTTTCCAGTCCCATAGCTCTGCCTCTCTACACCTTTTTTGAAGAGCATAAAATGCTTTCCAACCCCCTAAAGTTCTTTTCTTTCTACAACCATCCCAACTTAAATTTTTGTTGAAGTCAATTCCGAGGTATTTGTAGTCTGCAACTTCTTCCAGAATGCTGCCTTCAAAATAGAACTTATGTTGGTTATGCTTTCTTTTGTTAGAGAAAACCACTACTTTCGTTTTGCTAATAGTGACTTGCATCCCAACCCTTCCACAAAAATGCTCAAGGGAATGTAAATGCTCTTGCAAACCAAGAGCCGATTTAGCAATCAATATAAGGTCATCTGCGTACAAAAGAAGCCTTATATACATAGTACTATATGTTCTATGTATATAAAATTTGGCTCGGTGTTTTTTATTTTGAACTCTTGATTAGGAACCAAGTATGATAGTACTTTGAGACCACCTACGAAAATTGCTTAGCACAATAAGCCCAAGAAGAAATGCTTAATTATAATATCTAAAGTTATGTTGGTTTGGTTCTGAGAGTTAGTTCACTTGGTTAGTCAAGTTGTTAAAGCATTTATGTTATTGAGAAGTTACAGGTTCAATTCTCTCAACGCTCTCAAATTTGACTCTGTGACTTAAAAATGATCCTTTCAAGTAAATCTGCTTGTACAAATATTCCATAAAATCTTTCAAGTAATATGGTATTGGTTTTATAAAGAGAAAGAAAATGGTAGGGTTTTGGTTATGCATTTTACAATAGGGTTTTGATCTATAGCAATAGCGAGGGCTGGCTTTGCAGATTCTGAATACAACTATGGCGACGACCTCTTGGGGGGGGAGACTCCCTCCTACCGAAACATCATAACAGGGGAGAATAGTGGCCAAAATCAAGCAAGTGGCGTTGGTCCAGTACTAGGGGCTCAATGGCAGGCACAAAAAAGAGGTTAGTGTTTGCCTAAATCTTCAAAAAAACCCCGTTTTATTATTCCCCCAAATAAACTAGATAGGTATAGGGGTTATATGAAAGATCATGCATTGATTTGTAAGTTTATAGGAATTTGGCCTACAGAGAAGGATCTTCTTAAGTGGATTCATCTCAAATGGCAACCAAAAGGGCATCTAGATATCAAATTTGGTGCCAGGGGTTTCTTTACAGTTATTTTTACAAATTTATTCGATAAAGAATGGGTTTTTGAAGGGGGAACCTATTTCTATCAGAATGCGGGTCTTTTCTTGTGTCACTTAGAAGAATGCTATAACCCCGACAAGGAACAGTTCCTCTCAGCCCCAGTGTGGGTGCGGTTGTTTGCTCTTCCTATGGACTTTTGGGATCCGGAAATTTTAGAAGGCATAGGAAACTCGCTTGGCAGGTTTGTAAAGATTGCTGAAATGACCCGGAGGGGTCGCTATACTTCTTATGCACGGATTTGTGTATATATGAATATTTCTGAACCTCTTCCGGAATCTATTGAACTTGAATATGCTGGGGAACTCTGGCAGCAACCGCTGGATTACGAACATATTCCTTTTCGCTGCCGACGTTGCCATGAATATGGGCACTTGTACAAAACTTGCCCTCTTAATGAGATGGATGTGCGTCCTAACCAAAAAATGCCCGAGTCAGAGGAGACCAAGGAGGAAGGATTTCGGACAGTTACAACAAAAAAAAAACAGGGACATGCCCAGAGCAGTCCTACGGTGCAGGAGTGGCTTCCTCGACAACCAAAAAATCGGTTTGAGATATTACAGGAATAGGATCAGGAGGATAAAAATATGGATACGCCGACTGAGGAAATTCAGCCTCCCCAGCAACCCCCCATGATGACGGCTAAAAGGAAAGCCCCTTTGGACAGCCCGGACCAGGTGGAGCAACAAGATCACCCCGCACAGGCTAAGATGGAAATAGACAGTTCAAAGGATGACCTCACAAAAGAAGAATTACTTATGAAACAATTACTAAACAAATGGAAAAACCTGGATGATCGATTCATCCCTGATGATAAAAAATAACTATATAAAGAGACATTTGAACAGTATCTTACGATTCAGGCACGTAGAGAGGTGGAAGCAGCAAATCAACAGTTATCTCAGAAATCAGTGGAAGTAACTACTTTGCCGTTATCACAGCAAGGGCCAAGGCCGAGCCAAGAACTTCCTCAGAAGACTAAAACTGGAAAGAAACGAGAACGCAAAACCTTACAAGAGTCTATTCAACTGGTGGGGAAAATGTTGGTTAACTCTGGACATATCGTGCCAATCTCCACGATGTTCCAGAGACTAAATAAATCTTCCTAATGATTATACTCTCCTGGAATATTAGAGGCCTTCACAGTAAAGGCAAACAGAGACATCTTCAGGATCGGATTGTAAAGGAAAAACCCCACATAATACTCCTTCAGGAGACCAAGTTATCTGGGGAGCGATTAACACAAATTGCTGAAAAGTTAAAACCGCGTTATGAAGTTATGGCTATTGTTGCTAATGGCACTGCAGGGGGAATTGCCATATTATGGAACCCCTCAGAGTTGGAGGCTAATTGCTGGTTTGGATTGCCTCGACTTATTACTGGTAGGTTTCGGCAAATCGGTACTAAAAAATGGTTTTCTGTGTCTTCAGTGTATGGACCTACTGTTCTAGGAGATAAGCCCGATTTCTTTAGAGAATTTTGAACTCTTAAAATAATTAACCCTGATAAGTACTGGATCGTAGGAGGAGATTATAATATGATAGCCAATTTTGATGAAAGAAAAGGTGGTACTGGTAGATATCTTCAAGAGATGCAGGATTTTACTGACCTCATCACGGATACGAATCTTGTGGATGTTCCGACTACTAATGGAAAATTTACTTGGAATAATCAACGAGGGGGAACACATCAAATTGCTTCCCGTCTTGATCGCTTTTTAGTGTCTGAAGATTTCGTGAGTTTGGATATTTTCTATGAAGCATCTATTGTGCCCTGCCTTGGATCGGATCATTGGCCTATTCGTTTGGAGGTGGACATCAAAAAACAACAGAAGAAACAACCTTTTCGCTTTGAAGGTTTTTGGCTCCGTGACGCCTCTTTCCTACCGAAAGTTCGTGGTTGGTGGGAGGGGAGTAGGGTGACTAGCCAAAACCGCATGCAAACATTTCAATTGAAGCTAAAATACTTAAAGCAAAAAATCAAAAAATGGAATAAAACGGAATTTGGCGATATTCATAAAGAGAAGCATAAACTTGAAGGGCATATGTACCAAATTCAACATCAAATGATTTTAACAGGACGAACAGAGGACCTTATTAGAGAAGAGGGGCAGGTCCTCAGTCAATTGGAAGAACAGAGAACGCAAGAGGAGCTATTATGGAAACATAAATCTCGGATCCGTTGGCTCCAAGAAGGAGAAAAAAATACGATTTTTTTCCATAAAGCTATGATTCAGCAAAGGCAACATAATCGGATTTTTTCTCTCAAAACGACGAAAGGGAATCGGATAGTTGAGCATGACGATCTGGAACACGAACTTGTTAATCATTTCTTACGTATCCTTTCGGAACCTAATCAGAATAGGACTGATGCTATTGCTCGGGTATCTGATGTCATTCCTCAGTTGGTGACTCGAGACCAAAACTTAGCTCTGCTTCGGGAAATTACTATGGTTGAAGTAGAGGATATTGTTAAGGAAATGCCTCGAAATAAAGCGCCAGGACCCGATGGCTTTATTGTCGAATTTTATCAAGCGTCCCGGCCCTTCTTGGGTCAGGAGATTGTTGATATAGCTGAGGAATCACACCGCCTCCGTCATGTATTCCTAGGTTTAAATCCTACCTTCCTCACTTTGATTCCGAAAACAGAGAAATGCGATAACCCTTCGCGTTTCCGCCCAATTGCTTTATGTAACGTCATCTATAAAATCCTGTCCACGATTATGGTGAATCGTTTGAAGCCTATTCTGCCAGCTCTGATCTCACCTGAACAAACAGGGTTTGTCAAAGGCCGACATATTCTAGATGGTATTATCACTGCTCAAGAGGCTATCCATTCTATCCGGCAACTTAAAGCTAAAGGTATGATGATTAAGTTAGACTTGGCAAAAGCTTATGATAGTCTTAACTGGAATTATCTTAAGCAAGTTTTATTGTCTTTTGGCTTTGATGTTCGGTGGGTTCAGTGGGTGATGTCAACAATTACCTCTGCACACTTCTCTATTTTATTAAATGGCTCTCCTTCGTGCTCTTTTACTACTTCTAGAGTTCTTCGACAGGGTGATCCCCTATCACCCTTCCTTTTCATCTTAGCAGTAGAGGGTTTAGGCCGGCTTATTAAACAGAAAGTTCTGGTTGGCGAGGTTAAAGGGCTTAACTTATGGGGCCCAAATTTGACTTTGTCGCATCAATAATTTGTTGACGATATTATGTTGTTTTGCCAAGCCACCCTTAGAGAATGCAAAGCGATTTTGGATATTTTAAACATCTTTATGTAGGCTTCTGGAATGATAGTTAACAAGGGAAAATCAAATGTTTTCTTTTTTAACACGACCACTCAATCTCAACGCTTTCTCACCCGAACTCTTGGTTTTACTTTGGGAGTATTCCCTTCTAAATATCTTGGAATGCCTTTGTCTGAAAATGTGGTCAGAACCAGTTGTTGGAAAGCTCTTTTGACTAGAATTCAGAAAGGTATGCTCAACTGGTCCTTTCGAGCCTTAAACTTGCCTAGTCGGGTTATTCTCCTTCGCGCTATCCTCCAAGCCCTCCCTATCTACCAGTTGTCGGGCATGGCTTGCCCTAAAAAAACCTGTGAAGATCTAGTTAGTTTGTATAAGAATTTTTTATGGCAAGGTGCCCAGGAAAAGAGAAAATGCACCTTGTTATCCCGGGATAAGCTTACTTTACCTAAACCAAAGGGGGGGCTCGGTTTGCGGGACCCTTATATTCTTAATCAGGTCATGGGTGCTAAGTTATGGTGGAGGTGGCTACAAGGAGGAGCAGCGTTATGGCAGACTATTTGGGCTAGGAAATACCATATGCCCCCAACGGTTAAGGAGCGGCTTGCCTTACTATTGAAAAAGGCTCGGGGATCTGGAACCTTGCCTCTGCTAATAGACATCTGATTAGGCAGCACAGTTTCTGGGAGATTCGAGATGGTACTCATGCAGGCTTTTGGGAGGACTCATGGCAGCAACGGGAGAAGTTGTTCACCCGACTGGATTTGGCGGAAATATTTCTGTTTACTCAAAACCCTCACTGTGTGGAAGTTCAACATTATTGGGACGACCAACATGACTTCTTCTGGAGGAGATGGAAACACAAGGGTCATTGGCAACAGGCTCCAGACACACAACAATGGGAAAATTTTGCAAATGAACTCCGGACAAGGAAGATCCCTATACAGGGAGGTTATGATATTTTGCGATGGGGTTATAGACCGCGGGGAATGTTTTCGATTCAGGAAGCCTATCAACTACAAGCGCAACAATTGGATATCCCGGCTGATCGGTTGTGGACCAAGATTTGGGCTACTAAGCATTGGCCGAAAATAGAGCATTTCTTATGGTTGGTGGGGCATGGGCAGATCTTGACATGGGATCAACTCCAGAGGAGGGGAATGTATGGGCCATCTAAGTGTGTTATGTGTGAAGCATCTACAAAAACAATGGAAAATCTGTTGAATACTTGTCCTGAGATGGACCGGTTGTGGCTCAACCTTCATCGCTTATTCCAACAAACTAACCGACATGATAATAGTTTGACCCAAACCATTGCAAACTAGAGGAAAGGGGGATACAAAAGCCCTATGGTGAACAAAGCATGTGCTTGTGGTTGGTTTTCTCCTCTGGTCACAATGGAAAGAACGTAATCACAGGATCTTCCAAGACTGCAAACTTACTCTTGAAGATATATGGAACCTTACTAAGCAAGGAATCCGTGAAACCACTCTGGTTGAAAAATGGGATCATGACGATTGGGTGGTTCCCGCTCAGGAACGTCGAATCCTTCAACAGTTAAATCTGGCAGAAGAGATGGTTGCACCCTCCTGCTGGAAACAAGTGTCGTTACCCTACCATGTTAAAACTACTTTTGCTAGACCACAATCAGGATTTCTTAAACTAAATTATGATGGCGCGTCCAAGGGGAATCCCAGACAAGCAGGCGTCGGAGGACTGTTTCGAGATTGTACTGGAACAACTCTCCGGATTTTTGCTATTGACTTAGGGCATTCTACAAATAATGAAGCGGAACTTGTCGCTGTGAAATTTGGACTTGCTATTGCTAAGCACGAACATTATCACATGCTAGAAATTGAAGGTGATTCTGCCATGGTTACTGGCATTTTTAAAAAACTCCTTCACGGAATGAATTGGGAGTCGATCACCAAGAGCTGGCAAACAGCCAGATTGATACAAGAAATCCAACAACAAATCATGCAAGTCGATTATGTCATACCTGTGCATGTGCGACGGCAAGGCAACCAGGAGGCTGATTATCTAGCAAATTGGGCTTGCCGCAACGTTGATGGTCATTTGGATCGGCCATGGCACCGGGAGTTGTTGCAGACGATGCTTGATCTTCATATCATTCTCACAAAGGATTTGGGTTGTAATACTCCGGATCAGAGTACTCCTCGATCGGGATGCGATGTACCTCGAACAGAGCGCAACTTACATCGCACAAGGCCTCACACGGGAGCTCCGTCCGATCGTGTTATGGTGGCAGTTGTACGCCAACGTGGTGGAGGGTATGCGGATTATGTATGCCTATCACATGGTGGGGGCATGCAAACGCTACGAGGAGTTAATCGAAGGGATGTCTGGCACCCCCGCTCTTAAATAATTTGCATTTCCCGGAGCCTCCAGATGGATCAGCCAGCTCGGTTGTCAGTCATGTTTTGGAATCTGTGCTGTGGGTGCGAGGTTAAGGTTTGCAAGGCTGTTTGCCTTTTCATTGTTACTTGTTCCGTTTGGCTTTTTGTTCCCGAGGTTGATAGTGCATGCAGCGGTGTTGGTCGTCAGGGTTTCAGGGTGACGAAGCTCTCTAAGTCGTGGCATGTATCTCCGTTTCTAACCTTTCAATTCTCGTATCTGCTCTCCTCTCGTCTGCGGATTTATCTCATGGTTTTTTTACAAGATTTGTGGGAATGGCGGTATGGTCGCTTCTGGTTTGAATTCATGCGGCAAGGTTATGAAGTTCGTCGCTGCATCCAGTTTCTTCACTTCGTTTTTGCTCTGTCTTGTATTTTTCCGCTTGCTAGTCTTAGTCTGTTCCTGTTTTTCTCCCCTGACCCAGGCATCTTTCGTATTTTGCGGTACGCTCTATAGCTATGGGCGGGTTGGTTGCATTACTCTTCTGGGTTTCTTATTTGTCGCTCTGTCATTGAAGGGGTGTTTTGCATTTGGCGCGGTTTCACTATTATGAGTCTGGTTTGCTTTTGGGGCTTCTTGTCCAGTTGCATGCACAGTGTTCGTGATTCAGGTTCTGGTAATTGTTCTGCTGCTAGTCAGGATTACCATGCCTTTGTTTAGTTTTCGGGTTTTCGGGAGAATGGTCGTCTTCTTCACCCTTCCTTCTATCAGAATTTCAATTGGGCTTTGTCTTTTCACCTCACTCTCTTATGGGTTACCTTCGGTACTTGCATGCATCTTTGTCCGGGTTGTATTAGCCCCTGTTATTGGCCTACCTTTGGTTTCGAGATTCTGATATGGCTGCTTATCTCTCCCTATTTATTGTTGCGTTATGGTAGCAATTCTTCTCTACGCCCTATTTCTCAGCCTTGTCTGGTTCCACTCCGATGTTCTTCTGTCTATGCTGGTCATTTATCTCTTCGCTTTTTTTCGGTAGCGGATCTCGAAGATGGTGATGTTCATTATGGTGTTGTCTATACGGTATTTGTGTCGTTGAATCTACTTGTTCTTTGGATGGAAGTTTTAACAGATTTTTCAGTTTTTTCTACAATGGTAAAGCGAGGCCGAAAGCCCACTTGGGGAAAGGGGAAGTAGTCCTCTTCTGAAACGCACCGGAAACGGGGCAGAAAGACAATTCAGCAGCACCTTGAACCACTAGTTCAAACCTTCATGAATGACATTCCCAATTCAGTTCGTGGTCGCATCTATGGCTGGGAAGCTGAGATTCTGGATAATATTGACTTGGAGGATGACATGGCTTTTGCAGATATGCAGATTGTGACTCCGGATCCTGGGCATACCCGGGGATGCACTTCTCTGTTTCAGCAAACTGTTCGCACTTACTGGATAATTAAATGCCTTCTAGACAACGCTATTATGTCTCTAGCAGAGAAAAAGTTGGAGACAACGGAGACAAAGATGGAGACAACGCTGGAGTCGACCCTGGCGGATATTAATAGGAATATTCAGGAAATCAATTTACGCTAGTTGCATCAGTATACGAGACTTGGCAAATTGGAGAAGGAGCTTAAAGCACTGCAACAGGTCCCTGTTGAACTATCTGGAGCTTCTGCCAAAGCTCCAGCACCTGTTGAATCTGAGGACGACTAATCTTCTCTAGTTTTTATGTTGCATTTTGTGTTTAAGGTTCTAATGTTGCTTCCCTTTTGTACATGATACGGTTTCTGCACTTGGATATCCAGTATAGACAGATTTGGTATCAGTTATTAAGACTTTTTATGTTCTGGTTGAATTATTTTGAATTCAAATGGCCAAAATACCTGGTTTCCTGCAGGTAGGTTGAGGTCTAGTTTTGTATCTTTTGCCTGAATTTATTAATAGAAAATCGAAGGTACCACCTAAACTTACAAAAAAAAAAAAAAAAATATACATGTACTTCTATATATGTACTTAGCTGTGACCGATATGTAAAGACATGAATCACATAATATTAAAAGAAAAAACAACTCCGATAATTTTAAGAAAACCCATAAAATTTCAGCCGACTTTAATTAGAATTTAAGCATAAAATAGCTTTATTCTAAGTTAAAAATCATCTTCTGTGCATGTAAATATGCAGCCGTGCTCCGCAACTAAACTAACTTATCAAACAAATCTTAGAGAAAAAAATGAAGATATATCTCAATTGAAGGCGGCCTGAAGGGTGAAGGTAAGTAATTGATACCTGCGAGGTGGCATCCTTTCTCAACATAGTGATTTCTTGTGTGCCGAATGTGGCAGGGCCTCTTGTAACCGGCGCTTGCCATAATTCCTCCTGTTGGCTAGCAGGGCTCGCCAGCCTGTGGGTGTGTATTGAGAATTCCTTACTGGAATAACATATTAAAAAGGAATAGGAATTAATGGATCATAAGGCCAATGCTCAACTCTCTCCCGCTATCTCTTATAAAAAACAGACAAAAGAGATGCCTAGACAATGGCGGGGGGCCATGCATAAAGAGTGTGACACTCTCTGTCCGATTTCACACTTTCGTAAGCAAGATGAATTAAACCAAACCAATCACCATCATGTTCGTTAAATAATAATAATCGTGATACATGGTGTTTATTGTTTGGGCTGATGATGTTCCGCCATGAAAAGAAACTCAAAAGTCAACTGCAATATGATTTGATATAATAGAAATATCAATATATGGTTATACAAACCTATATGGTTTCCATTTTCCAAAATTGGAATGGTTCCTTTATTTTTCTATTTTTCCAACGCGGTGGTATTCGATCAGAAGCGTATAAATTTCTTATTTTCTTACCTTATTCAGAACAGGTGTACACACGCACAGTTATGAGTTATGGGATTGGAAGATTAATTTTATTTTTCGTGTATATTAGTGGTCCTAGTTATTCTCAATGGTTGCAAAATATGAGGAGCATCATGTCAAGTTACAAATAGCTACACCTGATACCAAGTAGTTTTAAAGTTAAATTTACTGTTTCATATGATATATTTTTAATTCAGGTTGGTATGTTTCTAATTGAGGCCTTATAGATCATTTATTTGCTAAGTTATCTTAAGAAGGTTGAAAATATGGATAAGTAAGGGTGGCTCAAATTAGTTTCATTCATTTGCTAAGTTACTTCAAGAAGGTTGAAAACATGGATAATCACGGGTGACCCAAATTAGTTGTTGAAGAACAAAGACATAGATAAGTTACCTCAAGAAGGTTGAAAACATGGATAAGCACGGGTGACCCAAATTGGTTGTCGAAGAAGCCCTAAACCGCCGGAAAAAGACATAGATGAAACAAAAGAGAAAGTGGTTTGGCAAATGGGACATAAATCTGTATGAATGCCCTCAACCTAGGACGAAACAAACAGGTGGGTGTTAGAAAAATTTAGGAGTGCCATGTGGGCAAAGCAAGGAGGTAAAAAGAAAGCATATTATGTCAAAGAATTTAACCCAACTTGGAAACATGATAATAAAGTGTATTTGAGTTCCTCAATCAAAGAAATAACCAAAATTTTAATTGCTCGGGTGAAGACTAGCTCCCATCATCTAAGATGTGAAACAAGTAGATGAGCAGTCCCTAAAGAAAGTTGGAAAGAATGAACTTGCATTTTTTTGCAACATAGGTGTGATAAAAACATAATGACATTTTATCAAAGAATGTGCAGTGTATGAAATTATCCTAGTGATAGCAACCTAAAAGTGAACAGTCTCTCAGTGAACTTTTTGAGTAAACAAGACTTCACAAAACATTCATAACAATAGAATCAACCTAAAAAAAAATGTAAATATAAATTAAGCAATATTGGGTGGTATCTTATCTCATGAACTTCATTATAAATCATTTCATTTCATATCCTATCAATACAATTTAAACAATAAATTATAATAACATATTAAATATAAATACAATTTAAAAGAAAATCCATACATAAAGCATAAATTTTTTTTCTATGCATAAATTCATTTTTATTGACTTGCATAGAATATGGACATCTGAAAATTAAAATTAAACTATGTCTTTATAACAAAACAAAAATATGAGATTATTACGTTGGAACTCAAATTATACTGGCTATATATTTATTTTAATTTCCAATTTATATAGTATTATTTAAAAACTCATATTATCATATTATTATATTGGAATTTGAGTTACACTTGGTATATATTCTATTTTAATATTCAATTTAATTTCCAAATTATAAAATATTATTAAAAAATTATTATTAATCAAGTTTTTTATTTCTATAAAGTTTATTAATTTACTAAATATTAAAATATAACATAGTTTTATTTTCTATTAAATTTAATATTAAGATATAAGATATGTGGCCTATGAAGACTTTAAAAAGTTTAGAAATTTACTAAATATTAAAATACGATATAGTTTTATTTTTTATTAAATTTAATATTAAGATATATGGTCTATGGGGATTATTATAATAAGTGATGATAGGATATTCTTTTAAAACTTGATTTAATATTAAGATATATGGTCTATGGGGATTATTATAATAAGTGATGATAGGATATTCTTTTAAAACTTGTAAAAGGTTATTGGTTCAAAATTAAATTCAGTCATCTTAAAGATTGGTGTTGTTCACGCTAAATTGTGTGAATGATTTTGATAATTTAAATATACCCGAGTCACTATTAATCAAACCACTCGTTAAACATAAATTCATATTACTTAACAAATAAATAAATAAACATTAAAATATATGTCATGTAAATTTTGATTTTTGAAGGTTAATTTAGAAATGTTCAATAAGAGGACTTTCCTGAAATAAATTGAAAAATATGCATGTACTTAATAAAAAAATACAATTTTTAAAATTTATATATTTAAAAAAATTTATTAAATTCGTTTTTATTTTAATTTTATTTTCAAGTTCATTATTAAATTTATTGAAGTCCATTATTAAGGGTGAAGGTAAATAATTGATGCTGAAAGGCGTCATCCTTTCTCAACATAGTGACTTCTTGTGTGACGAATGTAGCAGGGCCTCTTGTAACCGGCGCTTGCCATGATTCCTCTGGTTGGCCAGCGGGGCTCGCCATCCTGTGGGTGTGATTTGAGAATTCCTTAATGGAATAACATATTAAAAGGAAAGGGAATTAATGGGGCATAAGACTAATGCTCAATTCTCTCCTGTTATATTTGGTGAAAAACTAATAACATAGAGGAGTTGTTGACATACGTAACAGAATAGATAAGATGGATAAGATGGTAGTTTTTTTATCGGAATCAGGTTTTAAAAATTTTAAAAATTAAGTAATTGGAGTGTTTGAATTGCATTTTTTTTATGGTGAAAAAGGATTCAGCGCCATAAAAAATTCTTACTGAAGGTAAAATGCTCAAATTTAACAGCTGTAACCCAGATTTTCAAAAATCTTTGCAAAAGTTTTTTATAATCTTACCAAAATTTCTAAATTATTTTGTAAATTTTTTTAAATTACCACCAAAATAAATAAATGCCTATACAATACCGGCGCGCCATGCATAAAAAGTGTGACACTCTTATCGAATTTCACATTTCCTACTCAAGATGCATCAAACCAAACCAATCACCATCATGTTCGTTAAATCATAATAATAGTGATACATGGTGTTTATTGTTTGGGCCGATGTTCTGCCATGAAAAGAAACAAGTCAACTGCAATATGATTTGATATAATAGAAATATCAACATATGGTTATACATACCTATATGGTTTCCATTTTCCAAAATCGGAATGGTTAATTTTTTTTTTCCTATTCTGCCAATGCAGTGGTATTCGATCATACACATAAATTTCTTATTTTCTTACCTTTTCAGAATCAGTGTGGCAGGTGTACATATGCAGAGTTATGGGATTTGAAGATTAATAAGATTTTTTTTTGGTTTATTGGTGGTGTTTGTTTGTTAATAAGTGTATGTATTTTAAGTTGGGTGGATGAGAGTGTGAATAATTATAGGAGTTGTAGTTTGGAGGATAATTTTTTTTGCCGTTCCAATTTGGTAAAAAAAATTTCAAAAATAAATAATTGGAGTATTTGAATTGCTTTTTTTATGGTGGAAATGGATTCAGCATCATCAACAACTCTTAAAGCACCCAAAGTTTAACTACTGTAACTTAGATTTTCAAAAATCTTTGCTGCAATTTTTCATAATCGTATCAGAAATTTTGGGTTATTCTGTGGGTTTACAAACATGATTGAATCTATTGTGAATATTCTGCAAATATCCTTCGTCTTAGAGCTAGATGAATTGTCACGTATAAAAAAAGAGTGAAAGGTTATTGATTAAAAGAAAGAAAGAAAGTATTTTTAATGTCCAAGAGACTAAAAATAGCCTATGGGACAGTTTGTTTCTCTATCTGGCTGTTGTATTCGGCCCTTTTCTTTTCCTGTGAAGTTTTACAATAACCGTTTCCATTTTCTTGACAAACTCTTTGCTGAATAGATTATCCCAATAACTAGCTACTAGAATACCTGCATAATTTTTCGTGTTCTCTTTGAAGGCCTCACATTCTAAAATGAAATGTTTTTCTGTTTCCACTTTTCAGGAAAAACAAAAAATACATACTCTAAATTTAATTGGCCTCACATTCTAAAATGAAATGTTTTTCTGTTTCCAGTAGTAGATCCCTGACATGAATGCCAAATAAAATGTTTTTCTGTTTCCACTTTTCAAGAAAAACAAAAAATACAGACTCTAAATTTAATTAATTAATATCAACCGTAGGTTTCCTCAATCGTGGATCCCTGGCATGAATGCCATTTCACTGCACCGCCATTCTGGACACTCTCCCGATAGAGCAAACTCTTAAGCCATTCTACATAATTATATCTCTCTGGATCATCGTTACTCTCCACGCACATAGTTGCCATGCACAACATACTCGCCGCGCCAACATCACATACAGAAATGGGAGTAAGTTTGAGACTAATCGAAATCCAGTCTTGAATAATCTTGTTCATCAAACACCCTGAATTGGGTTTAACACTTCTGTGTATGCCTAAAGTCCTGACCAAGCATATGACCTCCTCTAGTGCAGGGGGGCACAATAGCCGAAAAGTGCTACAACTCTTCCCTACAAGCAACCACTTCCCTTCAACAACTCTATGGGAATGCCAGCGGTGGTTTAATTTGGTTTGATCACTGTTTTGTGTTATGAAAACTATACGGTTTCATAGGAAATCTGGACATGGTGATGCAGATTATATTTTCATTTTAAATAATGTCTCCAACCCTGCTGTCTTTATGACGGCTCTAGGGAACCTATTCATCAATTTATCAGCTAAGACAACATCTGGCTCTAACTTATATGCCTCCGGAACAACTATAGATTCCATGTTTCGAAATATTTATGGTCTAGTCTAGTGTTGGAGAGATATATCGAGCTACCACTGCACAATATGTTTGACAAAATGACATAAGAAGAAACAAATACAAAAGATTGCTGAAGAGCACTAGCTGTAAATTATTCTATTATGAGCAATCTATATATACATGCATATATATAGTTACATAGAAACAATTTGAACCAACTAAAAACTAATTTCTAAAACTGATTTCTAAACTAACACTTAATGGAAAGATTAAATCTTTTAACACTCTCTCTTAATGTGGAGGGTAGGCGCGGAGATGGACGCATCAAGGGTTTCTGCAAGGTCTCTGCATGTTTCTGCCGCCGCCAAGCCGGGGGATCAGGATAGCTCAGGCTCAGCAAGGCTCCCTTACGGTGTTGAATCCGATTCGATTGCATCAGATCTATTTGGCGTGAGAGAGGTTTTCCTGCAGGTGACGCGCGGATCTGGAGGCTGGCTTCGAGCCCCATGGGAGGCTTATCGCAGAACCCAAGCAATGGCTCCAGCCACAAAGCAACGAGCGTTTGATCCGGCCCGACCAAGGGCGCCCTGCAACCGACTTTTGCTGATTCGTTCCACACTTGTTCAGGAAGGCGCCGCCATAGGTTTTTCCCAAGTTTTCCTTACGCCAGGCAGAGAGATTTGGCAGTCGTGGACTAGACTGGATGGGGAACACTGCTATGGAAGTGCAAGAGCCCCTAGTTCTCAGAGAGTTTGGGGGCGGTTTCTTCCTGATCCGAGATCTCGGTATCTGAACCCACCGCCGAATCAACAGAAAGGAAAGGCAGAGATGAGGGATCGGCATAAGCAGGAAGCGCTTACCTCTGATCCCCAATCAATCGGTAAGATCTCGGTTCAGCAGAACTCTTCCCCCTTTCAAATTTTTATTAGAACCCCGACGGGCAAGTCTCGTGTAGTCTGGGTAACTGATGATACTTCTATTTTACATCTTAAGCATAAAATCTGGGGATTGATAGGGTACCCAGCGTCGATTCAACATCTGGTCAATGGGCACAGCTCCCTCCAGGAGTGCAGGCTTTTAAAAGATTATTCCATAAAAGCAGAGATGACTATTACCCTCAACTTGCGTTTGCGAGGGGGTGCTGTGAACCAGAACAAGCCAAGATCTGCAGGGGGAGATAAAGGGAAAGCGCCCTTCACTCAACAGCAATCAAATGGAGGCCCCTCCTACAAAAACATCCTTCAAGGGAAAAAAGCAGCAGGCTCACCCCCAGAACAGGCTGGAAATGTGCCGAGACCCTATATTGTAGAACTACAGGACCAAACCCCAACACTAAAAATCAATAGTTCAGCAACAGAGGACCATAAAAAAACATATGAAGCCCAGGCATTAATATGCCGCTTTAACAGTTTCTGGCCCAAACTAGTGGATCTATTTCATTGGATTTTCACACAATGGTCCCTGGATTGTGAAATACATCTCTGCTCCAAGGGGTTTTTTATTGTAAAATTCCAAACCTCGGAGGAAAGAGATATCATAATCAGAGAAGGGCCTTGGTTTTGGGGGTCCACGGGGTTGTTTATAACCCCATGGTTTCCAGATTTTGACCCCAACACCATGACAGTTTCCAGGTTACCTGTATGGGTGAGACTACACAACCTGCCTCTTCATTTTTGGAATGAACAGGTTCTCGAAAGCATTGGGAATAGCCTTGGGCGGTATATCAAAACAGACATGGAAAGGTTGGAACAAAGAATTTTCACCTTTGCCCGAATCTGTGTAGAAGTAGATTTAAGCAAAGGGCTACCAGAAAACATCATGCTGATTTATAAGCAGCAAAACTGGCTACAAACACTAGATTATGAGAACACTGCGTTCAGATGCAGGATTTGCAGGATGACTGGACACCTACAGAATACATGTCCAGAAGCCAAGAAAGCAAACAGTAAAAGGAAATCAAACAGGAAGCAGAGGAAAGGCTGGCAGTTTCCTCCTCCTGACTCTGAGGAGGACGAGTCAGAAGAAGAAGAGGAACTAGTTCCTCCAGAAAGTAAGCAACCCACACAGGAACCAGAGGTACAAACAGAGGACAAGACCGCACACATGGATCCACTCCACCAGTCGAAACAATCAGACAGGAACGGCGAAGACATTAGCAGCGGAGGGATTAAAAGACATCATACTTCAGAAACTTCAGACTCAGACAAGGATACAGGAACTCATATTGCAGAAAACCAGATTGTCCTAGCCACTTGTGTTCCTTCCCAAGGCGAATGGCGCAAGGTTGAGAAGAAGAAAGGCAGAAAAACCTGATTTGTGGGACGCCTTTCCCACGATCTAGTAGTTTTTACTTTTTCTGTCTCTCACTGTATTCCCTTCTCTCTTTCTCTTTTTATTTCATTCTTTCTGAATGCAAGGTAGCTTTGCTACGTCGCATTGTGTGCCAAAGCACATGAGCCCAATGGGCAATTTCTGAAAATGCTTAAATGCATATGCTATGTGTAACTTTTTTTTTATAAATAAAAGTTACCGATTTTTTCTTTGGAAAAAAAAAAAACACTCTCTCTTAATCTTGAGGGTTACATTGTTTTATGCCTAACTTTTGACATTGAAATTCAAAATTAACTTTTCCTATTGGTTTAGTGAAGATATCCACTAACTGTTCCTTGGATTCATAAAATTTGAGAACAATATCACCATTTTTTACGAGTTCACGAATGAAGTGAAAACGAGTGTCGATATGTTTTCTCTTTTGATGAAAGACATTGTTCTTCGACAAGGAAATAGCGGAAGTGTTGTCACAAAGGATTGAAATAGGTTCATTTTCTATATATCCAAATTCAGAGAGAAGTCTCTTTAGCCACACTGCTTGACATGATGTTGAATTTGCTGCAATGTACTCGGCCTCTGTTGAAGATAGCGCAACTATGGGCTACTTTTTGGATGACCACGAGATCAAGTTTCTCCCAAATAGAAAAGCATATCCAAAAGTGTTTTTCCGATCATCAATACATCTTGCATAATCACTATCTGTATAACCAACAAGCTTACTGTCTGCAGAGGCTGCATACGATAAACCATAAGTAGATGTACCTGCAATATATCTTAACACCCTTTTTCCAGCCTTCCAATGGTAGTCTTTAGGAGATTCCATAAACCTGGAAATATAACTAGCTGCAAATGCTATATCAGGTCTAGTAGCCGTAAGATACATAATATGACCATCAAGTTGCTTATACAAAGTCGCATTAACAATAGTACCCACATCATCTTTACTCAACTTTGTACCAAATTCAATAGGAGTATCCACCAGTTTACACCTGTCCATCTTAAACTTTTTCAAAATGTCAGTAGCATACTTCTGTTGACTCATAAACATACCATCTTGTGTTTGTTTCACTTCGATACCTAAGAAGTATCTCATTAATCCAAGATCTGTGATTTCAAATTCATTTTTCATTGCAGCTTTAAATGCATCTAACTGCATGTTACCTATATAAATTATGTCATCAACATAAAGATACAGTATCAAAATATTACCTTGATGATCATTCTTGATATACAAAGTGGGCTCATGGTCACTTCTTCTGAAACCATTATTCAACAAGTAATGGTCTATTCGGGTGTACCAAGCTCTTGGAGCTTGCTTCAAGCCATATAATGCTTTCTTCAACCTGTACACTTTATGTTCTTGATTTTTGATTTCGAAACCAGGTGGTTGATCAACATACACTTCTTCATTCAAAACACCATTCAAAAAAGCAGACTTTACATCCATTTGGTAAATCGGCCACTTGTTTTGTGCTGCAATAGCTAATACAAAACGAACAGTGTCAATTCTTGCTACAGGTGCAAATGTTTCACCATAATCTATGCCAAGTTGCTGTGAAAAACCTTTGGCAACTAATCTTGCTTTGTGCTTATCAACTTCACCTCTCTCATTTAACTTTGTTTTAAAAACCTATTTGACACTTATAGAGTTTTTATCATCAGGTAGATCAACCAAATCCCAAGTTTGATTTCTTTCAATAACATCGATTTCATTATTCATCGCATCTACCCATTCTTTGTCCTTTATACCCTCTTCAAAACAAGTAGGTTTAAATGAAAGAAATGCAAAATTTACAATATCATCAACATCATCTTATGCATAAATATCACTTAAGTTTCTCATTTTAGGATTATCAAAATCAGACTCAAAAGATGATGAACTACTACTGCTTGATGAACTACTATTGGTTTTGTCTTGAACCTGTAATCTTGGAGTGCATGTTGCAGGTGCTTGATGTTCTTCTAACAAAATAAAAGGATCAGGACAAATATTGTTCTCCATTTCATTCCAAGACTTGTCTTCCAGAAATTTCACATCTTGACTTACGAAAAACTTCTTAGTTCTAGGATTAAACAATCTGTATACCTTAGATTGATCACTATATCCTATAAAAATATACTTTTTTCTCCTATCATCAAGCTTTTTTCTCAATTTTTCTGGAACATGAGCGAAAGCAATACAACCAAATACGCGAAAGTGTGAAACAGTTACCTTTTGTCCACACCATGCTTCTTCAGGTACAAAACTTTGAACACTGGAAGTTGGCGATCTATTCAAAATATATACCAAACATGCAACTGCTTCAGCCCATAAATCTTTAGACAAATTTCGTGTTTTGAGCAAACTTCGAGCCATATTCATAATTGTATGATTCTTTCTTTCCGCAACTCCATTCTGCTGCGGAGTATAACTGGTTGTCGTTTGTTTTTTTAATACCATTTTGTTTGCAAAAATCAATGAATTCATTAGATTCATACTCACCTCCTTTATCAGACCTATGAACTTTAATAAACTTGCTACTCTGTTTTTCAGCCTCGGCTTTGAACTCCTTAAACTTCGAAAAGGTTTCCGATTTATATTTGATGAAATACACCCAAATTTTCCTGCTAAAATCATCAATGAAAGTAAGAACATAGAGACTGCCAGCAACTGATTTTTCTTGCGTTGGACCGCATAAATCTGTATGCACTAACTCTAGTTGTTCTTTTGCTCTATTAGACTCTGAAGCAAAACTATCTCGCTTATGTTTACCCATTATACAACTTGTACAGGAAGAGATATGATCAGACAAAGAAGGCAAACCTTTCACCATAGACTATTTTTGCAACAAACTCATACTTTGGATAGGTAAATGACCATATCGCAAATGCCACAGATCATAGTTAGTTGGCATTGAAACATTATGTGCATACAACTTCTCACTTTTCAACTGTAATTGATACAACCTGTTCTTTGTCATTGAAATCTTTGCAACAAGAGACTTATGTTTATCAACAATCGTGCAAGTAGTGTTGTGAAAGCTAACATCATAACCATGTGCATCTAACTGGCCAACACTCAAAAAATTATGCTTGAAATTGAGTACATAATAAACGTCATAGATATTCTTCACAACATTTTGTTTGGTTAAGACAGGCACAACACCCTTTCCTGAAGCTTTAACCTAGCGATCATCACCCAAACCAATAGAGGAACTCAAAGATGTATCAAGATGTGAAAATAAATCACTATGACCAGTCATATGATTACTACATCCGCTGTCTACCAACCAAACATCTTTATTAGGTACTTGCGAAGTTACTTGGCATGCCAAAAATAAAGCGTCTGATGTTTCACATTCAGTGTTTGTTACATTGGCTTTGTTTTTACTTAAAACATACTGTAATTTTCGACATTCAGACTTATAATGGCCATATTTTTTGCAGTAGTGACATTGAATTTTTGATTTATCTATCCATCTACGACCATGATCATTTTGAGACTACTCTGAATGTGCTTGAGTTACCTGTGATCTATCATCAGACTGAGACTGTCCTCTACCTTTTCCTCTCCTGCCACGAAAACCTCTGCCTCTACCTCTATCCATAGAAGCTTTAGATCTAAAAGCATGCTCTAAATTACTAATGTCTAAATTAATTCTTGCTTCATGAGCCAACAAAGAACCAGTTAATTCTTCCAAAGACAATTTTGTTAATTCTCTCGATTCAAAAACAGTAACAATCATGTCAAATTTTTTAGGCAAACATCTAAGAAATTTTTCAACAATTCTTTGGTCTTCTATTTCTTCACCATTCATCTGAAGTTGATTAACAACACCCATACCTTTAGTCATAAACTGATCAATAGTTTATGATTCAGTCATTTTAAGTGTTTCAAATTGTGTTCTAAGAGTCTGTAATCTTACCATTTTTACTTTATCATTTCCTTGATAAGCAACCTTAAGTATATCCCAAATTGATTTAGCACTTTTAGCAACAGTGATTTTAGGAAAAATAGAGTGAGTCTAAGGAATTTAAAATGCACGACTTCGCTCTACCTTATTTCTATTTGATTTCATCAAATTGTTTTCTTTGGGCAGCAGTCATACTAGCAATTGTATTTGCGTCATGTTTTGTGAACCCCAACTCTATTGATTCCCAACACCCTAAGCCTTGTAAGCGTGTTTGCATTTTAAGACTCCAAAAATCATAGTTCTTCCCACTAAATAATGGCATAGGGATTGTAAACTGACTTGTTGAGGCCATGTTTGAAGTAATCAAAAAACTGAAAACAACTCTTTTTAAAACACTTCCAAATAGATAGCACAAATAGACTTTCGATGAAGGTGATTAAAAACTATATTGTTTTTAACTCTTTTTAATTTCAACACCTTAATTTTATAAATCCCATAATTGAAGATTCACACCAACATCGAAGACATATTTCCTTTCCTTTCAACATCCTCATTCCCTTTCTTTCAACAACCTCATTAATAGGCTAAAAATCCAAACCAATCAACTAAAAAAGTGTGGCAGCTGATTACACATTTTTTTTTTTAAAACTGTGAATCAAGTAAAAAGAAAATGTGGAAGCCTTCCTCAAACGCTGATTAGACAAAATACTAAAACTAATCAAGTAAAACACTTGTCAGCCTTTTTCTAACATTGATTACACAACTATAAAAACTGTGAATCATGCACCTTCGATGACTGAACTCAATTCACGGCTTACAAATTCCTCGTTAGAGGCTCCTTCATTCAATGACTTGGCAAATCCAAACAACAAAGACGGAACTGCAGTGAAAAAGTAGGCAACAACAACTTTTCTTCTTCAAAATCTTCAAACGGTAGCTTCAAACTACTAGTGCAGGTCTTCAACAACAATCTGCTTCAAAAGCTTGATACGACAGCTTCAAACAACGAATGCAAGTCTTCAACAACAAATCTCCAGCAGTTCGCCTTTGCCCAAGAAAAATCCCAATGCTCTAATACCATGGCAAAATGACAGAAGAAGAAACAAATACAAAAGATTGTCGGAGAGCACAAGCTGTAAATTATTCTATTATGAGCAATCTATATATACATGCATATAGACAGTTACATAGAAACAGTTTGAACCAACTAAAAACTGATTTCTAAACCAACACTTAATGGAAAGATTAAACATTTTAACAATGTCTAGAAAATAAAATCAATTATATTTTCATAGTTTATAGTGGAAACCTAGGGGTTCAGGGTCGGAATTACCCTCCCCACCTTCTCGACCTTGGGTTACATGAATGAATGGGTAGATGTGATATGGTATTCTTTCAATTTTATCAATGTTTTGTTAACCAAAAGGATTTGGTAGCTTGAATCGTGGGAAGCAAAATGAGATTTAATTTCAAGAAATATATTTGATTTGTATTTCT
Organism: Pinus albicaulis; assembly: GCA_034641835.2. Lineage (NCBI taxonomy): Eukaryota > Viridiplantae > Streptophyta > Pinopsida > Pinales > Pinaceae > Pinus > Pinus albicaulis. The sequence goes on along the minus strand of CM076580.1, from coordinate 1,184,246,820 downwards.
TGATTTGTTCTGATAAGATTGTTTATTATGGCTCATGAACATCCTTATCATCTTCTTGTGGAAATAGAGTTCTTGCAGGAAAGGGCATGGGATAGTCTGAGTGGGTTTAATTTGGAGAATTTCTGAGAAGAAAAGAGTGGTATTCTTATGTTTGAGCTCAGCATGCAAATTGAGAATGGGGAAGATAACATTCTAGTCCAACAGAACAACATTTGGATCAAGAAAAACATGAGAAGACTTGCATTGATACCAAGGTTAGTTTCATTTATTTATCTCGAGTGAAGCTTCTTTATGTTCACTTGTAAGATGGTTGGTGAGGCAATGAGGAACTAAGAAGCAGGAAAGAGAAGGTATGTATTGTTTCCTATAGTGCAGAATTTTTTAAAAAGAACTCGTAGTTAAGATAGAGTATAGTGGCCAAAGAGATAAAATGGACCATTAGAAGGTGGTATAGAAGATTGGGGTTAGTCTATGATCATTATAAGATCATAAAGGAGGATGTATGTTCACTATTTGTAGCAAAACAATGTTCAGATGGATTTATAAAGTGAGTTTTCATAACTGCTTGGGGGTAAATGACCATTTGGGTGAAGAGGATTAGAATACAGTAAAGGATGTTTGGTCGGTGCTGGTCAGTAACGATTTATAGACCGTGGAGCAGCCTAAAAATTAATTTGTGGGAGAGATGGTGGGATATTGGTGTTTTTTTAGGCTGTTGTTGTGAGAAAGCATAGGGAGATACTGTTCACATTGGATTTCCTCTCTCAATCTGGGTTTTTCTGGTTTTTCCGGTTAGCTGGGGAACTTTTAACGTGATCGTCTTTTTTTAAAAAAATTCTGCGGGAAGGGGGTGGGTGATGGTGGAGATACGGGGTCGGTGGGGGATTAAAGTGATGGGGTACTATGGAGGTTGTTGTTGATTTTTTGAGATATGGACATTATGATCAGGGGCGTAAGGTAAGTATTTCTGCAGTGGTCTCTTTCTACGACACAGTACTAATTTTTACTCCTATACAACTATCATAAAGGAGGAGTTGGATGGAGTATCATTAGTGGTTTGGACCGTGGTGATGTGTGGTACTAATGGAGCCAGCTGGCTGGGAGTCAAATCCCGAGGTGGAGATTTACGATGAAGCCTTCATTCAATCATTGGAATTGGCGGAAGCAAGATGTAACGTTGACAAGTGTCCGTCTAAACATGGTATTCGGGAGGGGTAGCCTGCTTTCGTTGTAGCACCTCAATTTGGACAGAAGTGTGCAAAGGATGGTTATGCGTCTGAGATGAAAGGGTTGACGGGGACTAAGGGTCATGTTGCTAGGGGGAAAGGAGGGAAGCCCTTTAAGTCTGTGTCTAGGAGAAGACTTCTAAGCTTCGGAAATGATATCATGTGGGAGAGGGCAGACAATCTTCAATTGCGAGCGTTGATAGGAAGGTGGCAGTTTGCGAGCTAGAGCTTGGTAAACTTGCATCTGTGGATTATGGAGGTTTGGAAGAAAAAAATTAGGTATGAGCCTCGTGTGAGAAAGTTACCGTTTGGGTGGTTTCGCTATCACTTCATGAAGAGTGAAGATGTTCAAGAAATACTGCAGTGAACCTAGGTTAATGGACGCTCCTTTTTACCTCTTTATAGATGGTCGACGGAATTTCATCCTATTGAAAATGCCCCTAAGAACCACATGATGTGGGTTAAGATTCCATGATTACCAATACAGTTTTGGTCTTTGGAGGTGTTGCAGTGTATCGGAGATAGTATTGGAAAATGCAAATTCGTGGATCCTAAGTGCAAAGGGATCTTCAACAAAAGGGTTGCATGGATCCTGCTGGAAGTCTCTTTTGCGGGTGGCCTCCCAGAGGACGTGGACCTGGCGTGGGAAGGAAGGATTTACAGACAAAAGTTAGACTACTGGAACATTCCTTTTAGGTGCTTTATTTGCCATGCAACGGGGCATCTGAGGAACACCTGTGCACAACAGCGTCAAGAGTATGTAAGAGGCCTAAAAAGTGTGCCTAGCGCAGGAAATTTCAAAGGACGGGAAGGGAAGAACTTTGCTCCCATCATTACGAGTCCCAATTCTTCGGGTAAGTCTTATGTTGAACCCATTTGTTTTCAAGAATCTGTCTCTGATGTAGGGAGGGATGCTAGTGAGTTAGACCAGAGTCAGTTAAAGGAGAGGGTCGGGGGTAAGGTTCTATTAAATTCACAAGGGAATGTGGTGACTGAGAGGGCAAGGATTGGGACTGCTGGGATGTTTGAGGAGAAATCAATGTTGATTCCTCACCCATCTTCCTTTGTGGCCAATGGCCGGGGTTTTTCTGTTTTGTCGACGGAGCCTCCAGATCTTCTGGAATCTGGATCCATTATTCCCAATTCTGAATCCGTTACTACAGACCTTGCCCCTGACTTTGAGGAACCTTTCTCTCCTGTCACCGTGCCGTCCACCCAGTCACCCAGAAACTCGGTCGGAAGTGACATAGAGTTAATTTTGTTTGCACCTAAGGCTAATCTGGTTCCCCTTAGAGTGGAAAAGGGTGGGTTTTCTTCTCTCCCACTGAAAATAAGCCCTTCGTAAATTTCAAATGTCACGATTCACAGGGGGAAAGGGAGGCCCCGTATAAAAAAAAAATCACTTTCCTCATCTGGTGCAAAGGGGATTGGGGATGAGAGTCTCTTTAGGGACATACCAGTGACCTTAGCACTTGAAAGGGTTCTTAGAGCGATTAACCCTAAGGAGGATGTGTCATGACTGTTTTGGTATCTTTGAATATCTGGAGGTTGGGAGCAAGAAGAAATTTTTATCTATGCATCAATTTTTTAGATCTAGAAGGCCTTCTTAGTTTTTATTTGAGAATCGATGCATGATGTTGAAATTTTTTTTTCATGTTTTCGAGCAATGTGCCCAGATTGGCACTTGGTGGCAAAGGATGCAGTGGGGCGTTCAAGGGGAAAATTAGTCATGTGGGATCCTTCTATCGCTACCATGAAGGCATATGGATTTTTTGGTGGGATAATATTATCGGGTTTTATTAGGGGTTTTGGGCAGCAAGTTCACTTAATTAATATTTATGCGCCATATCAAAACATGTTGTCTTTCTAGCGTAGGATGGAGAAGTATGGGATTCTCAATTTGGAGAATTTGATTATGGCGGGAGACTTCAAATTATCCGTGAATGAAGGGGAGATATGGGGGGATAAGGGAAAGAAAGATCAGATGGCGTGAGACATTTCAAAGATTTTTAAGACTCATTTCCTGTGTGATCTAAGTTTCAAGGACTCGAGCCCAACGTGGTATAATGGTAGAAAAGGAAGGGAGGAAATTTATAAGAATATAGACATATTTGTTGTTAAAGAAAACTTATTGGTTAAGATGGGGGATTGGATGGCGTCAAATGGCGATGTATTAATTTCAGACCATCACCTGATAATTCTGGAGTGGTCCTTTGATAATGTCCCTGAGGGTTATCCCTTTAAATTCAACCGCTTGTGGCTTCAAGAACCTTCATTCCAAAGGATGGTGGAACAACATATGAGTCAGATTCGAGAAGTGAAAACGTATCGGCTATGGATTACCTGCCAGAGTTTCTGCAGAGTTTAAAAAGAAAGGTCAAACAATGGGAGAGGGTTAAGAAGGAAGAGATGAAGGCGTCCTTAAAAGCATGGAAATGGAGACTGCTCGTTTGCTGAAAGAAATGGAGAAGGATAACCCAAGGGATGGGATTTGGGAGAGATTGAAGGAGATAGAGAAGGAGAGGAGAAAAATTCTCTTATTTGAAGAGAAATCATGGAGACTTAAAAGCAGGGCACTTTAGTTACATGAAGGTGACAGGAATACGAAGTTTTTTCATGCTTTTGTAACTGGAAGAAAAAATAAAAAATCAATATGGAGGATCAATGTAAATGGAATTTTATACAATTCTCAAAAAGAGATACATAATGAAGCAGTAAATTACTTCAATTTTCTTTACAAGTCACGGGAGGAGAAGTGTCATGAGGAACAGATGTGGGCAGTGAACGAGATCCCGAAAATGTTTGAATATGGTAACTTACAGAAATTTCGGAAGCTGATAAGCAAAGAGGAAATATTAAGGGTCTTAAAATCATTTACAGTTGATAAAATTCTGGGGCCCAATGGATGGACCCCAGAATTTTTCATTTTCTTTGCGAAATTTTTTGTTGATCACATTAGGGATATGGTGGAGTAAGCAAAATCTACAGGCAAGGTGAGTGGAGCTATAAATTCTACGTTTTTAGCTTTGATTCCTAAAACTAAAGGGGTGGAATCCTTTGATGATTTTCGACCGATTTCATTATGCAATACTTTGTATAAAGTCATCTCAAAGACCATAGCAGAAAGGTTCAAGATTGTATTATCCAGATTTATTTCTCCTAAACAAGCGGGGTTCTTAAAGGATAGGAGCATTCATGACACAATGGCCTCTACCTAGGAGGTCATTCATTCGATACACACAAGGAAAATGAAGGCATTGGTTATGAAATTAGACCTCAGTAAAGCCTATGACAGGGTTGACTAGGGGATTCTTAGGCTTATTTTATATAAGATTGGCCTTGATAGGTTTTCAGTCAACTGGATTATGGGGTGTGTGGGTAATAATTCCATGGTTGTTATCATCAATGGTGTAGCAACTAGATTTTTCAAGCCCAGCTGTGGATTAAGGCAAGGTTGTGCTCTTTCCCCTCTCCTGTTTATTCTGATAATGGACACTCTTAGTACTCAATTAAGTATGGCTATTAGATCGGGATGTATAAGGGGAATTAGTATTTCACAGTGTAGGGAGATATCTCATAATCCCTTTGTGGATGACGTTTTTCTTTTTTGAATGCTGAATATGAAGGTGTGGCAAAAATTTTACGATATTTTTACAAAGTTCTGTAGGGCCACAGGAATGCTGTCAAATAATGACAAATCCTGCATTTATTACGAGGAGGAGGGTGAGGAATTGGCTGTGTCGATTGGAGCTATGATTAACATAAAAAATCGCCCCTTTGAGTCCGGGATTCAAATACTTGGGGTTCCATACGAAACCCAAAAAATATGAGATTAAGGGCTGGCAATGGATGATAGAAAAAGTAAGAAATAGAATTCGGGGTTGGACTGCAAGGTGGCTGTCTAAAGGTGGAAGACTCACTTTGGCACAGGCAGTCTTACAATAAATTATGGTATTCTGGGCCCATATTTATGTGATCCCTACAAAGGTACTAAAAATTATAAGGAACATTATTATGATTTTTTTATGGAATGGAGGCAAGGAGGAAGGAAAGATGCATTTAGAAAAATGGGAATTGATAATGAAGCCTACGGAAAGTGGAGGATGGGGACTCAGAGATTTACATTTATTTGGCAAAGCTCTCATAATGAAGTCTATTTGGAGAAGCCTAAATTCTAAAGGCATATGGAATGAGATAATTAGGAATAAGTATCTAAAGAATTATGGTATGGAAGACCTTTATTTGCTAGGATGGCAGAACCTCAGGGGTGGGTCGATAATCTGAAATTGTTTTAAACAAACATGGCCTTGTTTCTTAGCTAATTTAAAATGGTAATTTGGTGATGGGGCAAAGATATTAATCAGACACTCAAGGTTGTGAGGGTCACCAATATATGTCCCTCTCAGTGCTAATCTCATTCGACAACTCAATGGAAAGGGGTTTTTCTTTCTGGTTCAAACAGTAAAAGAATGATCAATGAGAGCCCAAGATGGATGACAGCAGAGGATTTAAACCTGAAAGGGCATATTAAAGAGGAATGGGAGGAGTACAATGAGGAATTGAGGAAACAAGGTTTGCTAATGAACAGAGGAGGTGACGAGGTTGTTTGGAGGGGAGAGACGAAATTTAATATGCCGGTTGTCAAGGACTCCTACAACAATTTACTAAGCACAACAACCACATTTGCAAAGATTAGTGTCTATAGGAAAATATAGAAAAACAGTGTAGAAACAAGGATGAAGATTTTCCTGTGGCTGGTTCTCTGGGGGAAAAATCTAACATGGGATACCCTTCAAAAAAGGTATCTAACATGGGTTTCTTTGACGGAGCCTCTCAACAATCCCAGTGTGGGTGTGGAGCTTGGCTGATGATCTCGCCAAACTTCCACTATAAAATTTACTGGTATGGAGGCTCAAGAACAAATATGAGAGCGAAAGCCATGGCACTATGGGGTTTAATGTGGTTTGCAAATCATCTAAGTATTGAGGATTTGTGGGTATATGGAGATTCAAAAATACTCATAGATCACCTTAATAAGGGCACTGCATTAAATTTAGGAACCTTGAAGGCATGGCTGGACAAGATCAAACACTTAAGAATATCTTTCTGCTTTATACAGTTCAATCATATTTTTAGGGAGAAAAACTGTTAGGTAGATAGATTATCGAAGAAAGGTTTGTATGGAGTTTTTGGAGATATGCACTATTCACTTTATGATTCAAATGGATAGGGAGCAACATGGACGGTAAAGTTATACTAGGATTGTGGAAGCCCACATTTTGGATATATGATCACGGTAATAGAATTTTTAGGTTGGTGTTGTTCTATCTTTTCTTAAATGGCTATTGAAGTGATATGTCAAGATGATGGAAAAGAGACTTCAGAACAGGTTTGGAAAATTCAGCAAGACTTAGAGGGTCTCAGATCGTTTTTCATGGACCATATCGGGGAGGGCATGACTGGCGCCTGTGTCTAATGATCACATTTTTTTTATAAATGATTTTCTGTTTGGACTACTTACTATGTTAAGAGCCTTGGTCTACTTAAAGCTGAGTTATAGTTTCTTAAAAAAAAAGTTAATATTTTGATCTGGAATTGTTATATAAGTTGAAAATGAATGTATTACTTATGGAGAAGTATTTAACTCTTGATCTGGTACATAATATAAACCATAAGTTTTTTCTGCTGGAAAAAAAATCATCTTCTTGTGAAATGTAGGGCACAACAATAAACTTCGAAGAAATCAGTTTAAGTGTATGTCGCTATACCCATTTCTCTTTCTTATCTAATGGGTGGTCACTAACTGAGATAGGTCACATGTGCTTGTCTTTCCATTTTCAGAATCACCACCAAACCACAAAAATAAATGGGTAAAACCCTAATGCATTTTCCAGGTTTTTCTGATGTGAATGTTTGCAATTTCGGCCTAAAACCTAACTTTGAATACCATATGTTTTGTTCCAATAAGAGAAATCTCATCCGTGTCAAGAAAGAAATGAAATGAAACCAAGATATAATGTAGCACATGTTTTAAAAAACATCGCTCTAAAATGAAACAAAGGAATGGAAACTTGCAGGACAATCCCTCAATTCGCATTATGTATAAATTTTATTTTCTATTTATTTATTGTTTGGGAAATTTAGTGAGACCATACCAAATCATGAATTTATGTCTAGTTTGTTTTAATGTAAAACCCCTTATAAGTATATGATGTAGCTGACTATTAGAAATTTTGTTGTTTGCTTTGTTGTTTTAGTTATATATATATATATATATATATATATATATATATATATATATATATATATATATATATATATATATATATATATATATATATAGTTTATTTGGGGCCCCCGCCGGGTGGAGTCGCCTTTCCGGGCTCGCCGCGACGCGAGCTCATGGTCAGGAAGACCCCGAGCATCTCTTGCAAGGTCTTCCCCCAGCTGCCATGGAGGATCTGGGTTCACCCCAGGCTCCTTCACCACCTACCGCCAATAAAGCCTTCAGATCGGTGCTGGCTTCGTTCCCGAAGAAGAAGAAAACATAAGCTACTAAGTTTGTGAAAAAACTTGATGACATCCCAAAGATTTCTCTGCCTCCTGAGGGGCCGATCTAGGTGGCCCTATCTCTGGCATATCGTGCTCTTGTAGGACAGTTTACGGGCCTTTGGCCCTCTCCTAAAACAACTGAGACTTGGGTCGTGAAAAACTGTGTTCCTCTGATCAAGAACAGTGTCACCTCTTACTTTTTGGGCAGGGGCTACTTTATGTTCGAATTCAACTCAAAAGAGGATAAAGATCTGATCTTTAGGAATGACCCTTATTTCATGGGCCCTCAGGGGTTGTATCTCAACAAGTGGACGTCGGACTTCGACCCAGTAGTAGATGTCCCGACGACTGTTCCAGTTTGGGTAAGGCTTCCAAACCTACCAGTGCACTGTTGGAACTGGGATTCATTGAAACACATAGGCAATGCTCTGGAAAAATTTATTGATCGAGAAAATAAAAAATATCAATATGATTATGCCTGAATCTATGTCGAGGTCGATCTAGTGGTGGGTCTGCCGGAGGCAATAAAAATCAATGTTGGAAGTTGGTCCCATGTGAAAAAGCTGGACTATGAGCAGCTTCCCTTCAAATGTCAAAAATGTCACGAATATGGGAATTTTTCTAGAGGCTATCCGAGCAGTGGAGAGGCAGAGAAAGGAAAAGAGGAGGGCTGGAACCAGGTTAAGTGGTTAAATACTTCCAATAAAAACCTAAAAGTTGTTGGGGCTCCAAAAGGCAAAGGTTCTCAGCATGCTTCTGATCAACAAAACCCTATACCTAAAGGGCAAGAAAATAAATTTGGGCCTCTCAGTTCAGCTTCAGTAGAGGTCCAGGAGATTGAGATGCAAAAGAAAGGAACTCCAGACAAAGGGACACCCTCAGGCTCAAAACAAGGTGAAAGCACTTTAGAAAGATCTAAAGAAAAACATGCAGAAGCTGAAGATGAGGAACAAGACTCAGAGGAATCTGAGGAGGAAGGAGAAATAGGGGAATCACAAATCTCGGCTAGAAGATAGACAAGAGGTCGAATGCTTGCCCGAGAAAAGAGAGAAAAAGAAACATACAAAGATAAACTTCAAGGCAGTCAACCAACCCTTGAGAAACTATTGGAAAAAACACCCAAGATGACAAGAAATTAGACACAGGGCTCCAAGAGAGCTCACCACACTCAGAAAAGTAAGTGATGAAGGTTGTCTCCTGGAACTACAGAGGTTTGGGAAGTAAAGTAAAAGAAGAATCCATGAGAAGCATACTTCGGATATAAACCCCAGACATTCTTCTAATCTAAGAGACAAAAATGAAGGACAAAGTCTTCGTCCAAACAAGTAAGAAATTTTGGAATGAAGTTGGAGGATAGGCCATCTCTGCTCGAGGAGCTTCAGGCAGACTAGGCACTCTATGGAACATAAGCAAATACTAGCTAGTCACTGAGATCCTAAACACTCATTGGTTGTATCTGAAACTCCAGTATAATGAAACAAAGGAGGTAATTAGCCTTTTCAATGTATATGTCCCAGTTAATGCAGGAGAGAAGAAGTCCTGCTCGGATTCTGTCAAAAATCTGGCAGAAATAGAGAACCTAGAAAACATCATCATAGTTTGAGATCTTAACCTCACCTTGCTTACAGCTAAGAAGCGCGGAGGCAGCATAGTGAGAGATCCAGCAAGGGAATGGGTGGAGGACCTCATGCAAGATTGGGATCTACTCGACATCAAACCCTTAAAACATAAGTTCACTTGGTCAAATAAAAGAGTTGGTCCAGGTCATATTGCTGCTAGATTAGACAAATTTCTTATTCAAAGTTCTTTTCTGCTTCTAGGACTAGAGACTAGAATGCAAATTCTCCCTTACAGTGTCTCATATCATAAGCCAATCATGCTTGAGTTGTTGACCCAAAAGGACCTGGGTCTTATTCCATTTAGATTTAGTCCTCTATGGATTTAAAACTCGGACTTCATGGAAAGAGTCAAGGAAAGTTGGAACTGCCCTGTAAATGGCTCGCCTTTCTTTGTTTGGGAGGAAAATCTTAGAAGATTGAAAGTTGCGTTAAAAAGCTGGGTTAAAACCCTCCCCAATCCAGCAGTAGAAAGGAAACATGCTCAAGCCAGTCTTGAGACCCATTATCAACAAATGGAAGACGCAGCCATTACTAAGGAAGCTCTTGAAAAGAAGGCCGAATTACAACATAAGTTTCATAAGGCCTGTTTTGAAGAGGAAGAGTTTTGGAGACAAAAATCTCGCAGTCTTTGGCTTAAGGCAGGAGATAGAAATACATCCTTCTTCCACAAGAAAGCCTAAGTGAGAAGATGCTTCAATTCCATTTCAAAAATCAAGGAGGAGTCATCTACCCACAAGGATTTCATGAGCACTAAAAGGGCAGCCTTCACCCATTTTAAAAACCTGTACAATGAAGAAGGTGTGGGGAATCAAACTTCTAAATTCTTGGATGCGGTTCCCACAGAGATTACCTCCAAGATGACTCAGTCCCTGGAGGAAAAGGTCTCTAGAGAAGAAATAAAGGTTGCCCTCTTTGATATGGATCCCGAAAAAACCCCCGTACCAGATGGATTCACAGCAATATTTCTTCAATCATGTTGGCTTATAATGGAAAAGGATCTGCACAAAATGGTACTGAAATCTCAAGCTTGCCAGAAAATTGGGGGCAACACTAACTCTGCCTTCCTCACCCTCATTCTGAAGGAAAAGGGAGCCAATGCTTTTAACAGATTTAGGCCTATTTTGTTATGCAACATTGGCTACAAAATTATAACCAAGGTGATAGCCAACCGGTTGAAAGGTATCCTTCCTAAAATTATTCCAGAAAACCAAGGTGGCTTTGTGCATGGAAGGCAGATTGTTGATAATTTCATTCTTGTGCAAGAGGTGATCCATTCAAGCATTCAACGAAAAGAAAATGTAATGGTTGTTAAACTTGATCTAGCTAATGATTTTGATCGAATTAGGCACAAATTTATTCTTGGGGTTTTGCACAAGTTTGGATTTGGGACTGAATTCATTAACTGGATCCGTGCTTGTATCACTAAGCCTTGGATAGCCCCCTTGGTGAATGGGCGAGTTGCGGGCTTCTTCAAAGCTACAAGAGGTCTTCAACATGGATGCCCTCTCTCTCCCCTCTTTTTTGTTCTCCAAGCATCTGGGTTAAGTTTTTACTTGAACTAAAAGCTGATTGATCAAGAAATTTTGGGTCTAAATATAGCAAGAGGTGTTAAAAATATTAACCATGCTTTGTTTGCTGGTGATACTTTGTTGCTGGGTGCAGCCTCTCTGCTTTCTACCTCCAAATTTAAAGAAGGGTTGGATGACTATTGTGATGCCACGGGCAACAAATTTAACAAAGGGAAGTGCTATATCTATTGCAGGAACATTTCAACCCGCATTCTAAGTGCTATTTCCAGATGCCTGGATTTTGTAGGCTCTGTTAATTGGACTTCTTTCAAGTACCTGGGCCTTCCTATTTTTCAAAAATCCGCCTTTAGCAGAGATTGGCTCCCTTTGATCGATAAATTCAAACTTAGGGATTCTCTTGGCTTAACATTGCTGGTAAGACAATGCTGATCAAAGCAGTCCTTAAAAACCTTCCTATTTTCCAATTCTCAGTTCTGTTGGCTCCTATCTGCATCCTCAAAAAGATGGAGGAGCTCATTCAAAGATTTTTCTAGAAAGGAGGAAAACAAAACGAAAATAGAATCCCTCTTGTCAGCTGGGAAAATGTTACCAAACCTCTAATGGAAGGTATTTTGAATTTTAAATTGCTCTGATCTCAAAATATTGTGATGGGAGCCAAAATTGTATGGAGAATAATGGCTCCCAAACCAAGCTGGGCACAGAAAGCGTTATGGTGTAAATAATTTAAGGGTCAAAGGAAACGCTGTTTAGACAGCCCCCTCCCTATCTCAGGCACACAATTGATCAAACTCTGTGCGCTGGCCATTCCATTGATTCAATTTCAAGCATATTGGATACCTGGTAATGGTAAATTAATTGATATCTTGCAAGACAACATTATGCGCAAACCGCCTCTGGAAGATGTTCCCACACTGCGTCCACTACGCATTTGGATGACAAACGCAGGCTTATCCTCTCTATGGGACATCTCTCACTGGGATGAATGTTGCTGGTCGGGTTGGAAGGATATTCAGGTCCCTGTGGAGTTGAAGGCAGAATTCGACTCTTTGCTTGCCCACCTCCATGGCATGGCACCGTTGCATGAAAGGTTGTTGGACAAGCGTGGCTGGGGCCAATCCGACACTTACTCTGTTGCCCTGGGCTATGAAAAAAGTTTGGAGATGCCCCACATTCCTCCAAACCCAGCGATCTGGAAGGGGTTATGGAGCCTCAAATCCATTCCTAAAATTGATTTCTTTTGCTGGCTTATGTGCCATAACAGGAATTTAACAGATGACAAATTAAAAAAAGAGAGGTTTCCAAGGTCCCTCAAGATGCCAGATGTGTTGTGAAAATTAAGAGAATGTTTGCCATATTATGTTGGAATGTAAATTTGCTGCAGAGGTTTGGCATGAGGCTCTAGCTCCTTGGGGCAACAACTTCGTTCTTCTGAACTCCATACTTGATCTATTTGCTAATTGACTTCACAAATACCCTGGGGGGCTCCCCAAGAACAACAGTTTCAAAGCCTTTTGGCTCTCTCTTCCAAAGATAATCTGTTGGAAAATCTGGCTTGAAAGGAATAGCAGAATTTTCAGAGACAAAGAGCAGATTGCAAAAATTGTCATAGTTAAGATTAAAAGTCAATTGAAAGAAATATTGGGTGGGAACCTCAAAGAAACCAATTTAAGCCAGAAGGATATGGAATGGGGTAACATGATGGGCCTTAAATTCTCTGCGGAAACAAGGAAAAATAAGATGAGTGAAGATTGGAAATTCAGACTCAATGAGAAAGACTTTTCAGAATGCATTATTAAGCAAGCCACACACTCCTTGTTCTTTGATGGGGCTGCCAAAGGTAATCCTGGGAGAGCTAGTGCAGGTGGGGTTATTAAGAATCTGGAGGGCATAATTGAACATAGTTTTACCTGGGGCTTGCATCATTCCTCAATCATTCAAGCTGAAGCACTTGCTCTTCTCCAAGGCCTCATGCAAGTAAAAAAATTTGGCATCAAAGAGGTAATCGTGATAGGTGACTCTCAATCCATCATAAAAGCTATTGTGGATAACTCTGTTCCTAAAGATCTCAGATTTGCTAGATTGGTGAAGAGAATCAATTCAATGTCTAAAACACTCCAAAGGGTGAACTTCTTCCATGTTCTACAGGAGAATAATAAGGACGCAGATATAGAAGCCAACAAAGCAGCTCTTCTTTCCACTGGCACTCTTTCAAGTGACAGGGAAGATGAATGGGCTCCTATTCCTTAATTTCCACTCTCATGTTTTACTGCATTTTATTACAGCAGCTTGTTTGTATCCACAAGTTAGGGAAAATTTCGGAGATTGAAGCGATAGCTAGTTGTAAGAAGTATCGGCATATTAATTCTCGAGCCATAGATATCATGACAGGCGAGAAAATTTGGGAATTGCCCCCAAATTTTGTAATATGTTTCGAGGCATTCATGCCAAAGATCTAATACAAATCCATAACCGTTCTTGTAAAAAAAAACTAGTTTATTTAAATTCTATATTTATAAAGTGGAAACCAGATTGTTTATTTATAGGTTTAATTTAATTGTATATTTATAAAGTGAAGTTTTTGAGAAAAATAATTCTAGACAGTTATAAAATTTAGAAATGTTGCAATGTATTAAAATTGGAACCTTTTTTTTTTTTTTTTTTTTTTTTTTTTAAAGAGTTTAAAAAAATGGATTTGCCAAATATTTATATAATATCAATAGTTGTTTTTTTTTTAATATAAAGATGAAAAAAATCATCTTCAGTCAATTTTGCTAAAAGAAAATGGATGTTCTCGTAATATTTGAAAATGTAACAAGAATGTAAATTTGTATGGGTTGCATGTTTCTATATTGATATTTGGAGGATTTTTTTGTATTGGTTATTTATTTGAAAATGTAACAAGAAATGTAAATTTGTATGGGTTGCATATTTCTATATTGATATTTGGAGGATTTTTTTGTATTGGTTATTTTTTTGTTCTTTTTCAAAAAAAAATCCTTTTACTATATTCATATAGATATAAATATAAAGCAAAAGACACTTTCAATCAGGCTCATTTTAAGATTAGTTTTATACCATAAATTAAATAATAAAGTATAAAATAAATAATTAAATAAAATTGTATGATAAGAGTATACTCGTCAATTGTATGTTAGAGTCATTTTATTATGAAAGTTGTTGCATTACATAAATTTATTGAAATTCATTTTAGAAGTTATTTGTACTATTTTTTCTTTATGACATGTCAATATATTTAAATGCTAAACTATTCACCAACCACAAAAGAGAAACATAAGCCTTTCAAAAATATTCACCATGTATCTAAACATAAGTTAGCATAACCACATTAATAAATGTAGTAGAGTCATTTTATTATGAAAGTTGTTGCATTACATAAATTTATTGAAATTCATTTTTAAATTTATTTGTATTATTTTTTCTTTATGACACATCAATACATTTAAACACAAAACTATTGACCAACCACAAAAGACAAACATAAGCCTTTCAAATATTCACCATGTATCTAAACATAAACTAGCTCAACCACATTAATGAATGTGGTTGATATATGCCAATAGGCATATATGAAAATCAACCATGGTTACCCATGTTTATTTTAGGGTTTATATACCTTGGGTTGATAATATCAATCCACTTGATATATTAATCTAAGGGTTCAAATTATTAGGGTATAATATTATTCATAGGGTTTATAAATCAATTCTAGGATTTAATATAAATCCCTTGGGTTTATAACCATGGTCTAGCATGGTCCAACATCACATTGTGAAGAAGATTGTCTTAATATGAAATTCAACCATGGTCTAACGTCGCATTGTGACAAAAATTGTCTCAATATGAAAATCAACCATGGTCCAACATAGTATTTTGACAAATATTGTCTCCATATGGAAGTCAATCATGGCCAACCATGGTCAACTATGTTCCATTGTCGCATTGTGACAAGGATTGTCTCAATATGAAAATCAACCATGGTCAACAATTATAATATTAATCCTTGGGTTTATAATCATGATCAACAATGGTCCGACGTCACATTGTAACAAAGATTGTCTAAATATGAAAATAAATCATGGTCAACCATCGTCAAACATGGTCAACCATGGTCCAATGTCACATAGTGACAAAGATTATCTCAATATGAAATTCAACCATGGTCAAGCATAGCTAACCATGGTCCAACGTCACAATGTCATAAAGGTTGGCTTAATATCAAAAACAATCATGGTCAACCATGGTCCGACGTCACATTATGACAAATTTTGTCTCAATCTAAAAAGAAATCATGGTCAACCATGCTTATTTTACCATTTAGAATATTTATCATAGGGTTTATATACCTTTGTTTATAATATTTATCTTATGGCTTATCATAGGATTTTCTCAAAATGAAAATCAATCATGGTCAACCATGGTAAATCATGGTCAACATTGGTCAAACATGGTCAACATTGGTCAAACATGGTCGACCATGGTCAATTATGGTCAATCATGATTGACCATGGTAAAAAATGGTCCAACGTCACATTGTGACAAAGATTGTCTCAATATGAATATCAACCATGGTCATCCGTGTTTGTTTTAGGTTTTGTAATATTTATCTTTAGGTTTACATACCTTGGGTTTACAATATTAATCCATTGCGTTTAATATTATTCCCTTGGGTTTTTAGTATTAATTTCTTAAGTTGATAATATCAATCCCTTGGGTTTATTAATTTGAGAGTTCATATTCCTAGGGTATAATATGTTGGTTGCAACAAGAAACAGTGAAATTGGCATCCGGAAACAACATCCTTGGTCCTAGTGAAAATTAAGCACCTACACTAGGTGGGGCCCACACAGGCTATTTTTAGGTGGAAGTCTATTTTTAGATGCATGAGAAAATTCTATTTATAGATGGTGAGAAAATTATATTTATAGATGATGTTATATTTTTAGATGTATGTGCGAGTTCTATTTATAGATCGCATGCCTATTTATAGATGCATGTTGACTATTATTATCCCTTAATAATAGTTGGACAATAAACAATAATCTATTCTCAATGTGGAAAATCAGTTAGCTAAGTGAATTTTGAGTTAAGAGGCTGGTTGGTGGGACATGCAACTAGACTTGAGTTGTAACTGAGTGATTCTAGTTGTAATAGTGTTGGATGTGTAATTATGTGAGTTGTAAAGTAGTTTAACTCAGTTAAGTGAGTTAAACTCAATTGTGCTAGTTGTAACTGAAGATGTAACACTAGTGAGATATCAATGAATTAATTATTTAATTAATTCAAAAACAGTGGTCTCACATGCAACTGAATATTTACTACTGTTAAATACATGCATGTCAGATTGAGTAGAGACCCAATTGAGATGTAGGTGAAAGGGATAGTTTGACTATCAGTTGTGACATTAGTGGGTGCACACATGCAACCAAACACACATTGGATGTGCCTATGAGTATTGTGCAGTCAAGGCAGGCAAGAATGATTCATCCATAGGTTCTTGACCATAAGGGATTGCGCAATGGAGGCAGGTTGTCTGGAGGCAGTATATTGGCACGGGAATTTGCCAATTTTTGTATGACAGTGTGAGACAATTGTATATTGTACTAAGAGCTCTTAGATTAAAGTTTTGTATGAGATTGTTTCATGATCCATGATATATACATAATATATGATAGTGGGGTTTTTAGCTTTATGCTTTCCCGGTAAAAACATCTGTGTTATGTGTGATTGATCTTTCTTCTTGATATTGCAATTGGCGATCGTGTTTTAAATTCTGCAAGATTTTTTGTAGAAGTGATTTTGTATTTAACAGTGGCATATAATTGTTAGATCAGGAGAATCCATGCAATACATAATTTGTATTAAAATTTCTACATGGTATCAGAGCACAGAAGATTGCAATTTTGAAGCAGGAGCTGAGTTTGTTGGTGGAAAGAATTCGAATTTGCAGAAAGATTTTCTTGGTGCTACAGTTGAGTAAACATCAAAATGGCTTTCAATGGATTATGGCTAGAGTATGCACTTGAGGGAAGCTCGAACTACATTTCTTGGAAGGACAGGATGGAGGTGGTGCTCGAAGATAATGGCTTGAAGGAATTCATTGACAAAGATGTTCCTAAGCCTACTTCGACAGATGATGCATTACTTGATGCATGGCAAAAGAAAGTAGCAAGGGTGAGGAGGATTCTGTTGGAAGGTGTACGAGACCACATTGTCTTAAGCCATCATGGGAAAGCCGCACAATGTGCTATGTGGAAGGCTTTGACAGATCTATTCCAAAGCAGCAGCGACCATAGGAAATTGGCGTAGAAAGATAAACTCAGGAAGGTCAAGATGGAAAAGAATGAAACTATTCCGGTATACTTAACAAAGTTTGTAAAATGTAGGGATGAGCTTGGGAGTGTAGGAATAAGTGTTTTTGATGATGATTTGGTGAGTTTGGCTCTCTTGGGACTTCCTAATAGTTGGCACAGTTATGAAGACTCTGTCAACAGACGGGAAAAACTGCCAGATTGGGAATGACCGTGGTCAGATCTAGTGTAGGAGGAGTTCAGGAGGAACACCAGAGATTGCTCTTCATCAAAGCATGATGATGAAGAGGATTGTGCTTTGGCTACCAAGGCAAAGAAGGGGAAGGGGAAGAAATTCCATCCTAAATCTGAGGCCAGTGAATATGGCAAGGAGCACAAATTGTCCAAATTGAAGTGTTTTCATTGTCACGAGTATGGACATATTGCCATAAATTTTCCACAAAATAAGAAGAACAAGATGGTTGTTGGAGCTGCAGCTGGTGAGGCTCTTGCCTCACAATTTCAGCTTGATTTCTCATTGATTGCATGCATGGTATCAAGTGCATGGGATCGAGGTGGTACTTGGATAATGGTGCTTCCTTTCACATGACGGGAGATAAGAAACTTTTCAGTGACTTGGAGGAGAAAGATCTCTAGATGCATATTGAGTTAGGTGACGATGGATGATACAGTGCGACTGGCATTGGTACCATTACATTTCAGAGGGCGTTAGGTAAACTCTTTCATTTAAAAGATGTTATGCATGTACCAGGTTTGAAGAAAAAATTAATCTCAATCGTGATGTTAGAGGATAGAGGCTATGTTGTTGTCTTTAGTGAAGGAAAATTTTTCCTGTGACACAAAGCAACAAGGCAAGCCAAGAAGATTGGGATTCAAGTTAAGAATATCTATAAACTTGATGTATATGGGATTTCTACAGAGCTTCCTACTGTTGGGAAGTGTGAGAAATCCATGCAATTGACCCTTGAGAGGGAGCTGGATTTGCATGCAGGTAAGAGTGAACCTCGTGATGTGGAGCAGCCACAAGATGAGGATCATGGAGTGGAAGAAACCACTCATGTAGAGAAATTTTGTGCCAAATGGGCAGAGGGATTGCATGCGGCTATACCACCAGGTGAGAGGTGGGGCAACATGCATGAATAATCCCAAGAATAAATTTCTGGGCAAGATTCATTGAGATGGTGTGGATCTCATGAATTGAACCTCGATATGAGGAGACCACAGTACAGCAGTAGCAGGATCAGTTAGATTGATGCAGTCAGATGTCATGAGGACATGAAATCAAAGTGACAGTGTTGGATACTGGAGTGCGGATCAGAGTTGACAGCAAGTGCAGAGTGCATGGATGTAGAGGTCAACAACGCAGTGGATCCTGAAGACATGTGTAGTTGGTACCAGCAGAAGTCAGAAGACTTTGATGACAAATGCATTATACTAATTCAGTTGTTTGGAGGATATTTAGTTTCGGAAGTGTTGCATGTGTGAGAAACACTAGAGAAGTGTTGCATGCAAGAGTTATAGGGCACATGCAAAGACATTCCTTTCTTGTTGTGAGGGAGCGTTGAAGGTTGCAACAAGAAATAGTGAAATTGGCATCTGGAAACAACATCCTTGATCCTAGTGAAAATTAAGCACCTACACTAGGTGGGGCCCACACAGGCTATTTTTAGGTGGAAGTCTATTTTTAGATGCATGATAAAATTCTATTTATAGATGATGTCTATTTATAGATGGTGATAAAATTCTATTTATAGATGGTGATAAAATTATATTTATAGATGATGTTCTATTTTTAGATGTATGTGCGAGTTTTATTTATAGATCACATGTCTATTTATAGATGCATGTCGACTATTGTTATCACTTAATAATAGTTGGACAATAAACAATAGTATATTCTCAATGTGGACTTGGAAATAGTTAACTGAAGTGGAAAATCAGATAGCTAAGTGAATTTCAAGTTAAGAGGTTGGTTGGTGGGACATGCAAGTGGACTTAAGTTGTAACTGAGTGATTCTAGTTGTAGCAGAGTTGGATGTGTAGTTATGTGAGTTGTAAAGTAGTTTAACTCAGTTAAGTGAGTTAAACTCAATTGTGCTAGTTGTAACTGAAGATACACTAGTGAGAGATAAGTGAATTAACTATTTAATTAATTCAAAATCAGTTTTCTCACATGCAACTAAAGATTTACTACTGTTAACTACATGCATGTCAGATCGAGTGGAGACCCAGTTGAGATGTAGGTGAAAGGGACAGTTTTACTACCAGTTGTGACATTAGTGGGTGCACACATGCAACCACACACACATTGGATGTGCCTATGAGTATTGCGCAGTCAAGGTAGGAAATAATGATTCATTCAGAGGTTCTTGACCATCATGGATTGCGCAGTGGACGCAGGTTGTTTGGAGGCAGTAAATTAGCACAGGAATTTGCCAATTTTTGTATGACAATGTGAGACGATTGTATATTGTACTGAGAGATTTTGGATTAGAGTTTTGTATGAGATTGTTTCATGATACATGATATATACATAATATATGATAGTGGGGTTTTTAGCTTTATGCTTTCCCAGTAAAAACATCTGTGTTATGTGTGATTGATAGGAAATCCCTCCCCTTTGAATTTCATATTCCAGTGGAGCCAGACCGAATCCCTTTGGAGTTTAATATCCCAGCAGAGCCCAAATGACACCCAACATCTACTATACAGGGGCCACATCAACCATGTATAGAACAAGACAAACCATACATGCCGAAAATGGCGAAAAAATTCCCAATACATACAATAAAAACTTCTTGTTTGCATCATACCCATTCTGAACAATAAAATACCAAATGTAATTGAAATAAGTTTGGAACCATTTGGGTTAGTCCAATTCCCCTTTAACAAGTAAATTGCTTCAATTCTCAACACCAGCCATCTACAGGGGATAGTATAGGTTATGCGAGTCACATTGATAACTTCAACTGATTCCATACTTGATCAGGAGCTAAATTTTTTCTCACGAAACTTGAACGACCACATAGTGCTCGTCGTCCTGAATCCAACACAAATCGTTTCGTGTGAAATCGACACTGCCGAGTCAACAGTCTGTCTTGCTGAAAAGGCATGCTGACTGGGCAGGTCAAAGTTTAGTCAACCTTTTCCTCCGACAAATATCTGACTACCAAGTGGCAGGTGCTAGTTGGCGCATTTTTGTATGTGTGGTGGCATTTTCTTATTGGTTGAAGTTTGGACCAATGAGGAGGAGGCACATGGTTGAGCCTGGGGCCACCACATGTCCCCCTCATGGCAGAGAAAAATTGGTTAGGGACCGGAAGGACCGAACAGGGGTCGAACACAACACCTCTGCCCCGCTATCAAGACATGCCACCACTCTGCCTACCACTTGTTTCTTAACCTATTACTTCTCCGCATGTATTTAAAGATTAATCAATGTACCACTGGGGAGGGGGCAATGGAGACCATACCCGTAGGGCCAGCCCCCAAGACACATGACTAACACTTGGAGATCATCGGCGGAAGCGTTGGGCGCTTAACCTTAAGTGCAATCACTTAACACTAAACTGTATTTAATTAACTATAATCCAATTTAATTAGCCCTTAAACTAGTTCGATTAACGAGCACTTATCAGTTTAACTAACAGTTAAGTGGGTATTAGTATCCAACAGTTAAGTTGGCGGGTTCGAAAAATCCAACATATTTTCCAAAATTAATGCCAGTTAGCCCGAGTTAGCTCTAGTTAGCTAAATTTGGGGAGGAAATTGTGGGCAAACTTGGAGAAGTCATAACTCAGCCAAAAATCGACCAAATTGGATGCAGAAAGAGGCTAAGGGACCATTTTTTAGTATTTTGGACTCAATGGAATAGGTCTCAGGAGCCATAGAGCACTCTAGATAGGATTTTTTGCAGGTTGAAGCCAAAGGGTACCATGATCAACCATGGTGTTGAAACAACTCATGGAGGAGTTTGATGTTGAAGATGTCCTTGCAAGGGTTATCTACTCTCGATGTTCATTCTGAAATACAAAATTCATCAGTGCTGTAAATTTTCATACTTATTTATTTTTTATGTCATTGAAGGAGAGTTTTATTCATGTACTACATGGTGTATTGTGCTGTAATTGTAGGTCTTTGAAGTTTGAGTTTAGGATCTAGGTGTAAGATGCCTAATGATTATTTATTGTTATATGCTTGACAGAAGGTTAGAATGCTTATGGAATGATGTACTTGCAGTAGTATGTTTCTTTATAGGAGAAACTTATCATTCCCTTGTTCAACATTGGATGTACTCCTTGTTACATTAATTGAGCTTAATGAGAAGGGATCAAGCCATAGAGCTGATCCAAGGAGATGTAGCCCAGGAGGGGTGAACTCCT
The DNA here is from genome assembly GCA_034641835.2 of Pinus albicaulis. Classification (NCBI taxonomy): domain Eukaryota; kingdom Viridiplantae; phylum Streptophyta; class Pinopsida; order Pinales; family Pinaceae; genus Pinus; species Pinus albicaulis. The sequence goes on along the minus strand of CM076580.1, from coordinate 1,184,225,183 downwards.
TCAACAATTGCTGGTGTTGACTGATGGTTATATGTTCTCATTCCATGTTTGATGTCATGTAACAGAATTCATAAACAAAAAATCACCAAAATCACTTAACACCACCTACTTCTACTTGCTATTTGGAGGAAAAACCTTAGACACAAATTTTTACTGTTCTGAACAGGATCTTAGCATAGCATTATTAATATTCCAATTCAGATCAGTTGGTATCAGAGCACATGGTTTTATTTGTTTAAGAAGGTTTTGTTTGTTGTGTAAGTGGTGTTTTTTGAATCTCAAGTGAGGAGAAAGAATTTGGAAAGGAGAGAAAGTATCTACCACTAGTTCTACCTCAAAGTTCCAGCTTCAGGCTTCAAAAAAAATATGTTTCAAGGAGGAGAGTCTACCAAGATTTCAGAAGATGTAAAATCTTATAGAAAGGCTTTTATAGACATGGCATATATGGTTAAGGTCCTCTATGAAGATAGGGACACCAAGTTTCATGGTGAAATATCTAAACCACCTCTAGGTGAAGAATGTTATTCAAAGGAAGAGGGAGACAAGAATGGTGTCAAGTCACCATTCTCTCCACAAACTTCATGTTTTTCTACAACCCTTATGCAAGATGCATGTGTAGAAATTCCTTCAAAAAAAAATGATGGACAAGTTTGTGCCTTTTTTCTACATGATATGGAGGATTAGGTTCAATCAGTACCTAAGTTTGGGGCGATGAAGGAAGATAATAAAAGAGTCCAAGTGGACACCTCCAAGATCAAAAGGGAGTTTGCAAGAATATTTGTCCCTCAAGAAAAATATGGAACAATTGATAAGAATTTGCATGCTTCTTTTCATAAAAGTGTTGAAGAAAGTTATTTTGCGGCTTTTGAAAAGTATGATAATGGAATTGGATCCAAGCTCTTGTATAAAATGGGTTACAAGGGAGGAGGTCTTGGTGTGAACCAACAAGGCATCGAGAACCCAATTGAAGCCAAAGAAAGACCTAAGTATGAAGGCTTAGGTTATGTTGCAGCGAAAGAATGGTCTTCTGACGAAAATTATTGTGTACCATGTACCTTTTGTCACAAAAGAGGACATGAGGAGGCAAGGTGTTGGATTTTTCATCCAGAACTAGTACCTACTTGGTTATTCAAATACAAGAAAGACTTGAAGGTATCTCCAGAGAGATATCAGAAAGATGAAGAAGATAAGAAATTAATTTCTTCTCACCATGAAAGTCTTACTGTCCATGCAAGTTCTACGTGCAAGAAGAGAAACTCAAAGAACAAGAAAAAGAGGTATAATCATCCCGTTGTATCAAATGTTTTTCAAGATGGGAAACAAAATGAAAATTTGAACAAATTGTTGAAGAATGTATTTCCATGTACTTTTTTTCATTCATCTAAACATAGTGTAGATAAGTGTGAAAAGAGGGAAGCATTTCTCAAAAGGATGTACATGTCTATTGGAAAGAAACCCGAAAAGGGAAAAGTTAATCCAAAGTCAGAGGCATGTGAGCCAAGAAGATCTCAAAGAAATTTTTTTACACATTGCAAAATCAGTGGACATTGAGTTGCAAAATGTTGGAAATTTCATCCACATCTTCATCCTGGCAAGGGAAAGAAAGTTGTGCATGTAACTGAAGAGGAAGAAACCATGGAAAAAGTGGTGCAAGATGTAGCCATACCTGATGCAACTCTCGAAGAAGAGGAAGAACAAATAGAGGGTTCACTTACTTGGTTGGGTAAGAAGTGGGTGGACTATTTGTCTAATTGAAGTTGTAAATCTTGTTTTTCACTAGTTGCATGTCCCATAGTTGGACTATTGTAAAAACTGATATTCATAAATAACTCACTTTTAAATGCAACAATGTTTTGCTTTGAGCATTGTCATGATAAGTTTGGCTTGTGAATATTCATTTTTAATGGAATATTTGGATCTCAAGTTATTTCCATGTTGTAAAAATGCATTTCTAATTATGTTTTTGGAAAGCATTTTCAAACCATTGTATGAGTAGTAGCAACACATGTAGTAGGATACTTATGTTTTAGGCACTCATTTACACAAGTATTCACTATGTGGAACTTGTATGGGTTATTTTCTAAAGTCTTTTTGGATTTTATTCTTGATAAAGATTTTGTAACAAGAATTTTTTCTTGTGACATTGGCATACATTGGATGTAAAAAAAATGCAAAGGAAAAAGTTGTTGAACAATGGAATCACGCAACAATCTCTTCTGCCATGTAGTGCACCTATGGTTTTGGTGACCAAAAGGAATGGAAAGGATTGTATTGTGAGGCACAAAAGGAGCGTCTTTTGTCAAAGAAGAGTTGTTGAAGGAGCTCATTAGCATGTATTGACATGTGTGAAAAGGTATTTCAGTGGGGAAGCAAAAAATAAGGGGCATATGATGCTTCAAAGCAGAAGATCATTTCAAATTTTTTTTGCTCCTATAAACTTGGAAATTTAATTTCAGTTTCAGGTTGATGCAAGTAACTTTTCCATTTCATTGCATTCAGAAAACTTTAATGGTGCGATGATTAAAGTTCAGAAATTAAGGCACTTTCATTTGATGGGTGTCATCAACAACTCCACTTGGTTCAAAGGTATAACAGAGGTATAAGCGACAAGTTTGTTGATATGCCTTCTAGGACTGTTATGTATGCAATAATTGTACTCAATCATCATTTTGTTTTACATGAAATTTGTGTTCAAAAAATGCATACTTTCAAGATGTATATTCAAACTTGAGTCAAGTAAACCAGGTAGTGGAACTTGTTAGTTCAACTGTCGTAGTTTCTTTTTGGGGTCTTATCCTTGATGAGGATTTTGTAGAAGGCCACCTTGAGAATTCTTCTTGGGAATGATGTTGTTGTGCATGACCATAACGACATGGACAAGACAAGAAGAACATTGAACTACAATTGAAACAATTTGTATTCGAAGATCAGCTTGAAAAAGAGACTAGACAAGTACCGGTCAAGGCACGACAAGCGTCAATTTTATCAAGTTTGAAAGAATGGAGGAACTGAACCTTCAGAAGCTGAATTACTGAAAGTGATCTTTTGGGGTCCAAAATCTTTTCAGTGGGGAAGAGTGACTAGGAGCTAATTTTTTTCTCAAAAATAAAATTTCTCAAAATGACTCTAAAATTGAATGACCACGTAGTTCTCGTTGTCTTGAATCCGACGCAACTCGTTTCGTGCGAAATCGACACCGTATGCTCCCAGAAACGCGTTCTGTTCGTTTTTCTAAACAGGTAAAATTTGGAAAAAAAAATGCAGACAAGGAGCCTAGTCAGCAGTTCGTACTGCTGACTAGGCAGGTTAAAGTTTAGTCAACCTTTTCCTCTAGTGAATGTCTGACTACCAAGTGGCAGGTGCTGGTTGGTGCATTTTGGTATGTGTGGTGGAATTTTCTTATTGGTTGAAGTTTGGGCCAATGAGGAGGAGGCACGTGGCTGAGCTTGGGGTCGCCACATGTCCACATCAGGGCAGAGAAAAATTGGTTAGGGACTGTAGGAGTGGGCGAGGGTTGAACATGAGACCTTCGCCCTGCTAACAAGACGCGCCACCACTCCGCCTACCACTTGTTTCTTAACCTATTACTTCTCCACATGCATTTAAAGATTAATGGATGTGTTGCCGGGGGGGGGGGGAGTGAGGACCAACCATGTGGGGCCACGCCCCAAGGCACGTGACCAAGATCTAGAGACCACTTGCGGAAGCACTGGGTGCTTAACCTTAAGCACAATCACTTAACACTAAATTGCCTTTAATTAACCATAATCTGGTTTGATTAGTGCTTAAACTAGTTTGATTAGCGAGCGTCGGTTTAGTGCTAATATCGATTTAACTAATAGTTAAGTGGGTGTAAATTAACACTAATTCGGCGGTTAAGTTGGCAAGTTGGACAAATCCAGTGGATTTTCCAAAATTAGCGCCAGTTAGGCCGAGTTAGCTCCAGTTAGCTAAATTTGGGGAGGAAATTATGGGCAAACTTGGAGAAGTCATAAATTAGCCAATTTTTGTCCAAATTGGATGTAGAAAGAGGCTAAGGGACCATTTTTTAGTATTATGGACTCAATGAAATAGGTCTCAAGAGCCATAGAGCACTCTAGATAGGATTTTTTGTAGGTTGAATCCAAAGGGTGCCATGATCAACCATGGTGTTGAAACAACTCATGGAGGAGTTTGATGTTGAAGATGGCCTTGCAGGGATTATCTACTCTCCATGTTCATTCTAAAATAGAAAATTCACCAGTGCTATAACTTCTCATACTTCTTTCTTCTTTATGTTATTGAAGGAGTGTTTTATTCATGTACTAAATGGTGTATTGTGGTGCAATTGTAGATATTTGAAGCTGGAGTTTAGGATCTTGGTGTAAGATGCCTAATGATTGTTGATTGTTACATGCTTGACATAAGGTTAGCATGCTTATGGAATGACGTACTTGTACTAGTATGTTTCTTTGTAGGAGAAACTTATCACTCCGTTGTTCAACATTAGATGTACTCCTTGTTACATTCATTGAGCTTAATGAGAAGGGATCAAGTCATAGAGTTTATCCAAGGAGATGTAGCCCAGGAGCGGTGAACTCCTTCAACAATTGCTGGTGTTGACTGATGGTTATATTTTTTCATTCCATGTTAGATGCCATGTAACAGAATTCATAAACAAAAATTCACCAAAAGCACTTAACACCACCTACTTATACTTGCTATTTGGAAGACAAACCTTAGACACAAATTTTTACTGTTCTGAACAGGATCTTAGCATAGCATTACTAATATTCCTATTCAGATCAATACTATAGGTGTGGGAGGAGAACGAGAAATACCCTTTTACCGGCACTTAGGAGTTCGCTCCTTTGTGGATTCCCCAACAGAGGCTCGCTTCCACCCTCGCCACAATGAAGGAGCTCCATACCAGCCTGCCTCCTCCTTCAATCTGCACAATGTGCCTTATGTTGTAATACCACCAACAAATAAAAACCTTAAGCTACTGTTGAATTAAATGGTGGCATGCTTGGCTGCCTTCCCCATCCTCTCCTGCTTTCCTCTACCTCACGCTACCACTGTCAGGCTTGCCATTTCCTTGCCACGAACTCCCTCTCTCATGATTGTCTGTCATATCATCTACCATAAGCCCCAAGTGGGGCAGGTCCTCTCCACGCACCCCAATCAAGGGTTTATTATTATTATTATTATTATTATTATTATTATTTATTCATATTAAAATCTATTAATGTTAATAATAATATAAACTTTATTTATTAATTATTAATAATTAATAACATTATTATTATTATTTTGAAATGAAATCAAATTATTTAAAAATAAAAATAATTAATAATATTAGTAATATCAATTAATAATAATCGTCATAATAATCGTGATTAATGAATAATAATAATAATAATAAATTAACAAAATAATAATAGTAGTAATATTTGTTAATAAATGCAATAATTTTAATTTTTTGAGTCAAACTAAATGTTTTATAATTTTTGAATATTTGAGTCAAATTAACCGTTTTATAACGACTAGTTGGAGCATCCCTCAATCTATTTAAATGGGTTTAATGATTAGATTTCTCATCTTGTCCTGATGATGAACCACACTGGCTAGTTCGAAACGCGTCGACAAAATATTCTTAGATGTGATTATAACCAAAAGATTTTTTATACTATTTATAGATCATAGAAGCAAAATTCCTAATATGTTAATAAATTATTTAATTAATATTATTAATATTATTAATATTAATTTATTATTATTATTATTATTATTGTTATTATGATTAATTTATTATTTTATTATTAGTAATTAATATTATCTATTAATATTAATTTATTATTATTATTTTAAAATGAAATCAATTTTAATTAAAAATATTAATAATTATTAATAATATTAGTAATATTGTTTAATAATAATAGTCATAATAATCGTGATTAATGACTAATAATAATAATTAATTTAAAATAATTTTTATAATAATCAATTAACATAAAATAATAATAATTATTAATTATAATAATAATATTTTTTTATTAAAATAGTTATTTATTACTACTACTACTATTATTATTATTATTATGATTATTAACCCCTATCGACGTTTTCCAACTAATTTGCTAATGTGGTTGTGCCACCTATCAGTGTATATCAACCACATTTATTAATGTGGTTGTGCTAGTTGTCCTCTATGGTTGTGAAATATGATAGAAACATGTCAAGACAAAAATGGAGACAAATATAAAGAATTCAAAAGCACCTGATCACAAGTATCCTCAAAGTCAAATCGACGGTCCCATATGATATCCTTTTAGCTGAGGCTGGTATGTTTCCAATTGAGGTGTCATCGATCATTCATTTGCTAAGTTACCTGAAGAAGGTTGAAAGCATAGATAAGAACCGGTGTGGATAAGACATGGATGAAACAAAACAGAAAGTGGTTAGGCAAATGGGACATAAATTTGAATGATTTCCCTCACGCTAAGGAGGAGATGAAAAGGTGGGTGTGAGAAAAATTTAGGACTGCCATGTGGACAAAGCAGGTGGGAAAAAAGAAAACATATTGTGTCATAGAATTTAACCCAACATGGAAACATGATGATAAAGAGTATTTGAGTTCCTCAATCAAGGGAACAAAAAAAAATAATTTAATTTCTCAGTTGAGGACTAGCTCGCATCATCTAAGATGTGAAATTGGTAGATGGGTGGTCCATAAAGAAGATTGGGAAGAACTAACTTGCATTTTTTGCAATAGTGGGGTGGTAGAAACAAAATGGAATTTTGTCAAAGAGTGTGTAGTGCATGAAGTTACCTGTCGTCAGTTTCATAGAAACCTAAAGGTGAACAGTCTCAGTGAGTTTTTTGAGGAGATAAGGCTTCACAAAACAACGAATTTCTTACTCAAGATTCATAACAGCAAAATCAATCTAGAAAAAAATTTGAATATGTATTAAGTAATATTGGGTGGTCCCTTAGACCTTCAACTCTCGTGGACATCATTAAAAGTCATGTCATATCATATCATATCAATGCAATTTAAACTATAGATTATAATAACATATTAAAATATAAATACAATTTAAAGGAAAGTCCATGCATAAATTTTAACTAAAGCACAAACTCTTTTTCTCTGCTTAAATTCATTTTTATTGACTTGCTTGCATGTGGAAATTAAAATTAAACTATGTATTTACAACAAAAATATGAGATTATTACGTTGGAATTGGAATTATACTTGGTATATATTTATTTTAATTTCCAATTTATGAAGTATTATTCAAAAAATCATATTATTATCTTGGAATTTGAGTTACACTTGGTATATATTTTATTTTAATATTCAATTTAATTTCCAATTTATAAAGTATCATTGAAAATTTATTATTAATCATTTTTTTTTAATAGAAAGTTTACTAATTTACTAAATATTAAAATATAGCATAATTTTATTTTATATTAAATTTATTAAACATTAAGATATAAGATATATAGTCTATGGGGACTCTCTTAAGTCACTCTGTGTTGTAAAAGGTTACTGGTTCAATTTTTTGTGGGTAAAAATCTAGTCATCCTAAGGGTTGGTGTGGCCCAGGTTGGGTGCAATCTGTGGGTAATTTTGATGGATTAGATATACTTAGGTCACGATTACTCAAACCACAGGTTAAATGTACCAATCATTTCAAGATTCATATTACTTAACAAATAAATAATAAAACATTAAAATATATGTCAGGTAATTTTTATTTTTTTTAATTTATATATTTGAGAAAGATATTAGATTTATGTTTTTTTTTTCTTTTTTCTTTAAGTTCATTATTAAATTTATTGAAGTCCCTTATTAAATTTATTTAAATTTTAAATTTTATTTTTGATTATTGAGTCAGATTTAACAACATCCAAAATTTTTAAATTGAATATTCATTATGTATATATGATAAATAGGGTCAAATATATTTAATGCAACTACTTAAACAAATAATGAAAGTTTATTATAACAATGTTTTATGTGGTTAGATACTCAAAGACAAACCTAGATGATATAACCATTGGAGGAAATATATTAATACAAAAGGAAAATAATTTACGTATGAGTTTCTCACAATCGATCATTGGAAAATAGCTCTCCATACCCTTTAAATAAAGATGATGGACCAATGGAGTGTTAAGTCATCAATCATTATATTTAATAACATTTAAGAGAAGATGAATCATTGAATCACTTTATGTCTAGAATATAATGGGGACATATATATTCTAAAGAAATACACTTTATTTAAAGTGTATTCAAATGTCTAAATATTCTAATATCCCTTCTTAAGAACAACTTGGGACAAGATTATAGGATTTACAAAAGTAATACAATAGGAAAAATAGATATTAGAGTATATCCCCCATCAATCACAACTTCCTAAACTCCTAACGTAGATTGAAGTTTGGAAAACTTCACTTTTATAATAGGCATTGTGAAAAATGTTTGCAACACGATCATCTATATGGCATAGAGCACTTTGAGACTCGGATACTAAAGATGTTTTTTAATGAAGTACATGTGTATTTCAATGTGTTTGTTGCATTGATATTGAAACAGACCTTTCATCAACTGAATAACTCTCTCTAATAATTGCATCATAGTTTGATGAAATGTTGTTCTTGGAATATAACTGATAAAAGGATCTATTGAAGGCATATTGAAGGCACGAGAATTATTGACTTGCACTAACTATTGGTTGATACTATGCTTCTACTAAAGAAAGAGATATACAATCACCAATAAATATTTTTAAATGGTCTTACATTCATTAAAAGAAAAAAAATATGAATTTATATCCTTAGCCATATGATAAAATAATCTAGAATCAATAAGTTACTCATATAAGAAGTAGATGTTACAACATGTCCATGAGAAGAAGAGTTAGAAGAAGAAGATTCAAAACTGATGTCACACTTCTTTGTTGTTACTTATAAGGGTTCCATTTTCTTGAAACATGTAGGCCATAGGCCATAAATGACCATGTTTCCCACAAAAATTAAATTGTCTCTTAGTCTTCTTGCCATTTGATTTAGTTCCTTTATCGTCATTGGGAAGAGGAGTTCGTTGAGAAGATTTGAAAAGCTTTGTTTTTTTTTGTTTTTGCAAGGATGTTGACTCCTCAAATTCTTGGCTTTATTATTCTATGTGAAAAATCCTAAATCTAGATTCCTACTACAACAAATCCGAATTACTTCTCCTATTATTTTCCATAATTATTTCATTACAGTGAAATATCGAAGTAATTACTGAAGCAGTCTACACAAATAATGTTGCAGAATAAATCTAAGTGCTGAAACAAACTGAACAGAATACAATGAAAAACATCCACATTTGACACAGTTATTTTTGGACTAAGTCCCCAGAAAACCCAACTTGGGAAAACCGGTGCAACAGATATGAGGGTTTTGTATTATTAAGCAGCAGAATCTTGAGTACAACTAGGGTGCGAATATCTGTCTCACCCTTCAGAGAAAATCTTGGCAAAAGAAGAAATGTGAGATATACCTCACTTTGCAAGTCCCCATTTGATCCAGAGCAGCATTGGTGAATCCCCTCTCTGCCTCTGCGTGATGCCTACGCTGCTACTGCGTAAGCCTGCGTGGGAAAGCTAAGGAATTGTGTCACCTCCTCCTCTGCAATGATCAATCTGATATGGAACTGAGTTTTGGCCCTCCTGGCTCAGAAACCACGGCGTCCAACTATTTCAATTTCGAATCTAGACAGTACTTAATGTACTCTCAAATTAAGAAATTACTCCCTGGGAATCCTTGCAGTTATTGCATTTGCCCCTCTTTGGAACTGATCACTGAATCGAAATCACTTAGCCAGCACTGCCCTAGTGATTCGATCTTGATCAACTTTGTGTCTCTCACACAAAATCGGAAATGCCAAATGCTCAATGTATTTTCCATAGGCCCCTCACCCTCCTTCTTATAATATTTCGTTGACCCTTCAACGGCCAAGATTAAAACATAATCAAGGGAGAAGATTAACTGGGAGTTTATCCATCACTTTATCTAAAAGATTCACACTTAGTTTAATTAATACCCTTTAATTAATTAGTTTCCCGAAGTTTAGACATAGGAAAATATTAAAAAATGATTAATTAATTTAATTAAACCATCTCTAAGTGAAATTTTCCAAAATCATTTCTGGGCATTATGGAATACATGTGTCTTAGCCTATATACAAAATTACAAGGCTAAAGCACATCCGATGCTACCATAAATCAACATTCTATTGTGTCACCAACTAGTTGTTAGATTTAAGTACAATGTTAATCACTTCAACATGAAAGAACATATATTTTTCTCTAATCAATAAAAAAAAAAAGGTTTCAAATGTGGGATTTTTGTAAGTATCTCATTTACTAATAAAAGTTTCTATAGTAGAGTGAAAATTAGATAAAAAAACATGAAAAATAGATGCAAAAACATAACAGGGAGTGCCATGATTTGTGAGAATAACATATATAAGCAGATCATATGTCTTAATTATTTTAAATTATGCAAGTAAAAGCATTAATTTCTTGAAATTAGATATCTAAAATTTTCAATTCAAGAGAAATAACAAGGATTTAGACTCCTAAAGGCATACAAATTACAACGTGTATCTTATCGACTTTCGTTTTAGTTCCTTCATCAAGATAGTCACTAGGAGCTAGCTAAGAGAGTTTGGAACCCTTATTTTGTTTTTTGTTGCATGGATGTTGTTTACTCAAATTGTTGGATTTATCATTCTATAGAGCCATCAAGGCTTTGTTAGATATATTAACAATATTAATCACTCCGAAATGCAAGAGCTCATCTTGCTCTTTAATCATAGATTAAAAAAATATTCAAAAGTGGGCAATTTGTAAGTTGTTCCCATCAACCAATAAGAGCTTCTCTAGTGGAGTAAAAAGTAGATAAAAAAACATAGTAAGTATTGCATGTTTAATAAGAATAACATATGTAAGTTGAACATTTGTCTTAATTATTTTATGTTTTGTAATTAAAAACCGAAGTTATTTGAATTTAGATAAAACATATTCAATGCAAGAGAAATTACTAGGATTTAAAGATGCAATTGATTTTTGAGTTGTTGAGATCAAGTCTCATTTATTCATCTGACACAATTTCTAGCTTTTATCATGATTTATATAGAGTCTTAATTCCTTGAAGTTGAAACTAAATATCACCGGAGATGGATATTCTTAGTAGTCCACATGCTTCATCATTTTTATTATTTCATTTAGTTTTTTTTTAATGCATTAGATGGACAATTTATGTTCACAAGGTAATTCAAGAATTTTCCCTACTTCATAGTATATCCTCTATACAATATTTACTTAAGAAGTAGTTTGAACTGGTGAGCAAGAGATCACACATACTATCCAGATTACGAAATGAATTCAAAAGAAAAAAATATCTATATTGGTGGAAAGCTCTCGAAAAAATGGGTAGTTCAAAAAATGGCACTAAAAACAAAGTCTAAATGTCAAAGACACAACCTTATGAAGAAAAACATAAAAATGATTCAAGGTAATTTATGGTAAGTGGAAGTTGTTGATCAATGTGTTAATAAGTGCACAATGAGGTTGTTTAGTAAAAAACTACTCATTTTCACAAATAAGTTACTTTTATAATGTAAGTGACCCACTATATTAAAGTCATAATCATTTCTACATTGAAGTTACTTTATAATTTAAAATTGCATGCAAAAAGTAACTTTAAAAATTGTTTTATGATCGTTTTACTTAGGTGAAATACATTCTAGTATAAAACTATGTTATAACTGAAAATACCTTTAATTTAATTAAATAAATTTTGATCTAATGAGTTAATTGAAATATATAATAAATGTTTTTGTTTTTGTCTGTCAAGTTGTTTGTGATCCTCCAGACTTGACCTGTGGCTTGAGGAGCCGTGACCCAGGGGAATCTAAGCTGTCAAATTCACTCGAGGATTGCATCTGGACTGAACCACACCAACCCTTCAAATCACTAGATTTATATCATGTCTCCTCCCCCTAGCACAGGGCACAACCACCCCCTATGAGGTTTGATCCTGGGTTGCCTTGTTGATGAGGCTCATCCTCAACTGATTGTGCTAGCAGGACTTGTCAAATATATAATAAATGTTAAAAAGAAGGATATTTTCTTTTAACTCTTCACCTCAAATTATGTGTTTGTCCCAAACTATCTTTTTTGCCTATAAAACCCTTCAACATAGCTACATACATGATTAAATTTTTTTATAAGAAAAATAAAATCCAAAACTTTATAAGTTGTGGGTTAGAATTTAATTAGTCTACCTAGAAAAATGAAAATGTTTCTCTATTTTGTTGAAATCACAAGACAAAAAAGGTATAAGAAAAAAACAAAACACTTTCCATATTAAATAGCACAAATGAAATGAAATGTAAGAAATTTTAAACCTATAATGAAACGATATACCTCCACATATGATAAAAAGGTTTTACTTTACACAAACATAAACCTTTTTTTAAAGTGAAACAAAAATGATTTTCCATTATCGAAATCATTCTCTCATCTCACAAATTATTGGAAATAGTAAAATCTAGAAGTGCTTTGATGGATGTTGCAACAAAGGTTCAAAATCTCAAACAACAACATCATTGCACTTCGTAGGGCTTAGATATAATGTTCAATAAATAGGTTGTATCCACATATGCCACACAAATAGATTAACAATCAATACAACAATGTATTACATGGCTAAAATTTTCAAAGAGCATAATAGTTCATGGTCTAATTATTTGAAAAAATATATTAATGTATAATTTAAGTTATTTATATATCAGTTTCTCCACACTTTTTACATAAAGATCATGGATCAATAAAATGTTAAGCCATAAATTAATATAATTATTAATATAAAATAAAAAATAAACCATAAAATTATTTTATATTAAAAACAAAATTATAATTACTAAATTAAAAAAATCCGTGAACGAAAAGTATCTGTAGATAAAGATTCTCAGGGTAGTCGAAAGCTTTTGTATTCCAATTCTTGGAATAGGAATCTATTTAGCAACAAAGTGAAAGATATTTTATTTCATCATGACAAAATTATAATTACTAAATTAAATAATAACCATCCATATTATTGAATTAAATAATTACCATCCATATTAAAAAAACACACTTCACCTAAAAACATATTAAAACCCATTAACGCTAACAAACTCAGAAGTGTTTAAATATCTTATACAATACCATTTATATACTTAATATTTACAATTTATATACTTAATATTTATAATTTCATCAAATAAAAAGAAAATATTATCTTAAATTCCAATCGCAAACCACTCATTTGGCTACTTGTTATTTTCACGGGATGATATGCTATCGCAATATGCTATTGCTTATATATGTAGTTGATTATCTTTTTATTTAACTAGGAGTATTACATACAAATATATAGTAAGTAGAAAAGATCTTTAAACCATTATATTTTTTAACGTTGAATTTAATTTGGAAATTTTTGAACTTAATTTTAAAAAGAGAAATTGATAACTAACAAATATTTAATCTATAAATTTTGTGGTCAAAGAATAAGATATATGCTATTTCTTTCTTATATATGTTTAACAAAAAAAAAAAAAATTAATGTTTTAATTTAATTGAACATTTTCAAAAATAATTTTAAAAAGATAAATTGATGTAACATAGTATTTAATTCATAAAATTTATGGGTTGAATCATATATATCATTTTCCTTCTATAGATGTATCACATTTTTAGCATTTTTTTTATATAGGTTGAACTCTAATATATTTATATATTTACTTATACACAATGAAATGGTTAGACACAATGAAATTACAAAGACATCACTTAAACATATATGTTTTGAAAAATAAAAGAGTAAATTTTTATAAGTTCAAATACTTAAAATAAATAAATAAATTAATTAAAAATAAAAATAAAAAAAATTAAACAATTTATATAAATTTATGAAAAAATAATATATTACATATAAAATAGTTAAATTTGATTTGAAAGTAACATGTTTCAAGTAATTTTAAAAATGTTTTTATATTAATTTTGTTAAAAAATTTATAAAATATTTGTAATTAAAATTATTTCATTATAGTAATAGATATGCTTATTTTGAGATAGAATTTTTAGAATTTTAGTTTAATTATCAATAATGAAATGTATATTTTTATTAATAGTCAAAATACAAAATTAAAATTCATTTTAAAAGTAATTATGCTTCATATTCACAAGTATTATTAATTTCTTTATTCTTTACAATATTTTTCTTATTATATGTTTACTTAATATCATAATGATAAACAATTTCCTTAATCTTAAAAGCTATCAAAAAAACATGTTGCATATAATGTATATTTAAATTAATATCTAATATATTATATCATATAATTTTGTAAATAATATTGATAAACATATCATATTATTTTGTGAATAATATTAAATTTATCAATATAAAACCAATCATGATAAAATAAAAAACATAAAATATATAATAAATATTTACAAATATAATTGCATAAATTTATGAAAACCAATCCTTATAAAATTAAAAACCTAAAATATATAATAAATATCTACGAATATATTTTATAAATTTATGAAAAGACAAACAATAACAATAAATTACCTATAATTTATTCAAAATAATATATAACATGTTTTAAATAATTAAAAAGAAATCATATTAATTTTGTCAGTAAATATTGTAAAAGTATTACAAATAAAATTTAATTATTTAATAGTTAATTCATTATTTTGAATTTAATATTTTACCATGACTTTTCTTTTAATCGATAATAAATTTTGTATATTTTATAAAAGATAAAGTATATTTTCATCAACTTAAATACATGAAATACATATAATTAATATGTCTTGTCAATAAATATTATAAAAGTATTACAAATAAAATTTAATTATTTAATAATTAATTCATTATTTTGAGTTTAATATTTTACGGTGACTTTTCTTTTAATCGATAATAAATTTTGTATATTTTATAAAAGATAAAGTATATTTTCATCAACTTAATTAATATAGACATATTATATGCATGATTTTTTATTTTTTATTTATTTATTTATTTTTTAAAATAAAGTATATTTTCATCAGCTTAAATACACGAAATATATATAATTAATATAGACATATTACATGCAAGATATTGAAAGTAATTTTAAAAAACTTTTATATTAATTTGTTAATAAAATTATAAAAATATTATAATTAAAATTATATAATCGATCATTTATATTTAGTGAGGATAATTTTTGTGTGGTTAGTAGTTAAAAAATATGTTTCGAAAAAGAAAATTAACTATATATAATTTAATATTTTGATGATGACATTTTATCATAATAAAAATATTTTGATGATGATATTTTATCATAATTTTTTTATTAAAAAAAAAGATTTTTTTTTAATATTAATTTTATTATAAGAATTAAAAAATAGTGTTATTATTTTTGAAATAATTGATTTATTATTTTAATAATAATATTTATTATAGTTTTTTTTTTTAAATAAATTTCCATATATATTATGAATTTATAGAGTAAATAACATGTTTTATAAAAACATATTTAAAGTAATATTAAAATAATGTAAAATAAATTTTTATATGTAAGTAAAAATCATTAAATATTGTATTTAAAATTGGTTTATCTAGTTAAATATTTTAAAAGTATAGTTGATTATAACAATATACTATTACAAAATATATATGTAACATCTACTCATAGTTAATTTACATTTAACCCTTTAAACATAGTAATTTTTTTTTACAAATAAAATTAATAAAATCACCATTGTGATAGTAACATACAATCAAAGTATTTTTACTATGTGTTTCAACACTAAATAGTACCAATCATTAAAAGGTTACTATGATATGTAACAATTAACAAACTTACCCATTTCCAAGTTATACTTTACATTTATTAATCTCACCATGAGATCATGTCTTAGATATTTGCTAAGCACTTACACATAAGTTACACACAATTCATTAAAAAATCTGGAGGTAGGGTTTTAAGGTTTTTATCATTGCATTTTCAATGACACAAGGGTTATAACTATATCCACTTTAATGTTCTAGATTATTCACATATGGTGTTTTTCGGTGCTGGTGTTGGTGCACACCAGCTGTCCTAGAACATTCTTGTCCTCTCCCGAAGTTTCTAGCGCTCTGCCACATGGGATATTTCCTACCGTAAATCTGTTAGAGTTTGATCTGACTGTCACAATCTGTCCTCCGAAGATAATATCTCCTCCCGAACTTCAGTCTCGGATTTTTGGCACTTCCCTCGACCGATCTGCTCCACTGTGAACTTTGTAGGTATACTATTTGTTGTCATTTCCTTTGGTCCACCAGATAAACCGTTGTTAATCGTTTGCCATCCCTTTCGATCTGTGTTAGGTGAGCACCTTTGTAAGGATTTGGGGTTTTTCTGTAACTTTTCTCCAGTTATATGTTGGCTTCTCTACAATTTCGTTATGCTTGAATGTTGGTTTAGTTACAGAGAAGTATGGGTTTCCCGTTGTCTCCGTAATCTAATAGTCTTCGCAGTTATAATGCTCTCTCGGTACAATTCCTTGGTGGCCGCCTTCAACAATGTTGAGGGATTCGAGTCCTCCAGGACTCCCATGTAAAATTTCCATCAATATTTACTATTGTTAACTTGTCTTTAATATGTTGTTAGTACTATGGTTTTTTTGCAGGGGCCAGTTCCTTCTCGACACAGTCTTAGAGGAAAGACCTTGGGCTTCTTCCTGGTTATGGTG
This sequence comes from Pinus albicaulis, assembly GCA_034641835.2. Taxonomy (NCBI): domain Eukaryota; kingdom Viridiplantae; phylum Streptophyta; class Pinopsida; order Pinales; family Pinaceae; genus Pinus; species Pinus albicaulis. Next base: position 1,184,208,363 of record CM076580.1, on the reverse strand, counting down.
CACTTACCTTACCAGGTACTTATTCTTCCGTGTTTTAGAGAGAGTGAGGGTTTCATAACTCACCGTTTCGCTCAGGAGTTTGGGGTTAATATTATGTTCCAGCCTTGAGGGTTAGTACATTCTCAAGCTACACGAAAATTCATTCTTAGTTGTTAGATTAAAGGTTTACCATGAGTTCTTGTTTGTGATATAAGATGGACTGTATAATTTTTTTCATGCTTGGCTTATTATTAAATTTTTTCATTTGAATTTCATGTAAATACTTTTGCTATGAACATTATTTTTTCACGACATTGGTTAAGTCATTTACTGTTGCTGGTTTTATAGTGAAATTTCCTATACTTTTAGCGTAAAGTTACGTCTTCTTCCAGCATGAATATTAATCTTTTTGTTTCCATTTATACTCCATTTTTGTATAGTTGTCTGTTTTTTATGTTTCTTGAATAACTTTAAACCAGGAATGTTTACCCGGGTGACCAGCTTCTTGGTTCGGCCTCGGAACTAACTTGGTTGGATTTTATATATATAGTTCCAAGACATGGCAAGAGAAGTGAAACCCCTATGGTTTCAGACCATTCCTAGTTTCTATGGCTAGTTCTAAAGATTTACTCTTGGCTTCCATATTTTATGGTTCTATAATGTTGAAATTTTGTAATGAGCACTATATTCCTTTTTTATTTTGACTACATTCTATATTGTATGAATATGGGTATAATACAAAAAATGGTAGTTGGTCTGAGCATGTCACTTATTCCTAGAGGGGAATGAACAATTTTATTCTTTAGAAATATCTTTAGTTTAAGCATGTCGATTGTATCAAAATGAAAAAGAACAGTTTTCAGTTTTCTTTCTTTCGAAATAACTTTAGTTTCTGCACGTCGATTGTTCTAAAATACAAAAAAATAGTTTTTAATTTTCATATTGCTTTACAATACTTTCTTACTCTGTACATTTGAAAGTTCTATCATTGTTCCAAGATAAACAGGGTATGTCGATTCTTGCCCATTTTTCATAGATATAGAATTGTCATTCTAACCATATATGCATTCAGTCATTAAAGTAATTGGCATAGTTACAGGAGGTCCCTTTCATTGCTTCATAAAGACATATCATATTCAGTGCTCATGAAATTCTAAAAAAAAAAATTGTCATTTTGTTATTGGTAGTTTTCTAGGAAATGTACTTAGAAAAATTATATGAAGTTTGGTCTCAGGGAACCCACGTGAAAAGAAACCCTCCCAACTGTGAGATGAGGGAATTACGTCATCCTTCTCCCCCTAGAAATTTTTCCTAGCACAGTTTGAATTAACAGCCCCAAACTGGGTTGAACTCTCAAGTACCAGAACCTCTCCAAAGGTTCGACCTGGAATCAGAGGTTTCACTAGGTTTCTCCACTGGCTCGATGTCCAGCTCCAGATCACCTTAGGCAGCATCCCGCATTCTTTACAACCCTCCTTTTATTGTGATATTTTTCCTCCCCAGTATCCCCTTTATCCTTCCGTACATGAAAGTAACTATTTTCTCATAACTATCAGGTAAAATATTCCTTCTTTATGGTTTTTCACTCGTGGATACCAAGATTCACTTACTTCAATTTAAACTATTAATAATTAAAGAAAATAACCACATGACTATTTATATACCTAATAAAATTATGCTAGGCTTCACTCAGCCATAAGGTTCCAGCATTCAACCAAAACAAATTTTTACAATGTTTTACGTACAAGTCCATTATGACTGGAGGGTGTTACATCTTCCCCCCTTGGAGTATAACATTGTCCTCGATATTTTCTTGTCTCTTAAACAACTCAAGATAGGTCTCCAACACAAATTTCTCATCTTCCCAGGTGGCCTCCTCAGGGCTAAAGTTCTTCCACTACACCTTAACCTAGGTGATGGCTCACCTCCGTAATATTGTTTCTCTCCGCTTGAGAATGCGCTGGGGTTCTACCAAGAACTCTCCATCCGAGTTGACCTATAACACAAACATTATTTGAGTCAGCTCAACATTTACATGTAACCATTATATATATATATATATATATATATATATATATACTACTTCCTTAATATCTTACTTGAACATATTCCCAATGAATAACATGTATGGGGTCATACACATGTTGTTTCAGCAGTGAAACATGAAATACATTATGGACTCTTATATGACTGGGCAATGCCAAATGATATGCCACTGGTCCAATTATTTCCAATAATTGGAAAGGACCACAAAAACAGGGGACGAGTTTTGCATAACTACCCCATCTTAAGGTACTTATTTTTCGTTTGGTTTGATTTTTACATAAACACGATCTCCAACCTTAAATTCTCAATAAGTTCTCTTTTTGTCAGCATAAGTTTTTTTGTCGATCCTAAGCGGCTTTCAAGTTTTGTTAGATCTTCTTGATGGCCTTTTCCATTTCCATTAACATATTCAGACCTAGCATTAACTTATCTTTAGGGCTATTCCAATTAATAGATGTGTTACATTTCCTTCCATATAATACCTCGAATGGGCTCATTTTTAAAAATTAATGATAACTATTATTATATGCAAATTCGACCAGATGTAAATATTCTTCCCACCTTCCTGTTTGTTTTATAAAAAACATCTGCACCATATCTTCTAACACTTGGTTTACACATTCAGTTTGCCTGTCCATTTGAGGATGGTACACAATACTGAATTGAACTTGAGTTCCCAACCCTATGAAAAGAGATTTAAAAAAAAGCTAAAGTGAACTTCACATCCCTATCCAATATAACTGTTTTAGGTATATCCCATGCAGTCGAAACACTTCTTTCATAAAAATATCATCAATCTGGGTGGTTTTATATGTGGATAGTACAGGTATAAAGTGAGTTGTTTTTCTCAGCTTATCAACAACCACCATAATTGTGTCATTATGCTTCTTGGATTTAGGCACTCTGGTTATAAAATCAAGTGTGATAACTTCCCACTTCCATTCAGGTATGGGTAATGGATGTAAGAGGCCAACAGGATTTTTATGTTTAACTTTTACTAATTGACACTCTATATATTTGGTTAGATATTCAACAATAAATGTTCTCATGCTTGACCATAAATAATTCTTTTTAATAGCTGAAAACATTTTTTGATAAGCCAGATGTGCAGTATATAGACTTCTATGAAATTCATCCATGATCAGTTGTTTAATTGCAATTTGGTTAGGGATATATATTCTTCCCAACAAGGTTATTAGTTGATATTCTCCAATACCATAATCAGTTTTTTTATTGAATTATCAGCTTGTTTAGATCGCTGCCATAGGAAATTATATATAGGATATGTTTTGGAAGCCTCCTTAACCTCTTCTAGAAATTTAAATTCTATTCGATGGTAGTGGAGTTTGTATACACAATGAAACTGTATGCTTAATGCATCAGCAACGTGATTTTATTTCCCCTTTATTTTCTTGATATTAAATTCAAAATTGCTAAGGAATGCACTCCATCTGACTTGACAGGCATTTAGATTTGGTTGTTTGAAATAAATTTTTAAACTATTATGGTCCGTCATCACTAAAAAATGATTTCCAAATAGCTAATGCCTCCAAAATTTTAGTGCATTGATTATGACAGTTAGTTCCTGGTCATAGGTGAAATATTTATGTTCATGTTCCTTCAACTTGTGTGATTCATAGGCTATCACCTTCTCTTCTTGCATTAACACAACCCCAACTCCCTCCTGATAAGCATTTGTGAAAACTACAAATTCTCTATCAGGGTCATAAATTTTTAATATGGTGGCAGTGGTCAATAATTTTTTTAGACACTCAACACTTCTTTGGCAGTCCTCAGTCCACTTGAATATTCTCCCTTTATTTTGTAAGGAGGTGATAGGATAGGAAATCCGGGAAAATCCCTCAATAAAGAAACGATAATACCTTGTCATACCCATAAAGGATATAATGTCTGCGACATTCTTGGGTACACGCCAATCCATTATAGTTAGTATTGTCTCTGTATCAACAGCTAAACCTTCCGTCGAAATTACGTGTCCCAGATACTAGATCGTGTCCTTATAAAAGTCACACTTTCTAAATTTAACATATAGTTGATGCTCTCTCAATACTTGAAACACTATCCGAAGATGTTCTTCATTCTCCTTAACATTCCTGGAATAAATGAGGATATCATCTATAAATATTAAAACAAATTTATCCAAATAAGGATGGAAAATACCATGCATAAGGCTCATAAAAGTTGTTGGTGCATTGGTCAGCCCAAAAGGCAACACGACAAATTCATAATGTTCATAGCGTGTTATAAAGTATTTTTTACAAACATCTTCATCCTTCACTCTAATATGATGATAACTAGATCATAAATCGATCTTGGAGAAAACTGTAACACCCTTAAATGGATAAAAAAAATCGTCAATTCGGGGCAAGGGCACTTATTATTAATACTCAACTTGTTAAGTTTCCTATTGTCAATACAGAATCTGAGAGTTCCATCCTTTTTCCAAAAAAAAACACGAGGGCTCCCCACGGGGACACACTAGGATTAATATATCCTTTTTCGAGCAGTTCCTGCAGCTGCATCTTAAGCTCTGTCAACTTGGGTATACTCATGTGGTAGGTAGCTCTTGATACATGGGTTGCAACAAGAATTAGTTCAATTGTGAAATCAATTTCCCGCTTTGGAGGTAGTCCTAGGATGTTTTCAGGGTATAAACCCACAAAATATTGAATCACCCGTGTGTTTCCAATATGGTTGTTTTGTCCTTGGAATTGGTATATCCTGCCTGAACAACATAAATTAGATACCCTTTCCTCATACATTTTCCCAGCTGAGAGGTAGTGATGGGACACAAGTTTAGTGGATTTTTAAATCCATGGAGCTCTTGTCTAAAACCATATTTTGTAAGATAACTAACTAATTTTTCCTTATAGTTTACTAAGGACTAGTGTGCTTCCAACCAGTCCATCCCAATGAGCATATCATAGTATCCTAATGGTAAAATATTTAAATTAATTTTAATTGGTTGGTTTTCTACATTCACAGGACAATATGATACCTTACCGACTACTCTTCTTTTCGTTCCGGTGACTAGTTTCACTAGCCATGGATGCTTAAATTTTTGGGTCTTAAGATGGAATTTTTATACAATTTTAGGACTAACATAGCTTAAGATGGCCCCTGGATATACTAAAATAGACATTGATCGGTCAAATAACTTACCTTCCAACTCAACCATGGTGGTTTGATAATATTCTTGACGATCTTCCAACGCATCATTGATTTTGAGCATGCCCCTAGCTACCTCCCCATATGTAGACGCCTTTTGAACATTAGTAGTTTGCTTAGGTCTGGCTCTATGTGGAAAATTGTTGTAATAGTGGGATTCTCCACAACCCCAACAATACAGAGGGGGATTTTTCACTTGGTAGGGTTCCGACTTGCGAGAAGCTTCAGTAGGCCTAAATTTTGCTTGCCATTTGAATTTTTGTTGATTTCTTCCAGGTTGTTTACTGGGAAAATGTCTCTACGGGTTCCTAATATTTGTAGATTAAGTGCCTTTAAAGTTCTGAAAATTATTTTGTCCCTTCTTCTGAGACTAGTTTTTACTGGTGTCTCCCTTCTGCTTTGTATGTTGGTAACACATTCGAGATTTCCAGATTGCTCCGTCATGGTTTTTGGATTTTCAAACTCTATTATTTCCTTCATGAATGTTAACAGACTACTCAGAAAATGTTTCACTTTAGCTTTTTCCTCCCGAAGATAAGGCACATACCTTAATGAAGAGGTAAAGTTCGTTATATATTCATCCATGGTCAATTGCCCCAATATTAAGTCATGGAATTCTTTAGCCTTCTCATCATAAATTTTTTCCGTCAAGTACTTGTTTTGAAGTGCTTTTGAAACTCATCCCATGTTACATTTTGTTCTTCTATCCCTTATACTGACTTGACCTCTTCCCACCATAAGGTGGCCTTTCCTTGAAGCTGATAGATGGCTATCCTGGCCCTAAGGTTATTTTTGTATTTGTAGACTTGAAAATATTTATTCATGTTGATGATCCAAGCTTCTACAACTTCCTCTGCTTCTCCGTCAAAAAATGGGAGTTTATTTTTTTTGAATTCCCCCTGTAGTTCCATCTTTTGTTTCTTTTCTTTTCTCTGATTGGAATCATTGCCTTAATATTCTTCATTATCAACTCTATTTCTATCACTTCGCTGAGTATGAATTCCTTCTGGATTATCCTCAATATTTTTTTGTTGTTCTCCTTCATCTCAGGTTCCATGCTCAAGACTGGATTGATAGGTTCGATGATTTTTCCTATCTGAAAGGATTTTCAGAATTCTTTCTTGTTCACACATTAATCTTCCATTATTTGTTCTTAATTGAACCATCTCAGCTTGCAATTGTTATACAGTCTCAAGTAGCCTACTTGTTTGGTGTTGTTGTTCTACACCCAATTGCACCCACATATTCGGGTTTGCTTCCGGATTTGGCATGTGACTAGCTAATCTAGTGGGAAAATGACCTCCAACTCATATTCTTATCATGAACTAGTCACCTCCTCACTTTCCTTTACTCTTTCACTGTGCACAATTCAACACACTTTTCATTAATACTAGTTCCCAATCATGCTACAGTATTGTGGGCACTAGTATTGAAACCGTGCTATGATACCACCTATAACATCCACTCATAGTTAATTTACAATTAACCCTTCAAACATAGTAAATTTTGTTTTTACAAATAACATTAATAAAATCACCACTAGGATAGTAACATACAATCAAATATTTTTTACTATGTGTTTCAACGCCAAATTTCACCAAGCATTAAAATATTATTATGATATGTAACAATTAAAAAACTTACCCATATCTAGGTTATACTTTACATTTATTAATCTCACCATGAGATCATGTCTTAGATAATTCCTAAGTGCTTGCACATAAGTTACACACAATTCATTAAATAATACAGAGGTAGAGTTTTAAGGTTTTTATCATTGCATTTTCAACGATACAAGGGTTATAACTATATCCACTTTAATGTTCTGAATTATTGACATGTGGTGTTTTTTGGTGCCAGTGCACACCAGTTGTCCTGCAATATTCACACCTTCTCTTGATGTTTCCAACGCTCTTCCACATGGGTTATTTCCTACTGTGGATCTATTAGATTTTGATATGATGGTCATAATCGGTCCTCCAGAGATAAGATCTCCTCTCGGACTTTAGTCTTGGATTTTGGTGCTTCCCGTGACCGGTCTGCTCCACTGTGAACTCCATATTTATACTGGTTGTTTTCATTTCCTTTGGTCCTCCAGCTACACCGTTTTTCATCTTCTGACATTCCTTCCGTTCTGTGTTAGGTGAGCACCTTTACAAGGAGCTAGGTTTTTTCTGCAACTTTGCTCCAGTTATATGTTGGCTTCTCTATAATTTTGTCTTGCTTGAATGTTGGTTTAGTTACATAGAAATATGGGTTTACCTTTGTCTTCTTAATCTAGTAGTCTCCTAAATTATAATGTTCTCTCGGTACAGTTCCTCAGTGGTCGCCTTTAACAAGGCAGAGGGGTTTGAGTCCTCCAGGACTCCCAAGTAAACTTTCCGTTGGTATTTACTATTTTTCACTTGTCTGTAATATTTTTTCGGTAATATGATTTTGTTTAACATGTATTTATGTTTTCCATGGCAGGGTTTTCCCTGGAAAAAGTTACAGCAGGTGCCAGTTCCTTCTGGACACAGTCTTAGAGGAAAGACTTTGGGTTTCTTCCTGGTTATGGCGCACTTACCTTACTAGGTACTCATTCTTCCATGTTTTAGAGAGAGTGAGGGTTTAATCCCTCAACATTTTTCTTTGGATTTTTGGGTTAATATTATGTAATTTGGAGGGTTCCAGCCTCGAGGGTTAGTACATTCCCGGGCTGCGCAACAATTTTTTCTTAGTTTTTGGGTTAAAGTTTTACCATGAGTTCCTATTTTGTGATGTAATATGGACTGTATAAGTTTTGTCATACTTGGCTTATAATTAAATTTTTTCATGGGAATTTCATGCAAATAATTTTGCTATGAAAATTACTTCTTCGTGGCCTTAGTTAAGTCATTATTGTTGAGGGTTTTATAGTGGCACTTCCTATACTTTTTGCATAAAGTTACGTTTTCTTCCAACATGAATACACGAAGCATACAAGGATTAATTTTTTATTTATTTTTTCCAGTTATACTCCATTTCCAAATAATTATCTATTTGTTTATGTTTCTTGAATAGCTTCTAACCAGGACTGTTTACTTGGGTGGCTAGTTTCTTGGTCCGGACTGGGAACTAACCTGGTTGGATTTTCTATATATAGTTCCAAGCTGTGGAAAGAGAAGTGAAACCCTTTTGGTTTCAGACCCTTCCTAATTTCTACATCTAGCTATAAATATTTACTCTTGGTTTCCATATTTGATGGTTCTACAATGTTGAAATGTTGTTATGAGCACTATATTCCTATTTTATTTTGACTACACTTGATAATGTACACATATGGGTATATTACACAAAAATGGTACTTGGTCCAAGCATGTCGTTTATTCCTAGAGGGGTAAGAACAATTTTATTATTCAGAAATATCTTTAATTGAAGCATGTCGATTGTCTCAGAATGAAAAAGAACTATTTTCAGTTTTATTTCTTTCAAAATAACTTTAGTTTATGCACGTCGATTGTTCTAAAATAAAAAATAACAATTTTTCATTTTAAATATACTTTACAGTACTTTCTTACCATGTACATTTGAAATTTTTATCACCGTTCCAAGATAAATAGGGTATGTCGATTCTTGCCCATTTTTCATAGATATCCAATCGTCATTCTAAACGTACATGCATTCAATCATTAAAGTAACTAATACAGTTACAAGCAGTCCCTTTCACTGCTTCATAAAGACATAACATATTCAATGCTCATGAAATTCTAAAAGAAACACATTTTTCATTATGTTACTGGTAATTTTCTAGGAAATGTACTTAGAAAACTTATATGAAGTTTGGTCTTAGGGAACCCACATTAAAACCAAGCCTCCCAACTGTGAGATGAGGCAATTACGTCCTCTTTCTCCCCCCTATAATTTTTTACTAGCACGGTTAGAATTAACAGCCCCAAACTGGGTTGAACTCTCAGGTACCATAACCTCTCGAAAGGCTCGACCTAGAACCAGAGGTTTCACTGTGTTTCTCTACTAGCTTGATATCCATCTCAGGATCACCTTAGGCAACATCCCACCTTCTTTATAGTCCTCATTTTCTTGTGAGGTTTTTCCTCCCCAAGATCCCCTTTATCCTTCTGGACAAGAGAGTAATTGTTTTCTCATAACTGTCAGGTAAAATAGTCCTTTCTTCATGGTTTTTCACCTGTGGATTCCAAGGTTCACTTACTTCAATTTAAACTATTAATAATTAAAGAAAATAACCACATGACTATTTTTGTACTCATTAAAATTATGTTAGGCTTCACTCAACCATAAGGTTCCAACATTCAACCATAACAAAGTTTTGCCATGTTTTACTTACAAGTCCACTATGACTGGAGAGTGTTACAATATATAATTTTATTTAAAAATTATAATTGATATGGATTTATAAATAAATTATATATATTTATATATATAACTTATAAATATTGATATGGATTTATGAAGAAAACAACATATCATATGATTATACGTTTATGTAATAAAGAATAGAGGATATAAGATATATTTTTGATATTTTTAATATTATAGTATGGTAATGGATGTGCATATTTAACCATGTACAATTATAATTAATTATGGTTGATTACAATTGATCTATTTAAATGTGGTTTATTGTAGTTGTTAACCATATTTAATTATCTTTGAGCTGTTTGATCATCTTTGAGCATGTTTGATTAAGGTTGTAAATGATTGACTAAGATTCAACATGTTTTACTATAGCTAATGATGGTTTGACCATGACTTATTATGGTTGACTATTGTTAACCAGTGTTGGACACATTTGATTTATGGTTGACTATAGTTGGCCATATTTAACATGGTTGATTGTGGTTGAGTTGCCCTGCTTATAAATGGTTATGTCACATTATAATGTTCATTAAGAATTTAACATGCTTGTTTGTGGAATAATTGTGTTACATCATAACATTTATTAAGGGTTTTTCATATTTGAATACGATTAATTATAATTGACCATATTTTATTATAGTTAACCATGTTGGATATGGTTGATTATGGTTGGTCATATTATGTTTGATTATGATTAACAATGGTTTACTATAGTTGACCATGTTTAAACATGCTTTACTATGGCTGTTTACCATGTGTCACACCATGTTTAACCATGATTGACTATGGATAATGACGGTTGGCTATGTTACTACTTATCTTAAGTGTATAGATGTTGGTGAATGTTACTTTTTAACTTGTTTCATGATTCATCATCAAACTTCACTATATTTAACTATAATTAGCATTCTTGCCATGTCTAATTATAATTAACCATATATAATTATATCATATAATTTTAAATTTTATTTTAATACCTAATTTGATATTTTAGAATTAATTATATTATGTTTATCTAAAATTTAATCAATTATTTATGGATGTTATTTATTCATTTGATTTGTGTAATGTTTCTACAGATGCTGTTATCTTGTACTTTATTCTTTTGTGACCTACTATAATAGCTCTCTTTTTTATATTGAATATTAAGATATATTGTTTTTATTTGTTGGTACTTTTTCGAATTGGGGCATTAATTAATTTCACCCACAGATATAATTTAATATTCAATACTTGTTTCTTTTGTTATTTTCTATAATAACTTTTTTTTATAAATGCAAGATAATGCAAGATATATTGTTTTATATGTTGGTAATTTTTTTTTACTTTCAATTAGTTTTGAAAATTTTAAAAATATTCTATGAAGTTTATTAAAGTTTCGAAAAAAACATATTAAATTGAATATTTTGTAAATTAAAAAAATATATATTAAATTGAATATTTTGAAAAATAGAAAAAATTTATTTTTTAAAAAATATAATTTTTTTTATAAATTGGTTGATGGTTATTTTTATGTGGTAAATTGAATTATGAAATATAAAAATTATATTAAAAAAATCTATTTTTTTATTTATTTGTAAAGTGTCATAAGTTTGCACAACAAAAGGATATGTGGATAGATCCCACCATTTTTTATGCAAAAAAAAAACTTAAAAAATTAAAAAGTTCATGTAGAAAAAAATAATTGAATTTTCTTTAGGCTTTTTCTATTTCAACTTATTCCTTCTCATTTTAAATTTTCTAATTTTAAAGGAATTCTTAATTACATTTATTTTCACCATTTGTTTACTAGTTGCAAAAGGATTTCAAAATATGTTAAACTCTCACATAGTAAAATGTTAATAACTATAAACCTTCTACATTTATATAATTTTAATAAAATTCATTCATTACTCTATGCAAATATTTTCATAGACATACTAGTGAACTTTCATACCTAACTAATATGGATAACTTATGCAATCAATATCTTTTGTTGTCAACTAATTTTTACTTTTCACATAAAGGTACTAAACAACAATGTTACATATTAGCTTTGTTAAATATTATAATTTATATTTCCTATAATATTTATCTAAATGTTATAACATTTTATATATAATATTTATATTAATATTGAAATAACTTTATATAAATATTTATTATTATTATATATTCATATGAAAATAACTTGTTAAAATTTGAATTGTAATATTATAATCAGAATTATGTTACTGTGATCATATTATACAATAATAAAAGTTTTATGATGATAATAATGATGATGGTGATTAATATCTATTAAGATGGTTATGGTTTTTTAGACCTCGAGAAGGCAAGAGATTACTTCAAATATTTTAGCATTTTATTTCTATGCTTGAAAAGAATTAAGTGAAGCGTTCCAAGATAACCATAGTTTCACTAATTTAAAAAGCTCGCAGAGTGACAAATATTTTGAAAATTAGAATGAATGTATGTATAATATGAGAAATCTAAGAGAGAGCTCTTTTCATCTTCAACCATCTTAGTGTTGCAATGGTGACAAACTCTTTCATCCCATAACATTAGGGAATTGAATAATGTCCAATTTTATTATGAAGCTCATGAGAATTTGTTCTTACGTTAACATTTTTCATTTTATTCTTAACATTAGTTAATATGGAAAGATACTTTTGATTTTTGAGATTTTGATTGTTCACTTCCTTATAATAATTTAGTTTCATTTTTCCCTCTAATTCTTTATAACTCCACAATTTCTTCCTAAAATTTGAAGTAATAATATTTTTAATATTATCCTCATTATGCAAAATGATCTCCTCCTTTATCCCCCAATGGTCAAGCTAATATTAGGCATGTTTATTCCATCCCCATTTGAAGGTGAGGGTTTGGATTAGATTTAGAAGCGATTTTAGGAAACCTTTTAGCTTTTGTGTTGTTCAACTTCTTCTTATACATAAAAATACCTAATCATAGTCATGCTTTCAAGGGGGGAATATTTTCTTCAATCAGGAGGATAAGATAGAGATTATTTCATTTAGTCTTGATCTTGTATGTTATAAATTACTTTTGGACATGTTATATCTTCCTCCTTGATTCTCTAGAGGTACTACAACCCCAAACCTTAGATCCATAAATAAGTAATAGGATTGACAAGTGTCTCAAAAGTAGTTTTTTTTATTCCATACATAAAGATCAATTAAACTACAACTATTTTCAAGCCCATAACAAGTTTTTTATCCTGCATTTGTCCTTTTCTAAATTTTATAATTCCACTTGAGCTTGTGATGGATATCAAAACCAAGATATTTGTATGAAATACCTTCATCCAAGTATTTTTTTTCATATATGAATGTATCATATGTGATATTTTGGATTGAATTATCATGACTTTGGTTTTTTCAATATTAACATTCATACCCATCTTGGAGTAGAAATTTTGGAGGATTTATTAGTTTCTTACCAAGGTCATAATGGCTCCTTTCCAAGAGAATAATAATTTCAACATAAAAGAGAAGAGTAATGACCATGCGAGTGAGTGTGGGGCCAACACAACCTGCATCCTCCAAACACTCTTCTAGCTTATCAATGTATAATCCAAAAAGGGTAGGGGATAAGGGAAACCCTTGTTTGACTTTGATATTACATTTACTTTATTTAGACCAACTGTGTATAAACTTGGAAATAACATTCATGTACAATATTGTCACAACAAATCTCAACTCGAGAGGAACCATTATCTCTTTCAACTTCTTCCAAAAATTTGTCCTAGGAATAATGTCAAAATATTTTTAAAAATCAACAAAATATCAATAGAAGATATGATTTTTTCTATTGGAACATTCCTCAAAAATTATCTTGAGAGTAAAAAGGCGGTCTATAGTTCAATTATATCTCCTAAACCCAACTCGGTCTGTAGCTATTTAACTATGTTTTTCTATCCATATGATAATCTTCTTTTACAAAATGATTCCATACAACATAGCTAAGGTGTAGCTAATCATAATGGTGCTATAATTAGAGGGAATTATTTTATCCATGCTTTTAAATATAGGCACAATGAAGCTCTACATCAAATGCTTAGGGAAATATTTAATGTGAGGGATAAGGATAAACTCTCTCATTTTAAAAATTTTAGCTTGGATTTTTTTATGAGAGAAAAGCCATTGATACCATACAAATGTATTTTGTTCTAAATATAAAGTTGTAATGCGTACCTTTTGTATCTTTTGCACATTATGGAGATCAAAATATTGCTCCATATTTTGTATCCATATTACGTGATCCTTGGCATCAAACTTCCTCATATCGATCTTTGGAATATGGTGGGTCTTAAATCCAACATTAAATTTTATGAAATCACGATTAACATTTATTTTGTTCTCATCGTGAGTTTCCTCTACTACCTTTTCGCCATTAGGAATAATTTCTGGCATCAACTTTGTAAAACCTTCCTTCAAACCTTCCATCTCTTCTTTTAGATCATTCTTCATGTCTTCCATGTTTCCTTTCATTTTCATCGATCTTAGCTTCCATGCCATCCATCTTAGCTTCCATGCCATCCATCTTAGATTCCATGCCATTATTCAAACCATAAATGTTAGCTTCCATGCCTTTCTTGAAACCATCCATCTTAGCTTCCACGCCTTTCTTCAAACCATCCATCTTAACTTCCATTTCATTTTTTGTTACTCTTTGCGAGAGTGAAATTTGTTTCACTTGGTCTTGTAATTTTGATATATCATGTTGCACTTCTTCCTCTTCATGAGTCATAATAAAGCCTTCTGAGGGCTTAATAGGTGTGGAATTATTTTTAGGGGCCATTTTAGAACTCAATACTGATATCTATGCTTCAATATGCCCTTGGAATCACTTCAAACTGATTTTTCAAACAAGACTTATGCAATTAAAAAAAAATACACACCTTTTTCTTGATTTTGAGGAGCTTGATATTGAAACTGATGTATCTCTATAATTTTGGATCTCCAAGATTTTATCTTCAATCCTTTAGTAGCCCTATAAATATTTTTTCCAATGCCACATGTCCGACCTTATTTGGATTCTTCAAGTCAAAGTTATGCCCAATCTCCCACAATGACCTAATTATGGATTGGTTCAGTAGAGTGAACTTGTACGTTGTGACACGTGTCACTATTTACTCCTTCGGCTCTAAAATCGATATAAAGAAAACTACAGTCCATTTAATTTTGGCCACTTTATACAGAATTCCAATCCGATGCTCAGAGAGAGATTTAAGACATTTTCCCCAAGGTCACCTCTTTGAGATGAAATTTGGGAGCCTGCAAAAACCCTACCTTCCACAGATCATATCTCCGAAAATATTGCAAACCAAGATTTGAAATTCTTATACCAAGTTCCTCTGGATTTCTTCGCAAATGGTTTTTTTTTAGCTTCTGAGCCTTCGTAGAAATAACTTTGTAGCGAAAATTCCACGATGACCCGTTTGAAGTAGCGAAACACTAGAATCCAAAGCTCTAATACCAAATGTTATGAATCCAGCTCACAAAATAGTAGAAAATAGAGATCAACGACTTAGAAATTAAACTCTTCATAGGGGAAACCTCCTTTACATTACATAATTGAACAATTATTGGATGATACAAATGACAAAACCTCCTTTCTATATATACGATTCCATGGGATCACAATATAATCCTAGCCGACCTAACAATAATAATGTAAGGGCACAACAATAACAATAGTGGGATTTTATGGGGCACAATAATAAAAATATGGGGACTTCAGGGGTAAAAAAATAACAATAATGGGGCTACACTAACAACAATAAGGGACTACACTAGTAATATAGGGATCTAACATATTACTGTAGCAGGAAATACATTGTTTACGAATAAGCTTAGACTTAGTGTGCTTTAATTTAATATTCACAATTTGTTTTCAAATAATATTCATAGTACCATATCTTATATCGTATCTTAGAATTTTACCTTTGTGTATATGCGTTGAACACTATTTGGATAAATGTATTCCAAACTCTATAATGTTTGATGGCGTATGTGATAATTTTAAGCATAGAATAAATTTTTACTGGCGTACTTTGAACCCTCTCGACACTCATCATTTCCATACCAAGTGGCATACTCTTAGAGTTGGTGCCTCGTTCAATCAACGGTTCCGGTTGTAGGGTTCGATATCGACGAATCAGATGAAACAAGGTGGTTAGAGGTAACCAACCCCTCTCCTGAGTGTTGTAAGGGAATCATTTTTGATGTGGTTTCTTTGAAGAGATATTTGCAACCTACTAGTTGATTATCCCCTTCATAGTGAACCTTTTCCTCGCTCAACCAAGAATTTTCTTGCTTGGATTCTAGTGATTTTCGTTATTGGAGGAAGCCTCATCTGTTGCTAATCAATTTGGGCTTTTATTCTCTTGGATAGGTGTATAATATTTTCTTATATTCTCGGTGTTACAAACAACATATACAATGGTTGTGTTTGTTTGATAGACTTGGCCATATTATGGTCTTGTATGTGGCTAAGTTGTAATGGGTCGAACTTCCTCTAAAAAGTGTTTTAACTTCTTTGAGTATTCAACTAAATATTGATTCTCAAAATTCCATTTTCTTATGGTAATTGCAATGTGAATATACATGAATGGTTTAAAAATTACGAATTCGCAGAATGATTGTGTATTTAATTATAAAAATGACTAGTATGGTTCTTCTGTGTTCTCATGATTTTTTCTTGGTTTGAAGCTGCCACAACTTTCAACCAGCGACCTTGTGATTAGGGTATATACCTATGTAATCTAATTAATTATTGTAGAAAAGGTCAGGACTATTCTGAGATGCTAGGTAATGGGCTTAAGTCTAGGGACTAAACTGGCATTGCTACAAAGATGTATAGTCATATACATAAGCTTGTTTATTTTTGTGGTTTAAATATAGAATGTGAAATATATAGTCATATATCTAGGTCTATGTATTTAATTATGTTATAATGTATTTATATGTTTACCTTTGTTGCCACTTTAGAAATTCAGGGACTTAACCAAAGCTATCGACTTGGTTGAATCGACTCAATATCTAACCCCAGTTCCATACTTAACAGGTTCCAAAAGTTAATTGTTCCACTGATTTGTTTCAACAAAGAGAAAAACACCCAACAATCTCTTAGATCATTACTCTCAATATGTAGGCTAACTATTTACAATCCATTTCACATGAGAGACAATCCTTCTTAATTAATAAATGTCCATGTTATATTCCATTACTTAACAAGAAAACAAAATCAATAGTACTTATATGTTCTTCTTGTTTTCTTGCTAAACCACCATGTCATAGGGGAGTTAATGCTCCTCCAAACCTTTGAGACTAGTCACGTCACTACATCTCCCATCGAGCCAAATTCACATTCGATTTGGTTAGAGTAGATAAATATACAGTCTAATCCAAGACTATCTGGTCCCAACCAGCCTAGTCCAGAGTTTTTATACCAAGCACAAAGGCTCCATAGAGAATTCCACTGACTGATTAGCTCAAGAATTCCTCATAATAACAGTGTCATTAACCGACCCTTCAGTCTTGTGTTCTTTTCTGTAGTATCCTCAAGTTCTTCTTGATATCCTATTGGATTCCCTCTCTTCCTTTTTAGATATTTTTCTCTCAAGAGTAGTTTGGGAAGGTAACCGTCTCACCCATAACTATCTCCAACCAACTGAAATGTGAGCTTTCTCAGCATTTCTTCCAAAGTGAATTTTATGGTTCACTGCACATAACACTTAATTTAAAAATTAAAAATCATTTAGATATATAGATATGTATACATATTAGGCCTCACCAGTGCCATAACAAAAAATTTCCCAACAGCGAATAAATATTTACAAGTTATACCAAGGGGCATTACATCTTCCCCCCTTTGAGCGAAACATTGTCCTAATGTTTGTCCTCAAAATAGGTTGGGATAAGCTTCCTTTATAATTTTTTCATCTTCCTAGGTAGTCTCTTTTGAGCCAAAGTGCTTCCATTGCACTTTAACTTGGGTGATAATCCATTTCTGCAGCATTATTTCTCTCTGATATAGAATACGTAGGGGTTCAACTAGAAATTCCCCATCTAGTTTGACTTACATTCACAAAATGGAAACATCATTAGTTATTCCTTGAACAATAAGTTTTAGAGGACGTTCTTCTAAATTTATTCCATTTATATCTTACCCATATATCTTTCCATCTAATAATATGTCTAGGATCATAAATATACTTTTTCAATAGCAAAACATGAAACGGATCGTGGACATGTATGTGAATAAGTAGAGCTAGCTCATAAGCCAAAGGAAAAATGCATGAAATAATCTCGAAAGGGCCATAAAAGCAGGGAGATAGCTTTGCACAACCTCTGCATTGAAAAGTGATCTTCTTGGGTTTGACTCACACGTAGACGTGATACCCTACTTGAAAGTCTCGATAAATTCATCTTTTATCTACATAAGTCTTATGTATATCTCAAGTGGATTTTAAATTCATCCTCACCCACCTCACATTATTCTCCATCTCCCTTAGAATATCCGTTCCCAACTTTAGTTTATCTTTAGATCTGCTCCAATTAATAGGTATTTTGCATCCACAACCATACAATGCTTCAAATGGAATCATTTTTATAGATGCATGATAACTTTTATTGTAAGAAAAATCCACCAAATGAAGTTAGTATTCCCACTTAGTCGGTTGCTGCATCACATACGTCCTTAGCATATATTCGAGAATTTGGTTCATTTCTTCATTATGTCCATCCGTTTGAAGAAGGTAAGAAGTACTGAAATGTATCTGCGTACCCGATCCAGTGAATAGGGATTTCCAAAACGCGGATGGTAATTTCACATCCTTGTCAGATATCACCATCTTAGGCATACCATGCAATTTAAAAACCCCTCTCATAAAATAACAACAATTTGAATTGTCTTATACGTAGATTACTCTGGTATAAAATGTGGGTCCTTAATTTATCTACTACAGCCATTATGTAGCAATTTTTCCTTCTAGATTTAGGTAAACCGGTAATAAATTCAAGCATAATAATCTTCCATTTCCATTTAGGAATGGGAAAGTGGTGCAACAATCCTGTTGAGTGTTTATGCTCAGCTTTTAGCTGCTAGCATTCCAGGCATCTTTCCATATACCCTACTACTTCTTTTTTCATACCAGGCAAAAAATAATCATTTCTTAGGGAAGTAATTAATTTATGATAACCAAGCTGAGAAGCATAAGGTTTCTTATGGTATTCCTCAAGGATTAATTGTTTAAAACCTTGTTGGTTAGGAGCATATAATTTATTCCTATAAATCAACATGTCCCATTCATCAATGTTATATCCTAGTTGTTTCTCATTACAGTTCTATAATTTTTCTTGCTGCCACAAAAGCTAATGCTTTGGATCCCTTAGTCCAACATCCTTAATATATTATAGGAAAATGGTTTTAACTTGGATGGACGATATCTCATACAAGAAATTCAGTTTTCTACTCAAGGCATCTGCTACTCGGTTCTCCCTTTAATTGTTTAATATCAAAGTCAAATTCACATAAAAAGGCATTCCATCATGATTTTCATGCATTTAATGTGGGTTGTTTAAAATATTTGGTCAAACTACTATGATCAGTCATCAATACAAACTTCTTACCAAGTAGGTAGTATTTCCATACATTTAAATAATGAACCACCACTGTCAACTCCAAATCATAGGCCATATACTTCTATTCGGGTTCTTTCAATTTATGAGACTCATACGCTATTACTTTTCCATATTGCATAAGCACTCCTCCAACCCCTTCTTTACAGACATCTGCGTAGACCATAATTTATTTCTCTGGGTCTGCAATCCTTAGGATGGGAGTTGTGGTAAGTAAATTCTTCAGTTGGAAAAAATTGTTTTTACATTCATTTTTCCATTGAAAAGTGTTTCCCTTATTTTGTAAGTACATTCATTTTTCCATTGAAAAGTGTTTCCCTTATTTTGTAAGAAGGTGAGAGGATAAGAGAATTTGGAAAATCCTTCAATTAAGCAACTATAGTAGCCGAATAATCCCAGAAATGATATAATCCCTACTACATTGTTTGGAATTGGCCATTCAATTATGGTCTAATATTCTTTCTATCTACAACTATCCCACTCTGTGAGATGACATGCCCTAAATATTGAATCTAATCCTTGTAAAATTCACATTTTCTATACTTAGAGAATATTTGATGCTCCTGTAAGGTTTGCAACACAATTTGTAGGTGTCTCTTGTGTTCTTCCATATTTCTGGAATAGATAAGGATATCGTCAATAAATATTAATATGAATCTATCAAGGTATTGGTAGAATATATTTTTCATAAGACACATGAACGTTGTTGGGGAATTAGTAAGCCCGAAAGGTACAACAACAAACTAGTAGTGTACTTAGCGATTTCTAAAGGTAATTTTACACGCATATTCCTCCCTTATTCAAATTTGATGGTATCCATAGCATAAATAAATTTTTGAGAACACAATGGTCCCTTTCACCTGATCAAATAGATCATCTATCTAGGGTAGTGGGTATCTTTTCTTAACCATTAACTTGTTTAATTTTATATAATAAATGCAAATTCATATGGTATTGCCTTTTTCCTAACAAAAAGTACGAGATATCCCCAAGGTGGCACACTTGGGTGGATATACTTCCTGTTTAGCAGTTCCTATAATTGTATTTTTAGCTTAGTTAGAATTAGAATGCTCATGCAATAAGGTGTTATGTATACTAGAGAAGCTCCAATAATTAGTTCAATAGTAAAATATATATCTTGTTTAGGCAGTAATCTAGGGATCTCTTCTGGAAATACATCTGCAAATTCTCGTACAATGGATAAACTTTCCAAAGTGGTAGTATTTTCCTTGGAATTAGTGTGCCCCACCCACACAACATAAATATGACATCCTTTCTTGATACACTTCACTAGTTGAGAAGTTGTGATTGGTATTAGTTTAATAGGTATTCTAATTCCCTGAATTTCTTGTCTAACCTTCTCCTCATTAAGGAAACTAATAGTTTTGGCTTTACAATTTAACAGAGACCAATGTTTCTCAAGTCAATCCATTCTAGTTAAAATATCATAGAACCCTATGGGAAAAACATTTAAATCTATTATTATTGGCTTGTCTGCCAATATAATAGGACAATTTTTCACCTTAGCCATTACTCTCCTTTTGGCTCCCCGTGGCTAACTGCACCAGCCATGGATTTCTAAATTTTTATGTCTATAATTGACATAATTCAACTATCTTAGGGCTAACATAACTTAAACTGGCTCTAGGGTCGATGAAAATAGACACAAGTTGGTTGAAAACTTTACCTTCAAATCACACCATCATCTTTTGGTACTTCGCTTGATGATATTCCAACACCACATTGATCTTAGGTAGACTCCTTGTGACTTACCCCACTGTGTATGCCTCCTAGATGTGTGTTTTTTGTTTTTTCTTCTTTAGTAAGGAAAATTTTTAGTATAGTGGGGCTCTCCACATCCCTAACACTACAGTGGGGGTCTTGTAGACTGTTCAAATTCAGGTTTGTTAAGCAGATTAGTTTTTTTTTACTCATTCTATGGTTTATATATTTGTTGACCCTTTCCTGGCTTTTTACTCTATGGATTTTTATATGAGCCTTTGGAATTTGCAAATTTTGCACCTTTGATATTTTGAGGATGTCTTTGCCCTGTCTTTTATGTCCATATTTTAGCACTATCCCCCTTTTTCCTCATCCATTGATAACAGATTCATGCCTTGCATATTACCCTATCCGTGGTCTTAGGAATATCAAATTCTAAATGTTCATTCATAACTGTGGGTAGATTTCTTATAAATCTATGTGCCTTCTCTTTTTCCTCGCGTATGTAAGTAACATATCTCAACAAAGAGGTAAACTTGGTGATATATTCGTCCATTGCTAACTACCCTATTCGAAGGTCATGAAATTCTCTAGCCTTATCGTCATAAAAAAACTTAGTTAGATGTTTATTTTTAAAGTATTGCTGAAATTTTTCCCAAGTAACTCCTTGTTCATCCACACCTTGAACTGCTTTTACCTCTTCCCACCATTACGTCGCTTTTCCTTTCATTTTATAGATCGCCAGAAAAACTTTCAAATTGTCACTGTATTCGTAGATTTAGAAGTACTTATTAATATTAACCAGTCAAGCTTCAACAGACTCTTTCAATTCACCATAAAATGTTGGGGGTTTAATATTTTTAAAATCCCCTTGTAATTCCACTTTTTATCTTTGTCCTCCCTTGTATATTGGGCCCTGTGTGTAGAAATTTTGAATAAATCCTCTTATTCACCGAGATTCTCCCGATCACACACTATTTTAGCTTCATGCATAATACAGAATCTCTTCTACCATTGATCATCACATGCGGAAATAAAATCAATTGCATGCACACATTAAAGCCATAAAAATTCACACATATGAACACAGTATTTCATGGGAAAGCTTAAAGCTAAAAACCCCCAACTATCCGTATATTATACATGTCATGGAGATCATGTAACAATCATAGTACAAAGCTCTTTGCAAGCTCTCATGCACTACCTCCCTTGCTACACACTATCAAGCTAGATCTAGCAAAACTCATGCTCCAACCTTTAGCCACTTGATAGCCAACCTCAATTGTGTTTTCAAGCTATGGGATGGCCTCTTTATATAGATAAACCACCCAGCCTGAACTGCGCAATCCTCATGGGTTACTCCACCCATCTGTGTGTTGCAAATAGCAATAGTATAGTCACAACCGATAATTAACCTACTCTTTCACCTATTTCTGCACTGGTCTCCACTGAAACTGTCCATGCACTGAAGTTAACTGATGTATTATTTAGTTGATTTATGAGTTTATAATTAGTGAATTAATTATTAATTAATTAAAACCACTCATCACTAATTGTATCTATTAGTTAACTTGGATACAAAAATCTCAACTATGTTTAGATTAGTTAAACTGAATACAACTCCACTAACTTCCTCAATCAACTCCACCAAACTCTGTCACATGAGTTCTAACTGAAGTCTTCATGCAATAGCGTCACTTAAACCCTAGGAAAAGCGTATTTCCTTCTGTCAGTTGCATGTGCCACATCTAGGCATCAAACTAAAGTGCTTCAAGAGAATAAGATAATGTTTATAGTCCAAATATTATTAAGAGCTAATAATATTCGACTTCCCTATTTTTAGGACAGGCAGTCTAAAAATAGACTTCGACCTATAGGTCCAAAAAATAGATGTCCATCTATTTTTACCAACATGACCAATACTCCAAGAATAACATACTGCAATCCCTGGACCATGCTCCATATGTCTAAAAATAGACATAGTCTAAAAATAGACTTTTCGACAAAAATCACCTGTGTGGTCCCCCACCTAGTTTAGGTGATCACTTTCCAACTAGGATTAGGAAAGATGTTTCAGGAGGCCTCCTTCACTGTTTCTTGTTGCCATTTTCAACACTCCCTCTCAACAAGAAAGGACTGTTTTTGCATGCGACATGCAACTCCATGCATTCGCCCTGCAACCTCCACAAGCGCCATGCAACTCCATGCATTTACCATGCACCCTTTGCATGCGCCATGCAAACTCATGCATGCACCATGCAACTCCATGCATATTCCATGCACCCTTTGCATGCACCATGCAAACTCATGCATCTGCTCTGCAACTCCTCTGAAACTGAATAGGCTCCAAACAACTCAATCAGTCTTGATGCATCTAGCATCTATCATCAAAGTCTTCGACTTCTGCTGGTCCCAACTGCACATGTCATCAGGAACTACTGCGCTGTTGAACTCTTGCACCCATGCACTCTTGCACTTGCTGTCAACTCTGATCCGCGCTCCAGTATCCGACACTGTCACTTTGATCTGCCTGCATCAATCCAACTGATATTGCTACTGCCATGCTGTGGGCACCTCGTAGCCAGGTTCAATCCATGAGATCCACACCATCTCATGAATCTGCCCAGAAATCTCCTCTTGGGATCAATCATGCATGTCGCCCCACCTCATACCTGGTGGTATAGCTGCATGCACTCCCTCTGCCCGTCTGGCCCGAAATTTCTCTGCATGAGTGGTCTCTTCCACTCCATGATCCTCTTGTGGCTGCTCCACACTCCGAGGTTCACTATCACTCGCATGCAAAACTTGCCCTCTCAAGCCTGCATGTATTCCTTCCGCTTCCCAACAAAAGAGGAAGCCCGTAGAAATCCCATCTACATCAAATCTATAAAGATTCTTCAAGATTCCGCCGTGGCCGCCCACAACCTTCCGAGATCGTCGCCGCATGTTAAGAGGGTCTTCAACCACCAAGTCACTAACTGCCTTGCTCTTCTGTGCCTCCATGCATCTCTTGTACCTCAAAGGCATGTAGATTCTGGCTCGCGCACATTGCAATTGTCCCGCCGTCGCAAAATTTTCTAACAAAAAGAGCTGATTTTAAATCGATGATATCTCCCTCATCCGAGCTCCGATTCGACCGATTTTTTTTTTTTCAATTTGGGTATTTTTTCACAAGGAATCCAAATATGCTATTTGTTTTTGAAAATATTTCACCAAAAATTTTCAGATATTCCCTACAAACTCGCGCACCCAAAAAAATTCTCGCTCTCATTCCATGTAGAAAATTATATACAATATGCACGTATATTTCCGGCTTTCTCCATCTTTATGTTTCTTGAGTTTATCCTAAAACTCAACCGCTTCAATGCTTTGCAATTGCTCCAATGATCAATATCGCTTCCGATACCATGTAGAAATTTGCTGAATAAATCACTTTATTCAATGAATACTAACCCGATCATACATCAATTTCGAATTGCATGCATAACACATAACCTTCTACAATTAATTGTCACATGCGGAAATAATAGAAGCAATTTCACATCAAATCATCACACACATTAACACGCATGTGTGGGGAAATCTTAAAGCTGAAAACCCCCAACTATCTGTATATTATACATGTCATGGAGATCATATAACAATCATAGTACAAAGCTCTTTGCAAGCTCTCATGCACTACCTCCCTTGCTACACACTATCAAGCTAGATCTAGCAAAACTCATGCTCCAACCTTTAGCCACTTGATAGCCAACCTGAATTGCGTGTTTCAATGCTATGAGATGGCCTCTTTATATAGATAAACCACCTGGCTTGAACTGCACAATCCTCATTGATTACTCCACCTATCTGTGTGTTGCAAATAGCAACGGTATAGTCTGGCGTGTTAACTACTCTTTCCTATTTACCACTGGTCTCCACTGAACTGTCCATGCACTGCTGTTAACTGATGTATTCTTTAGTTGATTTATGAGTATTTAATTAGGGAATTAATTAATAATTAATTCACACCACTCTCACTATTTGTATCAATTAGTTAAACTTAATACAAATAGCTCAACTATGTTTAGATTAGTTAAACTAAATACAACTCCACTAGTTTCCTCAATCAACTCCACCAAACTCTGTCACATGAGTTCTATTTGAAGTATTCATGCAATAGCTTCACTTAAACCCTGGGAAAAGCGTATTTTTCCTTACGTAATTTGCATGTGCCACATCCGGGCCATCAAAGCGAAGTGCTCGAAGAATAGGTAGTATTTGAGTCCAAATATTATTAAGAGCTAATAATATTCGACATATCTATTTTTGGACTGGCAGTCTAAAAATAGACTCCGCCCAATATTTTTAAAAATAGAAGTCCATATATTTTTCCAACTTGACCAACCATCCTCAAATAGCATAACTTCTTGAAATAGCATCCCGCAACTCCTAGACCATACTCCATCTGTCTAAAAATAGACATAGTCTAAGAATAGACTTTTCGACAAAAATCACATGTGTGGTCCCCACCTAGTTTAGGTGATCACTTTCCAACTAGGATCAGGAAAGATGTTTCAGGAGGCCTCCTTCACTGTTTCTTGTTGCCATTTTCAACACTCCCTCTCAACAAGAAAGGACTATCTTTGCATGCGACATGCAACTCCATGCATTCGCCCTGCAACCTTCACAAGCGCCATGCAACTCCATGCATGCGACATGCAACTCCATGCATTCACCATGCACCCTTTGCATGCGCCATGCAAACTCATGCATGCACCATGCAACTCCATGCATGCACCATGCACCCTTTGCATGCAACATCTCCGAAACTGAATAGGCTCCAAACAACTCAATCAGTCTAATGCATCTATCATCAAAGTCTTCGACTTCTGTTGGTACCAACTGCACATGTCATCAGGAACTACTGCGCTGTTGAACTCTTGCACCCATGCACTCTTGCACTTGCTGTCAACTCTGATCCGCGCTCCAGTATCCGACACTGTCACTTTGATCTGCCTGCATCACTCCAACTGATCTTGCTACTGCCATGCTGTGGGCACCTCGTAGCCAAGTTCAATCCATGAGATCCACACCATCTCATGAATCTGCCCAGAAATCTCCTCTTGGGATCAATCATGCATGTCGCCCCACCTCATACCTGGTGGTATAGCTGCATGCACTCCCTCTACCCATCTGGCACGAAATTTCTCTGCATGAGTGGTCTCTTCCACTCCATGATCCTCTTGTGGCTGCTCCACATCTCGAGGTTCACTATCACCTGCATGCAAAACCCGCTCCCTCTCAAGCTTCAATTGCATGTCTTCCTCCCGCTTCCCAACAGTAGGAAGCTCCGTAGACATCCCATCTACTTCAAGTCTGTAGAGATTCTTTGCCCGAATCCCAACCTTCTTGACTTGTCCTCACGCTGCATGTTGAGAGGCTCCCTCTCAACCACCAAGTCACTAACCTCTGCTTTGCACCTCAAAGCTTTGCATGCATCTTGTACCTTAGTGCATGTAGATTCTTGGCTCGCGCACATTGCAATTGTCCCGCCGTCGCAAAATTTTCTAACAAAAAAGAGCTGATTTTAAATCGATGATATCTCCCTCATCCGAGCTCCGATTCGACCGATTTTTTTTTTCAATTTGGGTATTTTTTCGCAAGGAATCCAAATATGCTATTTGTTTCTGAAAATATTTCACAAAAAATTTTCAGATATTCCCTACAAACTCGCGCACCCAAAAATTCTCGCTCTCATTCCATGTAGAAAATTATATACAATATGCATGTATATTTCCGGCTTTCTCCATCTTTATGTTTCTTGAGTTTATCCTCAAACTCAACCGCTTCAATGCTTTGCAATTTCTCCAATGATCAATATCGCTCTGATACCATGTAGAAATTTGAATAATGGATGAGTTATTCACCGAGATTCTCCTGATCACACACTATTTTAGCTTCATGCATAATACAGAATCTCTTCTACCATTGATCATCACATGCGGAAATAAAATCAATTGCATGCACACATTAAAGCCATAAAAATTCACACATATGAACACGGTATTTCATGGGAAAGCTTAAAGCTGAAAACCCCCAACTATCTGTATATTATACATGTCATGGAGATCATGTAACAATCATAGTACAAAGCTCTTTGCAAGCTCTCATGCACTACCTCCCTTGCTACACACTATCAAGCTAGATCTAGCAAAACTCATGCTCCAACCTTTAGCCACTTGATAGCCAACCTGAATTGCGTGTTTCAATGTTATGGGATGGCCTCTTTATATAGATAAACCACCTGGATTGAACTGAACAATCCTCATTGATTACTCCACCTATCTATGTGTTGCAAATAGCAACAGTATAGTCACAACTGATAGTTAACCTGCTCTTTCACCTATTTCTGCACTGGTCTCCACTGAAACTGTCCATGCACTGAAGTTAACTGATGTATTCTTTAGTTGATTGATGAGTTTATAATTAGTGAATTAATTAATAATTAATTCACACCACTCTCACTAGTGTATCAATCAGTTAGACTAGATACAACTAGCTCAACTATGTTTAGATTAGTTAAACTGAACACAACTCCATTAACTTCTCAATCAACTCCACCAAACTCTCTCACATGAGTTCTAACTGAAGTATCCATGCAATAGCTCCACTTAACCCTTAGGAATAGCGTAATTCCTTCTGTCAGCTCCTGTGCCACATCTGTGCACTTAACTGAAGTGCTCAAAGAGAATAAGATAATGTTTAGAGTCCAAATATTATTAAGAGCTAATAATATTCGACATATCTATTTTTAGACTGGCAATCTAAAAATAGATTCCGCCCAATATGTCTAAAAATAGAAATCCATCTATTTTTCCAACTTGACCAACCATCCACAAATAGCATCCCGCAACTTATAGAATATGCTCCATATGTCTAAACATAGACATAGTCTAAAATAGACTTTTCGACAAAAATCACCTGTGTGGTCCCCCACCTAGTTTAGGTGATCACTTTCCAACTAGGATCAGGAAAGATGTTTCAGGAGGCCTCCTTCACTGTTTCTTGTTGCCATTTTCAACAAGATATTCCACCTCTTGTACTCCAAAGAAACATTTGAATTTTTTGCATATAATTGTTTCTCCTCCAATATTTTGACCACCCTATCAACATGTTGAATATGATCCTTCCAAGCGTGCTGTAGATTAGTATATCATCAAAAGATACTAGCACAAATTTTCTAAGGAAGGGTTTGAAAATGGAATTTATCAACCCTTGAAATGTAGAAGGTGCATTGGTAAAGAAAAAAGACATGACCAAAAATTCATGA
Source organism: Pinus albicaulis (assembly GCA_034641835.2). Taxonomy (NCBI): domain Eukaryota; kingdom Viridiplantae; phylum Streptophyta; class Pinopsida; order Pinales; family Pinaceae; genus Pinus; species Pinus albicaulis. The sequence continues at coordinate 1,184,180,115 of CM076580.1, read as the reverse complement.
TGACCCTCATGAGTTCAAAATGTTGTTTTCGGAATATATTCAGTCTTAATTCTAATCTGATGATATCCTGAATGAAGATCCAACTTGGTAAAATAAATTGCTCATGTAGTTCATCCAATAATTCATCAATCACAGGAATGGGAAATTTGTATTTAATGGTGAGCTTATTGAGCTCCCTATAATCCGAACACATGCACCATGATCCATCCTTCTTGTGCACCAATACTATTGGAGCAGAGAAAGAACTTTGATTAGGTTGAATTATACCAGCCTCTAACATTTCTACAATCATACGTTCAATTTTTCTTTTTTGGACATAAGGATATCTATAAGGCCTGATGTTTGGAGGGAAACTTCCTGGAATGAAATGAATAACATGATCATGATCAAGAATAGGTGGGAGTCCTTTGGGAGTTTCAAACACCTTGGAATGATTGTCCAAGACTTTTTGGAGATGTGGAGAAATAGATTATTTTGATGTTGGAACTTCTAGTGAGAATAATTGTGCAATTACGCCTCATTTTTATTTCTTCAGAGGCTTTGTCATTACATTAGAGCTTATTATCTTTCCCGGCTTCCTTGCGATACCTCGTAATTCAACTTCCTTTCCTTCCAAAAAAAAATTCAAGAAAAGTTCTTGAAAATTAAAAGCTACCGCCCCCAAAGATTGTAACCATTGTACTCCTAGTACAACATCAACACCTCCCATTGGAATATAAAGCATTGGAATATTCAATACATATTCCCCCATGGTTAGCTTGATATTATGCCATTTTTTAGATAAATTTATAGTTCCTACATCTGCAACCATCACTTGCCATTCTGGTGTTGGGTATAGGAAACAATTCAATTCCTTGGCTACCTTACAATGAATAAAATTATGGGTACTACCCAACTCAATTAACACTATTACCTTTTTCTTCTTGATATGTCCTTCTATCTTGAGATTTTGAGGAGTGGTAATTCCCACCAATGCATTACACGATATAGTTAGACTCATTTCTTCTTCTTCTAGGGTTGGTTCCTGGTGTATATCCTCTTATTTTGAAGCTTCTTGTTCATTTTCTTCCTCCTCTTCACAATCTATGTAAAATACTTTCTTCTCAGCACACTTATGACCTTTAGTGTATTTTCTATAACAACTGTGGAAAAGCCATTTTTCTCTTTTTTCTTCCAATTTTTGTGGTGTCAACCTTGTAGGTTGTGGAAGTCTAGGAGTAGAAACACTTCCATATTTATAGATGTGAGTGGTAGGCTTCCTTGTTGCCATAATTTTATATTCAAATTTTCTTGCCAACCTGAATGCCTTCTCCAATGAATTAGGTTCCCAAACACGAACCTCATGTTGGATATTATCCTTTAAATTCCATATGAATACATAAATCATGTGTTCCTCTGGAATATTAGTTATCGTTATATTCAGTTTTTGGAAGTCCTCAATGTGCTCCACCAATGAAAACTTTTGTTTGATATTTATCGATTGACAAAAGAAGGTGTTTCTCTTTGTATCCTCATAATGCACTATCATTTCCTCCATAAAAATTGACCAAGTGACAATTTTTTTTACGGGAGAAAAGTCATCGATACCATACAAATGTATTTTGTTCTAAATGTAAAGCTGCAATGCGTACCTTTTGTGTGTTTTGCACATTATTGATATCAAAAAAATGCTCCATCTCTAGTATCCATGTTGCGGAATCCTTGCCATCAAACTTCCTCATTTCCATCTTTGGAATATGGTGGTTCTTCCATCCAACATTAGAGTTTATGAAATCATGATTAACATTTATTTTGTTCTCATCATGAGTTTCCTCTACTATCTTTTCGCCATTAGGAAACATTTCTTGTATCAACTTTGTCAAACCTTCCATGTCTTATTTTAGATCATTCTTCATGTTTTCCATGTTTTCTTTCATTTTTTCATCAATATTAGCTTCCATGTCATCCATCTTAGCTTTGATTCCTTTCTTCAAAACTTCCATTTCATTTTTTGTTGCTCTTTGTGAGAGAGAAATTTGGTGCACTTGATATTGTAATTTTGATATGTCATGTTGCAGTTCTTCGTCTTCATGAGTCATAGTAGAGCCTTCTGAAGGCTTAATTCATGTTGAATTATTTTTAGGGGGCTATTGTGTAGGTAAATACCCTATGCAGATAGAGACGATCCCTCTAGCCCTAGGGTGGGTCTAGCAACAAGAGGACATGGTAATGTATTGGTTCCTAGTTAATGAATGAAACGAGTTGGGATAGATTGTCCTACCTATAGACCAACGTGGTTTTTGTAGCTGCAAAAGAGGTCTCCTGATCCTTTTCTAGATGCGTTGCGATCCTTCAGCAATGATATTCGAGTGCCTTCACAAAGATCAGAGGAAAAAAGAAGCATACATAACAATAATTGCATTAATAAATAGCTAATCAGTCAAGGAATATTAAACATATTGCATAAAATAAATCACATTAATAAAAGACAGGAACCAAGAAATCAGGCAGGCATATATTAAGATAAAGAGAGAGATTACAACCAGATCCTTGACGTTGCAACCTCCTTCAGTGGGTCAAGTTGAAGTGCATCTCGAGCATTCATTGGGGAATTTTGACGTGGTGAGGCAAAAGACTAAGCTCTCTCTTGACAAGGGTCTCTCTCTTTTATCTATCTCATCAGCTATATCAGACTGTCTCAGCAAAATGTTCAGCAGTTCCTCTTCAACTATTCATCTAGCTACATTAATGTGAAATAGGTTTATTTATAGAGGGAGAGGAGGAGGTTGGGATTCCTCAAATGGTGGAAGGGAGACCTTATCCCTTGGGATGTTCCACCAAAAGGTGGAAACAAGAAGCCAAAGGAAGGTGTTCGGGGTTATGCAGTTGAACAACCCAAGCTGACTCACTCACGAGGTAGTTATCATGGAAACTTCACCTCTATATTTAAAAAACATTCAAAAAATATCTTAGCTTGGGTATCTCACTCGGAAAGAGCACCAATGGGTGCAGGGCTCAATTTTAATTTCCTTCATTGGCGTGAGGGCATAATGGCCTAACAGCTCCAACCCAAAATCATGTGTTTTTGGTGGTCTGCACAAGGAAATGTCAACAGAGGAAATTTTCTCCTCATGATATTATTTACAAGGCATCACACTTCATATAAGTCATAGAAATGGTCCACCAATGTGCGGGACAGGGATTTTAGGGATGGTGAAAAAATTCTATGTAACAGATGCCCCCTAAAGCATGAGGTCCGAGAGAGAGGGAGGGGTGAAATTATTTATGAGAACGCGTTTGAACCAAACACCACTATTGGAAGACCTGCAAGTACAAAAAAAACTGATATCTCTGATACATGAACATGTGGCATGGGGGAATCCATCCATAATAGAGTACACAAGAACTGAGATCTGAGGTATGGACGCAACCATCCAGTAATAAGGATCAACAAATAGACTCAGGTATGGTCACAACCATCCAATCAAAAGAGTCATGCATATAGTTATGATAAATCAAAATATCCTACAGCCTGGATCATATTAGACAAAACCCAAGGTCTTGTGCTCCATCTCAACCCAAACAAGTACAAATTCAAGCATGCGAATATGTGAGATGAAGTCGAACATGCAATAAAGTCACCTGATTACTAGCCAATGATGAAAGTTGTTAATAGGTGTGAGAGAAACCACCAATAATGACAATGGCTCTTAAGGTACAACAGGTACAATCCACGGAATATGAACAGTGATCTGGCGTCAAACACCTGCAGAATCACTCGATCGAAGGCCAATGATGTGGACCTATTTTCGAATGTGAATAAATTTCCATTGAGGCATGCAAGCCCCAAGGTACCGACAAGGAGTTTCTAGATCAACTTCCTGGATAATGATTTGAAGTTGACAGGAAGTGACTTGGTCGAAGGAGGGCCACATTGTTTCCCAAATCATCGACACAAGACAGAGGAACATGATTATAGTGAATCAGGACTAAACATAGGATCAGAGGGAGGTTGAAAATTTCAATCGAAAAACTTCTCTTGAACATATCGCCGACTGTGGAAAATTTTAGGGGCAATTCTTTAGCCCAAGGGCGAATTTTAAAAGGTTTTAGATTTTGGAGGGGCGAATTTTTTATATAAAACCCCTTTTGTATAGTTTTGTATAGTTAGCCCTATAATTATTTTTAAAATAATTAATTATTAAGTTTTAGCCCAAAAAAAATAAAGGTCGATAAACGTTAAACCTGGGTTCGCCTCGAGATTTTTTTGTTTTGGATCAGACTTGAATTGCATTCGCCGCGATTTACTAGGTCAGAGGGGCATTGGAGTGACATTCACCCCCATTTTTACAGATTTGGGGCTTGGAAGTTGGAAGTGATTGGAATTCACTGTGATTTACTGGGTCTGTGGGTGTGGGTTGGAGGGGATAGGGTCATCTACGAATATGGAATGAGTCATAGATATATTTTTTGATACCCTGCAACCCATAAAAAATCACTTGTCTTTGATCTGTCTCATGATTCTTCCGAGGGTGTCGATAGCCAAAATGAAGATTAGAGGTGACAGTGCGCAACCTTGGCGTGAGACCGTGGTAATGCTGAAAAATTCAGTAGGTAGACCATTTAACATTAATGAGAACTGCCATGTTTGTAGTGGTGACACACCCCATAATCATCTTAATGTGACTGTGTGCAAATCCAAACTTGTGGAGGATCATTCGCAGGAAGTCCCATTCAACATGGTCATAGGATTTCATGAGATCAGTTTTCATCAGACATGCATTGAAGTTGCGGGATTTGATTGAATGGATGTGGACACACCCCATAATCATCTTAATGTGACTGTGTGCAAATCCAAACTTGTGGAGGATCATTCGCAGGAAGTCCCATTCAACATGGTCATAGGATTTCATGAGATCAGTTTTCATCAGACATGCATTGAAGTTGCGGGATTTGATTGAATGGATGTTTTCTTGAATGATAGCCACCACATCTGGAATCCTTCGATCAGGTAGAAACACAATTTTTTCTGGAGTTATGTGACCTGTTACGATTCTTTCAACTCGATTTGCAATCAATTTAGATATAATTTTGTATACAAAGTTACATAAATAAATAGGTTTATAATCAGAAAAATAGACAAGAGATGCTTTTCCTTTGGAATGATCAAGAGTTTTCGAGAACTAAGTCTCTTTGTTCATGGATTAGGGTTGAACAATATTACAGCAAGGAACATACTGGTTAACCTACATGACGATTAAGATAAATCATAAATGGTTTATATTTATAATTTTATTTTAGATCCTTATAGAATGCTCACATTCTAGACCATTGCAAATAGAAGAACTAAAAATCATTAGAACTTATCTTAAGTAGACATCGCTCATTTGAACTCCATCAAGCCCTTGATTTTAAAGTTCCACTTATTTGGCAGCTCTGTGAACCCACGATTTCAAATTGAAACACTAAAAGAGCGGGTCCTTTCTTTATATTAGGTATTGCCTATAGTCGAAATACATAAATTACATTACACCTGAGTGGACGTTTAAAATATATCAAATCCATATTTATTAATTAGAGCATACAAATCTAGGCCATTTCAATAGCTTCTTTGCAACCAAGAGGATGTTTGAAAGCATTAATTTAGTTAGTGTGTGTAATCCAAATATTCACATGTCATCCCAAAAATAAAATCACGCCACTTTGTTTTAAGAAAAAAATGACTATATCAAAATTTTTAAACTTTTCCTGGATACTTACACAAAGCTTGCCATTTTTTTGTCATCTAAGAAACACCAATAGGATCTGCAAATTCTACATTTTGGCAATTACTTTAAACAAGTTTGGGACAATATTGTCTTTCTGGGCTATAATGGTCTTGCATCTAGCATGGCATACTTGACGGATCAATTGATGTGTGGACACTTGAATGTATTTTGTTTCATTTTGTATCTGAGTCTGCAAATGGTTCCTTTAGGAAAATTTTCTAGGCTATAAATGTTGGAGGAATGGAGGGGTATCAAGCTCTTTCGTACATTCTTGTGCATGGAGCTCCATGATTGTTTTATCAGGCATAAATGCAAACCAAATGAATGCTCAAATTTTCCTTCCAAGTTCCTTAAGAGCTTCATTGAGTTTTGTGTTCAAGCCATGCTACAGTAGAACAGTTGCATTTTTTTCCCTTATATGGTGATAGTGCAACATTTTTCCCAAAGAGATTAGATGATGAGTTAACCTTAGATTGCATTGGTATAAAGGAAAATTCTATTGGAATAGAAGATGAGAAGGATGAGGATCTTATCTTTGTTATGCCAACGCATGTTGAATCATGCTTCGATTCATCCACCATGGAGAAAAAGTACAAAAATTATGTCCTAAAGAAAAATAACTATGTATACAAACACAGAAAGTTATAATGAAATTCAGTAGCACTTTTGTCAAAACAAACCCATATGGTTCCTCAAAAGGAATTCTTGCATAATGACAAAATAAATTTTATTTGGACACCTCATGCAGTTGTCCAGTGAAAATAGAAGATACTGGCATATCCAATGTTTTCTTCCACTTCTAAAATCCACATCTACAATGCATATAACCTATAAAACTCTAATATAACTTCATACATTATGGTGCTCTCTCTAAAAAAGGTTCTAAGAAATTCAGTAACACTTCTGTCAAAACAAACCCATATGATTCCTCACAAGGATTTCTTGCATAATGACAAAATAAATTTTATCTGGACACCTCATGCACTTGTCTAGTGAAAATAGAAGATACTGGCATATGCAACGTTTTATTCCACTTCTAACATCCACATCTACAATGTATATAACCTAGGAAATTCAAATATAACTTCATACATTGTTTGCTCTCTCTTGTGCAGGGAGCTCCATGATTGTTCCAGCAGGCATAAATGCAAACCAAATGAATGCTCAAAGTTTCCTTCCAAGTTCCTTAAGAGCTGCATTGAGTTTTTTGTGTTCAAGCCATGCTACAGTAGAACAGTTGTATATTTTTTTTGCTTATATGTGATAGTGTAGCATTTTTCCCAAAGAGATTATATGATGAGTTAACCTTAGATTGCATTGGTATAAAGGAAAATCCTATTGTAATAGAAGATGATCAGGATGAGGATCATATCTTTGTTATGCCAACTTATGTTGAATCATGCTTTGATTCATCCACCATGGATAAAAAGTACAGAAATTATGACATGAAGAAAAATAACTATGTATACAAATGCAGAAAGTTATAATGAAATTCAGTGGCACTTATGTCAAAACAAACCCATATGGTTCCTCAAAAGGAATTCTTGCATAGTGACAAAATAAATTTTATCTGGACACCTCATGCAATTGTCCAGCGAAAATATAAGATACTGGCATATCCAATGTTCTCTTCCACTTCTAACATCCACATATACAATTCATATAACATATAAAACTCTAATAGAATTTCATACATTGTGGTGCTCTCTCTAAAAAAGGTTCTGAGAAATTCAGTAGCACTTCTGTCAAAACAAACTCATATGGTTCCTCAAAAGGAATTCTTGCATAATGACAAAATAATTTTTATCTGGACACCTCATGCAAGATTCCAGCGAAAATAGAAGATACTTGCACATGCAATGTTTTCTTCCACTTCTAACATCTACATCTACAATGCATATAACCTATAAAATTATAATATAACTTCATACATTGTTTTCTCTCTCTTGTGCAGGGAGCTCCATGATTGTTCCAGTAGGCATAAATGCAAACCAAATGAATGCTCAAAGTTGCCTTCCAATTTCCTTAAGAGCTGCATTGAGTTTTGTGTTCAAGCCATGCTACAATAGAACAGTTACATTTCTTTGCCCTATATGGTGATAGTGCAGCATTTTTCCCAAAGAGATTAGATGATGAGTTAACCTTAGATTGCATTGGTATAAATGAAAATCATATTGTAATAGAAGATGAGCAGGATGAGGATCTTATCTCTGTTATGCCAATGCATGTTGAATCATGCTTCAATTAATCCACCATGGAGAAAAAGCACAGAAATTATGTCCGGAAGCAAAATAACTATGTATACAAACACAGAAAGTTACAATGAAATTTAGTAGCACTTCTTTCAAAATAAACCCATATGGTTCCTCAAAAGGAATTTTTGCATAGTGACAAAATAAATTTTATCTAGACACCTCATCCAGCTGTCCAACAAAAATAGAAGATACTGGCATATGCAATGTTCTCTCCCACTTCTAACATCCACATCTACAATGCATATAACCTAGAAAATTCTAATATAACTTCATAGATTGTTTTCTCTCTCTTGTGCAGGGAGCTCCATGATTGTTCCAGCATGCATAAAAGCAAACCAAATGAATGCTCAAAGTTTCCTTCCAAGTTCCTTAAGAGCTGCATTGCGTTTTTTGTGTTCAAGCCATGCTACAATAGAACAATTGCATATTTTTTCCCTTATATGGTGATAGTGTAGCATTTTTCCCAAAGAGATTAGATGATGAGTTAACCTTAGATTGAATTGGTATAAAGGAAAATCCTATTGTAATATAAGATGAGCAGGATGAGGATCATATCTCTAATATGCCAATGCATGTTGAATCATGCTTTGATTCATCCACCATGGAGAAACGTACAGAAAAAAGTACAGAAATTATGTCCGGAAGCAAAATAACTATGTATACAAACGCATAAAGTTACAATGAAATTCAGTAGCACTTCTGTCAAAACAAAGCCATATGGTTCCTCAAAAGGAATTCTTGCATAATGACAAAAAAAAAATTATCTGGACACCTCATGCAGCTATCCAGCGAAAATAGAATATACTGGCATATGCAATGTTTTCTTCCACTTCTAACATCCACATCTACAATGCATATAACCTATAAAATGCTAATATAACTTCATACATTGTTTGCTCTCTCTTGTGCAGGGATCTCCACGATTGTTCCAGAAAGCATAAATGCAAACCAAATGAATGCTCAAAGTTGTCTTCCAAGTTCGTTGAGAGTTGCATTGATTTTTGTGTTCAAGCCATGCTACAATAGAACAGTTGCATTTTTTCCCTTATATGGTGATAGTGCAGCATGTTTCCCAAAGATATTAGACGATGAGTTAACCTTAGATTGCATTGGTATAAAGGAAAATCCTATTGGAATAAAAGATGAGAAGGATGAGGATCTTATCTCTGTTATGCCAACGCATGTTGAATCATGCTTCCATTCATCCGCCATGGAGAAAAAGTACATAAATTATGTCCAAGAGAAAAATAACTATGTATACAAACGCATAAAGTTACAATGAAATTCAGTAGCACTTCTATCAAAACAAACACATATGGTTCCTCAAAAGGAATTCTTGCATAATGACAAAATAAATTTTATCTAGATACCTCATGCAGTTGTCCAGCGAAAATAGAATATACTGGCATATGCAATGTTAACGTTGAGCAACATGATATAAGTGTATTGGATTGCACTTTTACATGTTATACAATGGATCTTTTGCAGTCAGGAAACAAGGTCATAAGTAATAGCTTGGGTGGGTTGTTGCAAACTGAGAAATTTGAAGCTTTCTTGTAATTCACATTGATCATAAGACAGCTGATAGTGAATTCATTTTATTATGTTAGACAGGATCTTCATATTTACATTTGGATTTCAAAAAACCAGATCTGGATATTGTTGATGTTCGAGAGGTTAGTTCAGGAAGCAAGTCAAGCATTGAAGATTTTCCCAGTTTTCAAATTTTAGGTAGTCCATCCTTCCAAATATTTTATTGTAATTTAAAATGGATTTAAATCTCCATTAAACATGATGTAATTGATCTAACTGAGTGCACCTCTTCTATTGATTTTACACTACTTTCTCGACGAAGTGACTCTGAAAAAGAGTGGGCATTTTGTTTTGGAGTAGTACAGAATCCAGATTGCTTGGTTGGTTTGTTTCTTTGGGAGAGTATGCAGTAGTAGGGCATCCAGGTGTTGTTGGTAATGGCGGTTTCTAAGTATTCTGTAAAATATTTGGTTTTTTAGAAGATTCAACCAAAACTCTCATTTGTGACGTGTGAGGAAGCCTTTCACATGTCATGTTGTAGTCCTAAAATAAAATCAGTTCTTGTTAAAGATCAATGTCATGCCAATATTGCAAAAAGAAAGAGGAAGAGAAGAGAAAATAAGCACCTTATTATAAGAAAAAGTTCTCAATGTATGCTTGATGAAAGTGTTTCAAAATCAGAAAAAAAATTGCTGAAGATAAAGCTGGATTTTTCTGGGATGTGCTGGAAGATAACCAGCCTTACATAACTCAAGCTTGAATTGGCAAGGCATTTCAGGCAGATGCTTCAGACTAGACTGGAAAGGTTCAAGATCATTTAGGGAGCTTGTTTCTGGGAGAGCCCCTTGAAATGGAGGGTGCACAACAGAAGTTGATGAATTAAGTATGGTCCAATGGTTAGCAACCTGTTCTGCCATTTTTTCCTAGCTTAATAGAAAACTGACTTCAATGTCAGAATTGAGGAAGGATTACCATGTCCACATGATCAGAGGGAAAATAACCTAATTTTTGGAAAAGGGCATGGTTGTCTGGAATCTTGTCCATTCTGATTGTGCAGTGCCCCAGGAATTTGCAACAGAAGAAATTTTCTGGCATTTGAAGAGAGCTTGTTTCTGGGAGAGCCCCTTGAAATGGAGGGTGCACAACAGAAGTTGATGAATTAATTATGGTCCAATGGTTGGCAACCTGTTCTGCCATTTTTTCATAGCTTAATAGAAAACTAACTTCAGTGTCAAAATTGAGGAAGGATTACCACGTCCACATGACCAGAGGACAAATAACCTAATTTGTGGCAAAGGGCGTGGTTGTCTGGAATATTGTCCAGTCTGATTGTGAAGTAACGCAGGAATTTGCAACATTAGAAATTTTCTGGCATTTGAAAGAAACTGAGATGGAAACACAATTCCTCAAAATTCATAATTCCATATTTTCCAGCGGGTGGAACGGAGAAGTTGGGATGGGCGATTTGGGAATTTCAAGGATTAAAACAAGAAGAAAATAAACAACTACAATGTATTTAGGCTCTCCAACCTGCTCAAGAGTTAATAGAGAATGTAGGGGCCCAAAACGAGAACTCCCTGGTTTTTGGAGCAAGTGGTGTCCGGGCCCCTCCCCTAGCGGTTGTTATTTTTCAAAACAGTCAGGGACCCTGAAATGCATGGTAAGACAACCATGGCAAAATGTTCCTTCATAAAATTAATACTTGAAATGTTGAAAGCCATTCATGGCTTCCACACCCATCTGAAAACAAGTGATGGGGACCTGAATATACCTCCCTTTCGACACTAGTTTACTTTGTTATGGTCACATTATCACTGGCATAATTAAAACATAATCACCCACTATCAAATCACAAGAGGGCACAATATGATCAGGAGGTTTGAATGGGATTACCACGGTTAATGATGATGTTGTTTTTCAATCACGTTTACGAGGCCAAGCCAAGTAGCCTATGGGACCCACGGGTAGTCAATAAAGAAAAGCATGTATAGCTCAAAACACAACACCTATTTTTATTTTTATTTTTAATCTTGGATTTTTTACTTGATGAAGGAATATACGATTCTTATTATTTTTTTTTTAATAAATTATTCAAATTTTTCACTTTTAGTGTCTCAATATAATTGATCTAGATCTGTATGTATGTAATTTTAAAATTTGATCCAATATATATGTATGTAATCTTAAAATTTCATGATTTAATGTTATTTTTTCTGAATTACATGAGTGTAATAATTACACATTTTGTGTGTCTATTTCTTTTTAGGTATCATTCATTTTCTGGTTTTACATTTAAATTGATATAAACTAATTTTTATCTAAGTGATTAATATTTTAATTTTTTTATTTTCTTTCCATTCTTGTGTAGGTCTTTTGTGTATGTTTTTTTGGTAATCAAGATATTTGTAATAATTAATATTTTTGCAATAATTATCCACGTTTCTTAACCTATATTTATATTTACGAACACTAAAAAAAAGTTATGGTAAATAAATAAAAATATAAATAAACCAGAAGTATGCTAAACAAATATAAATATAAATAAACTAGAGATATGGTAAATAAATAAAACATCTTTTTATATTTACTCCATAAATCTCCTTATATTTAGGAAAACTCTAAAAAAAAGTTTTATTAGGTGAAGCCTATGGGCCAAATACCATGGAAAAAATTATTACTAATACCATGGGCAAAATACCATATTTATTAAATATGTATGGTAAATAAATAAATACTAGCAATTGCACCAGAGGTTGCAAAGGAAACGCCTAAGGCATAAGGCGGCATGAATTCGAGAAGCATTGTGACATAAAAAAAATTTATTGAAGATACAAATTAGTAAACAAAATTTCCATCAAGATATAATAAATCACTTCCATTATGCCAAATTAATAGATTCTATAACTTTTCCAACATATATGTCCTCTTAATCTTATAAATTGACCAACTCAAAACTATCCAACAAAAATTAATTTAAAAAAAAATAATAACAATGAACTACCCCCAAGGGCCAGTGAAGTAATACAATGTGTAGAATGTGCATTTGAAACAAGACTGAGGGTGGTCAACTTGTAATCCTAACGTACCCTTTATACAATGATGCTCGGTACAATTTCCAAATGCACATCAATACCTATCCAAGAACTCATATTGAGTAAAACTAGACCATTTCAACCAATGTGGATGATGCAATCTGGTGCCTCAACTGTACTTTATGTGTGTGATGTGAATGTGAGGAGAATATGACGAAAAAAATATTAATGTAATTCATTATCAACTCAATAATATTAATAAGAGGTAAGAGGTTGTTTTCCCACTTGTAATTTCTCTCGTGAATAGTGCAGTATGCCTTGTTTTGATGGTCTAGATGAGAGTTCATATTGTTTAATTTTCTTCATTCAATTATGAATATCCATGTGCTCTTGGACATATTTAAAAAGGACTAACTAGAAGGCCACCATGCAGCAACTGAAGGTGCCAACAAACTTTGGCATCTAATAACAAATACTCATCAATTTCCATTTGTCGTTCCTTACACATTGCAGAGTACATAGCAAGTGAGTCGTTCCGATCTTACACAAATGCTTCTTATCCCATAACCTTGTCCTAAAAACTACACCATCACCTGAAATTTTCCAAAAAATAGAGAACAAATAGTAAATCAAATCAAAGGGCTCTTTGAGAAGAGAGAATAATATCAGGGAAAAAAATGCATACAAACTTATTAAATAAGCACCATTATTTTGACTTGAACCACTGGCTTCACACATAATGTTGAAAATGTCAACAGATGCACCACTGCTAAAGTAAGTAAATGGTTGACTACTTGAGAGACTTGTGCTAAAGTAAGAAAGCAATCAATGTTTGGAGGAGCTATCACCTACAAATTAGGGAGGACTAGGAGAAAATGTTGGCCTCTAAAACATTATTACCAGTAGGTGAATATCTCCTACCATTTGAAGCTAAAGTGAATAATCCCCTGATGGATAAATTTAAATAAATTGGAAGATCCAATGTTGTGCATATAGGTTGCTCTTTACAGAGACCTGGATTAGTCGGAAGGACGGTGTTTTATGTGATTGTAAAAAGGGCCTGGACAGAGACACTATTGCAAGGGTCTCATGGGTGGAGGTAAGGGGTGTCCTCGAGATCTCATGAATCTGCATAATAAGGTGGCGCTACTCTCTACTTGTAACTTATTGCTTCTATGTGTGATCTCCACAAAGGAGGGAGGTGATCATCCTGTTGTGTGGGTTGATGGGAGTTATTCTAAGGCTCCTCCATTTGAGTCTCTTGTGGGTGGAAAAGCTGACAAGTCAAAATTGTGCCCTGATTGGGTGAATTTACAACATCAAAGCTTCTTTATTCAACATAATAAAAAATCTATTGTTTCAAGTGATACTATTGTTGAAGTCATATAAGGAAGCCTCTGTTGCCTACATATTAGATAAAACCTTTGTACAATGCAAAACTTTGTAGTGATATATTTTTCTAGTATTTGAAGTGTTTTCTTCCACTTCTAACATCCACATCTACAATTCATATAACCTATAAAATTATAATATAACTTCATACATTGTGGTGCTCTCTCTAAAAAAGGTTTTGAGAAATCCCTAAGCTCGGAAACATTTCCTTCACTGAAAAATATCAAGTCTCTGCATTTGAAAGAATTTGAACATGAATATTTTTCCTTCCCATAAAACATATCAAACCCCATTTTTTTACCATATTCTTCATCTCATGGATCTATTTGTAGAGCAGCAGGGAGTTCTAATAATGTTGTAGAATCTAGATTTGCACGACAATATTTTTGCTAGAGTTTTCTCTTCATGGATTTTGTATAATGGGTTTGTTTAAATTTGAATATTTTGCTGCCTTTATGATCACTCATCAAAATTATCACCACTACTACACATGGGATCATCACCAGGAGCTACATAAACATCAATTGGCTTAGAGTCCGAGGACTCCGCAAACTCCTCTCCAACCTTAATATAATTTCTAGTAGTAGCATGAGCAACAACACTATGCTTAACAGAACTAGAAGAACGTGTTTTCCAAACTGCACAAGAACTACTTCCCTCACGAGTCACCATGTGCTATGCTTGGTCTCGGTGGTTCGCTTCCTTCAACTCCTGGTTCAACTACCATATCATCATTGGAACCAGCACCCCCAACTTCACTAGACAACGATTCACCATTTTGTACTAGTGATTCACCATTTGTACTCGTGATTCGCCATGATTTTACAAGATAATATAATATCATGAAAGATTTGCCAAAAAAAATATATACACATTATATTTTTAATAAAATCTCCTTCCATTTTTCCTCTATATCATGGGGATTCACCCATTTATTATACATATAAATTTAGGGGGCTTCTTAAAATTTTCCCCTACTCTAGTTGAAGAAACTCAATGGTTTCATGCATTTGTTGTAGATGCTATGAAATATCAGCAAGAGTTTATTTGCTAACTTGCACCATGTCTTCATCACTGGAGATGATCAAACTGTGAAGAATTTTTAACAACTGAATATGTTCCGCCATCTGAACTTGCTGACTTGAAATCAGGCTCTCTTGTCGGAGATGTCATGATTTGAACTGTTTCATTTGATTTTGGTACTTGAATGACAGGCTCGCTTGATATGTGACTTGAATGGCACGCTCACTTGATTTTTTTCTTAATGCGCTTGCTTGGAACACTTGCTAAATTGTATAATTTTCTTGCTTAAACTCTGGATTTCACGCTCGCTTGATTTTGATCACATTTGTTTAAGCACTCACTTGACTTACTTGATGAATTCACGCTCACTTGAATGAATAGCCATGCTCGCTTGATGTCGATCTAAACTTGATTGATTGTTTTAACTTTTTTGGTTGCTTTTATGGTTGTTGCAATGAACTTCACTCTGGCTCACTTGAAGGTTTGAACTTTGTACTGTCTTGATGCAAATTTCTTGAATGAATAATCACGCTTGCTTGCAGGAGATGTGAACTTGTTGCTTATTTGATTTAAAAACTCATGCACTCACTTGATTTTGCGTAAAGGAAGGGTGTCGAACACTGTTGACAATGCACCCAAGAAATCTTACAATGATTTTAATTATTCACTTGTTCTCTTAAAAATTCATTAGCAATGAATTTTTAATGATTCACTTAAAACAATGAATTTGATTACAAGTTCTTAAATGGATATGCAAGAACGCTGATGTAGACTTTGCTTTGAAATGCATTAACTTGACAAAGTGAATTTGATTGTTGATGTAGAATGCTGATGTAGACAATCTTTGATTATATGTTGTAGTGGTGCAAATGCATGTGTTGATCTTGCAGCTATTTTGGTACATGTGTTGTGCTTGTTGATATTGAACTTTATGTATGCAATATTAAATGAAATTATTGATGTGTCACAACTAGACACAAATCAAAAAGCAACAACATGAAGCCATAAAAAACATGCACCATCACAAACACACATGGTGTACCTAAGATCCCCTTATTCAATTTTGGGCAAATCTAGGACACATCAATACCAAAAAATGATATCTTTATTAAATATTGAGCACATAATAAATCTCCTCCTTCAAGTAATGAATATGCCAAGCTCACAACCCTTGGAAGCAATTTGTCTTCAAAATCTGGATATTCACCGACTCAATCTCTCTCAAAGAAAAATGGTACCTGGAATAACAAAAATGACTTTTCCCTTATCACTCCAAATTTACAAAATATGCACCTTATTACTCCAAAAATTACAAAAATAATTTCACTCCATCACTTCAAAAACAAAACACTTTCCCTCCAAATTTACAATAACCATCTTATCTCTCCAAATACAAATAGAAACACACCTTATCTCTCCAAAAAAAGAAACACCCTTATTACAAAATCAATTACAATCTTCACCCTTATGACTCCCCTCACAAAAATATTTTTTCCATTCCTTATCTCTCCCCAATCAATATTTAAAGAGCCATTATAAGCATGCTTTTACATAATTTCCATTAAAATAATGGAATTAATATTATGAAGTCACTTTATAAAAAGTGATTAAACTGATTAAAAGTGATTAAAGTGATTTTAAAAAACTTTGGAAAATTATGACACCTTTTAAAAAAACTTTGGAAAACCTTTTAAACAAAATTTCCTTATGGGTTTGGTTGGATTTTGGTTTGGCCATACTAACGTTTTTAGAAGAATATTAAACCACTTTCCAGGATGGATCAAAATAAAAAAACTGAAGTGAAGGCTTGCAAACTTCTTCGGTCATCTCAGACGTGTAGGTGATCTCCTTCGGTCCTCACAACATATCAAAGGAAACATAAAACAATTTTAGAGAGGAAATAGATTTTAGAGGGGCAACTGGCAGGAACCAAGCAGAAAATTCCGCAGCAAATCTCCAATGCTCCTTCGTCATTAGTTGTCAATTTGAAAAATAGTTTGAACTGTTTCTCGTTCTCGTTCATCACATTTCCACATGGATGAGCAGGCTACCACAGAAAGCATAAAACAATGCTCCTTGCTATGTTTTGTTCTTCAAGATGGTGGACTTATAAAGAGTTGATGTAATTTCCAATACATAGCTTTTTTTTTATCAAGAGATTATAGTAATCTGACTTTTCAGTAAAGTGCCACTCCTTCAAGATCCAACTGTGGTTTGAAGTCAACAGTAAGTTTCACCTCCTCCTTCGAATAGGTGATCCAGACCGTGACTGCTTGCGCCTGCCCTCATGAGAAGGATAAGGGGAATGCTTGCAATGTGAATGTTTGGCAACGTTTCTCTGGCAGAAGAGGTAATTGATCAAAAATCAAGAATAATATGAAAATTGAAGTTGGTTTTAATGCTGCTTGTTCTCTTTCGATCTTTAAATAGAAAAATGATATGCTTATTATATCAAAGAAAACAATTACAGGCATCTGCCTCCCCTTTCCATAGTCTGTTTCGTTTCCAAAGCACTGATTGCAAATTCTTGTAGCGTAAAACCTCGCCAAAATAGTACTCCAATCTTTCTAAACACATTCGATTATGTCAAAACTAATGGCACAACAATCCATAATATACAATCCATGAAATATAAGAACTTGTCATTGATCATATTTCCTGTAGCTATGTCAAACAGTAATTTTCCTTGCAGAATCATAAAGGAAACTCAACGCTTGCACCTGGTATAAGTGCTTCTCCATCTGAGTAAAATTTACGGTATTTTAATGTGATGATTCTTGGTCCATCTCAGAAAATTTACGGTATTTTTGGCTGAAGAGTATCAAACAGCAGCACCAAAGGTCTGGTTTTTTTTTTACAAAGATTTACCACCCAAAAATTGATAAGATTGGTCGCATATGCCTTAATATTCTCAAGGACAAGTGGAGTCCAGTATTGAAAATTCGAATAGTTTGAGTGCATCAAATCCAGATGACCCTCTTTCTGAAAAAATTTCAAAACACTGGAAGGAAAACGAAATTGAGGCCGTAGAAACAACGAAAGAATGGACATGACTGTATGCAAGTGGGGCCTGACATTCTACATCGATTCATTTAATAGTATTGTTCTAAAGTCCAGAAAATATTTACACTGGTTTTAGAAACAAATTCATCATGTAGGGGCAGCATGTAGCGCGAGGGGATTTTAAAATTGCATAGAATAAAAAATGGTGCTAACAGAAGCAGCTAAAAAAGAAATTTTAAAGCATTGACAAGATTGCATACCAATTAATTTGTTTGGTAGAATTTTCAAAAGCCTGCATAGCTGAAATCTTCACCTTCACATCATTGTCGATGGCTCTGATACCACATGTACAAAATGAAAATAACTAACTCAGAAACAGATTGCAGAAAACACAAATATAGAACCAGACAAAACCATGGCGGAAAAGAGGCTTCAGCCTCATGGCATTCTCATCATTCTCTCTTATTAAAATAATTTAGTTTACAATTTAAATAGATGAGAGAAAATGTCTAAGATAGTCTGTGCTATCTTAGACTCCTTTGGTTGAGATAATTTCTCACCAAAAACCCACCAAGATAGGAGTTACTAAACAAACTCCAATATTTGAGGAACAACCCAAGAGTTAGGCACATATTCCTAACTTGGAATATTTACTTAATTTATTTATTATTTTGGATTTATTATTTTTATTTGAGAGAGGCTAACACATATCCTTTAAGTTGTCCCTTGTGTAATTTTATACTTTAATTTATATTTGGTTCCCATCACCACCACATTTCCAATTCGTAGCCCTTGGTGTTTAGTTCCTTTTCTCATGATATCGTGGGCTTAAATCGGGGGCTTAAGTCCCAAGGGAGCTTAACATTGGAATTTTTTAGACCACTTAGTGTTAAGTAACTAAAAATTTCTAAAGAATTCCAAGTGATCCGATTGAAATCGATGATGGAGAAGTCACTACGGCCTCCACTTATTATCTGGATTTTAATAACGGGCTAGGGGGGGAGAGTTCATAGTTTGTCCTTTGGTTCCATTTCTTCTGCTATGGAACCTTGCCTTCCTTCTTCTTCCTTCTTCTACTTCTCCTCCTATTATTTCCTCTTTTTCTCCCATTCTTCCCTCAGTTCTTGTTCTACTTTATGCTCTCTCAATTATGCTTCCTGCAGGCTCTACTTTTCTCTCTTTTTATGCTCTTATCTCTACTTCCTATTTGACTCTATTGTCAAAGCTGATTTTGTTAGAATGGGATCCACTTTCATCTTCCAACTATGTTCTTCCATTGTTATGTCAACAACCTTTCTCTTTCCCTTGTCTTGTATCAGGTTGTTTCCTTATGCTGTTGTTTCTTCTGGATTGTTTGTAAGTTATGGAGTGGCCTTGCAGGGTCTGGAGGCATTGTAGAAATTATTCCATGGATCCTCCTTCAGCCAATGAAATTCCTCGTTGAACCAATTGTAGTATATTCTCACACAATGTTATTTGAAAATTCCCTTTAGATCATATAGATTAAAGTCTTTTCTACCGAACTTAAACTTCGCTGTGGCTTTTGCTTCAATATCTGAAACTTTGAGATTCTTAATCTTGTATAATCTTATCTGCAAAGGAAGAGTGGGCCATGTTGCTTTCTTATTCCTATTCAGTGCTACTGAAAACCCTGTGGAAAGACGATATGGCACTTCTTGCATGAAAATATTATCAGTGGCATACTTTGGCAAAAGATGCGACAACTTTTGTCCGTCAAACACTCTAATAAGTGTGCCATTCGGTAAGTAAAACTAATCTGTGATATTTGATATTGCCTCCATTTCTCCTCGTGACATGCAAGGTGGTCCCTCCTCAAAGATAAGATTGTATAACAAAATGATGAAGTGATCAATTAACTATTCCATAACTTCTCTATGGTTGTAATCCGAAAGCAGCTTACAAGAAATATGCATAGTAGTTTCTCATGGAGTCCATGTCTAGTTAATTCTAGGAAACAGATTCTGTGCAGAGAGTGCATTAATGGCTCCTTCACCTAGCCTTTGAAAATATCCTTTGTGTTCACATAGTTGTGGGTAGTGTAGAAGTATGAGGCCATGAGATTTACTACCTCAGGAAGACGATACATGCACTGATAATATTCTTCCATAAAGGTAGCAAGATTTTGTTCGTTGACACTGCTCAATTTCATAGTCTTCTCATCAATATGTGGGACAATACAGTTGATGTCATTTTCACATGGGAAGGCTGGATATCTGCATGCAACCCTGTTTAATCCTGACCACTAGATATTGAGATATACTCGATGATCTTGCAGATCTACCTTGTAGTCCTTTGAAAAATCATCTTTAACCATCTTCCATTTTAGTGTTGACTTATTTTCTATAAACATTTGAGTGTCCGCATATACTTTAAAGTTAACTGAAGCTTACTCAACTACTTCCCCAGTAATTCTTTCAGTGGTCTCTTTTGAAGCAACTCTCTTTGTTTCCATGGTAACAATGACTACCAGAGAGAAGTGATCAACAACTGTGGTACCTGTGAGAATAGAAAATACACTCATGGCAAGAAAACATTATTACTTATAAAAACTACTTTTGAGGCATGATCAAGAAGAAAAATGACAAACCAGAGAGAATGATTGCACAATTTTCAACAATAAGAGGGACTGGCTACCTATGGTAACTATGCACTGCGTAGTCCCAATAGCCAAGGATAAATTTTGAGGATTGATACTACGCAATGCATAGTTTAGCCTAGGTAGTGGATTGGGCGATACTGTGCATTACACAGTCTCAGTGGCCAAGGAAGCATGATGAGCATTGGAACTGTGTAATGCGTAGTTGGGCCACCTTGTACTATGCACTACGTAGTTTCAAAGGAAAAACTCTCGACTTAAGCCTTAGGATTTTGTAGTTCCCAGCTGGGAAAAGTGAAAACTGGCCAAGGAAAGTGCACATCTTCCCAATTGAAGTGTTAAAAATAAGTAGCTCTAAGTGATGATGAGAGATTTAGTGAAAATATTACTAATTATGATCGAATCAATGTGAATCAAGTGCAAAAATTGAATAAACAGGAAGAAAATCAAATCGGTGAGGAGAGTCATTGCAATGGTGACCATCGGTGCAAAAACAAAAAAACATATGTGACACTTATGAATGGAAAAAAACAACTTGAAAAAGAACTTCTACAAGCTAAAACATGTTAAAACACCAACATGCATGAAGATAAATAAAAAAACAACATTCACACAAGCAAAACGATAAAAAGCAACAGAAAAAGTGATAAAAGGCAATAAAAACAAAAATCTCTTGGAAAAGCGATGACGACTGCACTGAAGGTTCCTTGATTTCCTAGGGAATACTAGATCTCCAAGATCAATGTTCAAATGAGCTCTAGAAGCGTCAGTTAAATGGATTTAATCAAATTAGGTTTATGACATGCATGCCTAAAATCAAGGAAAAAGTGACACATGTGGAATTTTCTAAAAATAGTGAATGTGCCTCCTTCGAGATATTAAAAATAGATCCCTATTTTTTAGGGATTATTTTTTTCTAGATTTTCTTAAAAAATTTTGGAAAAACTTTCCATGCACATTGCCAGGAAATATTGCACAATTCTAGGGAACTAGGTAACTTTCCATCTCAACGCATTGCGCAGTTATGAGCTTAATAAGGGATTTCATAGTTTATGGGCTTAGTGTTGGGCTTCCAGTCAGGATTGCACAATTCCAATCATCAAGGTTTGGCTTGCCTTCAAGGATTGTGTAGTTTCTAGAGGCAAGCCCAGAAATGCTGGGAAACCAAGTTAGGAGGTTGGCTTGTGACTCAAAAGGATTAGCTAAGTGTGAAAACAAGTGAACAAAATCATTGATGAAAATGATAAGTCTCAATCACAACATGAATACTTGATAGCAGTACAAGATAAGCTCCTATGAGTAGAAGGTTATGCTCCAAAATCTAAGCATAGTCAAAATTTTGGAGGGTTGTTGTAGCCGCTACAACACTGGCGACACACTAGTAGAAATCCAGCTCTCTGAATGAATCTTGTCTTATCAAAAATTGTTCTAAATCTTTCAAAATTATTGTTCGATTCATTGATTACCACAAATTCTTCACTTAGTTTGAGTTAAAGATGTATTCCCTTCCATTCTCTTCATCAGTGACATAATAACCAAGCCAAGTCTAACTAAGTTGTTTCGATTGGGCATGGAGAGTATATAAATGCACAAGCAAAAGAAATTGTTGGAGTCTTATTTTTCATCTCTAGTGTTGTTCCACTGAGAGCAGGCCTGGACAGTACCCCAATGAAGTCACTTCATGAACACAAACATTGCTCTGCTGCTAGTGAACCTAGACAGTGCCTCGGTGGAGTTGATTGCTTCACCTCTCTGCACAGGAAGCCTTTCTCTTCTTCCGCCCTATATTATTTTTATTTTTTTTTCATTTTTTCGTGTTCAAAAAACTATACATAGGCACTTATTTATTTCATGGGGTAGAAGAGCGATCCCGACTTATTGAGAGCATAAGAGGATGTCCCTTCAAAGAAGGATGTTAATATACACCTCTCACATACTAGTTAAGGTTTTCCTCCACTCCTAACTCTACTCGACTAGGTTGACAAGGATTAATTGAAAAGATAAAACCGATTAGAGTAGGCGGTACTAGTTAAAGTTCAAACATCGTGATTTCATTGCTATTTTATATGATAAGGAAAGTATTTTCAATCAAATTATCTGCGAATAAAATAATGCAAGATTTACATGAAGAGAGGGAATATAAATGAAATCAAGTGTTTATAGTTGCACAACTTCCTATTGGATTTCACCATACTTGCTTCAGAAGTGAAACACGATCTCATGAGAAATTTATCCTATAACTGGAAAGAAAACAAAAAAAAGGAAAGAAGCAGAGTGAAAAGCAATTCAAAGTAAAGAAAATAAAATAAAATAACTAAGAAAATAAAAAACTACTCCTACTCCTCCCATAAATAGAGCATAGCCCAAAGTCACGTGAAGTGATACTTCCAATGCAGACACCGACGCATTGTTTGGCCTATATAGGCAAGGGAATGTAAGTCAAGAAATATATGCAAGAATAACAATGAACAATAAATATAATACAATACAAACCAATACATTATAAGTTTGAAAGTATGTGCAGAAAAGAAAGAAACAAAAGTGCATGAAATACACCCTCCAGATGCATAATGGTGTTCAAAACAATAACAGTCAAAGACATGCAGGCACAAAATTTCGAACTGCGAAGATGGGAGAACATGAAGAAACAATAAATTTTTTGTTTCGCAGCAGTGCTCTCCATGTACAACTCCTCCAATGACTGAGTTATAGGATCGTGTAATGCAGATGGAAGATTCGAAAATTGTAAGATATATTGATTTTCAATAGGTACAATAGAGTGATGAGGAGCCTTGCACGATTCAACATTATTCTGATTAGAAGTGGAACCGGCATCAAGACTATGAGAACCTAACATAACCATAATCTCGGGTTGAAGTGCCTCGACAGTTTGGGGAAGTTGCAACTCATAAAAAGGTAGATCTTCAAAGATCAGTGGCTTAGAAAAATCAACAACATAAAAATTAAAATCGTGACAAGATGAAAAATGAAAAGGCCATGACAGTCATGACTATAAATTTCAATATCACAGATGAAGGCATTCTCATGATCTGATGAATCGCAAAGAGGGGAAGATGGAAAACAAAAAATTTCACCCTCTATATTTTCATAAAGATGAGATGAGAGATTGGGAAGATAAAGAGTAGAAGATTCATCCTCTCCACATCTGGATGAAAAAACTGACATCCGCATGTTATGTGAATGATCGAAAGTAGTAAAATCACAAGAAACTAAATTTTCATAGGGTTCAACATAAATGACAGAACCATGGAAAATGTCAGGATGATGAAGGAGAGGTGCAGAAGGAAGAAACTCATCCTTCATCACAGATTCTTGTTCAACTATGGGCTCCCACACATAATTATCATAAATGATATCCCAATTTGGCTCTTGACACCTGTTAGCCACCTATAAAATTTGTTATAGCAAAAGGTGGCTAAAACTTTTTGGAGCCTTCAAGGAAAAAAATTTATTGCTAAAAAGTGTTGGCTCTTGAAGACTCTTGAAGGCCTCATGCCTCTGTCCAAATCTTCACTACTGTTCCTATTTTATACTCAGAAATTCTGTTGATTTCATAAGAAAGGACTGTTGCAAATCATCATTTTTCCCCTCCTCCACTCAAAACTAACCTTCATTTGCTCCCCTTTTTTTCCATAAAATTCCTATATTTTTCATGATTTCCCTTCTCCCATTCGTTAAAATCCTCTTTACATAGTTTAAAACTCATTTTTTAACTATACCGAAACCCCCGAATCCATTGAAAAACTTGAAAATTTCATGAAAAATACATATTTTTTTCATAAAGGCTTAAGCCCCCTTGGGCTAAGCCTTAAACCACTTCCCCTCCATGTGCCCTAGCGCTAGAACCAAGCGCTAGACATCCAGGCTCTTATCACATCAGAAAAACACGGCGAGCACAAGTCTTTTTATTGTAGACAAACTCCGATGCGATTAGCCCTCTGTTTCATAACCCCCGATCATATTATTTTTCCATACAACCCGTGGGCCCGCAATCGGGCACTAAATCATTGTGAAAATCCATCTCCGATCCATTTTTTCCTTTGTAAATAAAAAAAAACCACTTATCCAAAGTTTGGTCTAACGCGCCCATACAACGATTTTTAAATGAAAAATGGTTAGATTAAAAAGACCCGAAGTGCAATCACATCAGAGTGATCCAAAATGGGTTGATTGAAAGACCGCATCAAAACTTCCGATGCGATTAAGTCCCATATGTATAAACTCTGCCCTTCGATTTCCATTCCATATAACCTACGCCCAGGACCAAGAGTTTAAGTCCCGAGGCACCAATCGCATCGCAAAATTCCAATGGGTAGTTTGAAAAGCCCGAGCCTAAGGCTCCGATTGCGATTAGCCCTTTGTTATATATGCCCTAGGCCCATCATGTTCCATATAACTAAAGGCCTCGCAGACGGGTGCTAGCCATTTCATACATATATATTCCGCCACCAAAACCTTTGTTTTATTAGATTTTTGAGTTTTCATACATTATTAAGGGTTTCCGCCAGTTCACTTTCAAAAGAAATCTCCGTCGTTGATCTTGGATCGATCAAACGACCAACGCTCAATCACATCGACGATTTCCATTTACACAGTTTAAATCATTTATTTTGCACCCCCAATTGCCGATCCCCTAATTGGTTGTCCACCGTTTATTTCCTCCCCGCCTTCCTCAGATCCGACAGCTCTAATTCGCTCCGATCATTAACCCTTCCTCCACCTTTTTGAAACCCTCCGATTCACTCTCCGTCGTCGATCTGATCTGCAGATCGATGGTCAACACTCAATCGCATTGCAAGTTTTTTTGTCGAGCGCTTTAACATCATTCCTCCACCAATTTCGATCCTCCGATTGGATCTGGGCCATCCATGTGTCCAGATCGGACGGTCCCAGATCATTCCTGTATTATTTCATCACCCTCTGCCTTCCACCAAAGGGTTTTCAAAACCAATCACCACCGTTGATCATTGCACGATCGACGGTTCCGTCTTATTCTTCCCTCTGCTCTTCTTTGACCTTCTCTTAGCCGATCTCCACCGTTGGATGATGCCATCCAATGGCCATGCTCCTCCCTATGCCTTCTAAAGCAGTTTAACCTAAAGACGCAAGATTTCTTGAATATTGTTTGTGTTTTTCAGGTATTTAAAGGTTTATCCATTATATTGAAAGAAAGGTCGAAGGCCGGGAATGATGATTCTTGTGCCTTCAATTCAAAAAAGGTAAACCATTCGCGGTGTTCAAGATCCACGTTTCATCGATGCTTCATGGGCATTGATGCCTTGAGAGCTCTGCGCGGCCTGCACATCAACAAGACACTGTGATTTTAAATCACAATTAAAAGAGTATCAGTGTCGAAGACAGAACACAACATAACAGAAGGATTGAAGATAATTTGGGGATTACGGCTAAGAATGATTATCAAAAGCCTAATCATAAGAATTAAAACACAGTTAAAGGAAAATCATAAGTGCTATCAGATAGACAGGCCTCCACCGCCTCAACAGAGGCAAATTGATTCCTCTCAGCTACCATAGTGCCACCTGTAGCCACTAGCAGCCGAACAGAGGCCGAATTTATTGATCAAACGAAGATATTTTCCTTAGCGCAGCCAGAGAGTTAATTTTGCCAGAGAATTGAATGCACAAAATATCAGCAGAGTTACTTTAATATAAAACAGAGCCTTAAAGGTCAAAAAAAGCTCCCACTGAGCTTAATTCATAAATGTAAATCAATTAATACAGTAACACACCTGTAAAATTCTCCATCGAGCCCCTCAAAGGCCGAGAAGTCATTAATCTATATTAATTGTCCAGAGAGATCTTCTATTAGATCTCACCTCCTCATTCGTCTATAAATATTGCTGTAGAAGATGAGAAATTGTTGGTTGCAGAACTTTGAAATACATTTGAGCTTAAAAATTCTGATTGTAAATAGTGTTCACTGGCCCTTGGAGCTCTGCTTGTGATAGATAAGTTAGGCTGAAATGTGTAGATGATTGCTAAACTAAAGCATTGGACTTAAAGCTGTAACTAGTTTGGAGCATCAATACAAGCTGATTTATGGGATCCTGGTCTATGTCAACAGTGATGTTATTTCTTATTGTAAATTTTTGTTTTATTTCTATTTTCATTGTGTTCATATTCTCTTATAAATAACAACATGTGTAGAGTTAGGACCTACTGTATATCAGTACCCTTCTCTGACTGAAAATCTTTATCTATATGTTTTCTTCCAATCTGTGTTATTTAGGAATGATC
The DNA here is from genome assembly GCA_034641835.2 of Pinus albicaulis. Classification (NCBI taxonomy): domain Eukaryota; kingdom Viridiplantae; phylum Streptophyta; class Pinopsida; order Pinales; family Pinaceae; genus Pinus; species Pinus albicaulis. The sequence continues at coordinate 1,184,153,235 of CM076580.1, read as the reverse complement.
TAATTCAGTTTAAGCATAGGAATGATGGCGTTCCCTCGTCTTATTTCCTTAGCCGAATATTATTCTTGAATGTTATGTTCAGTATTAGTTAAGTAGAGATGAACTAAGGAAGATATGGTGTGCCCTGGTCCTATTTTTATCCCCAAAGACTGCCTGAATGTTTCCCTTGGAATGTGTTAAAAGCTGGCTAGTTTAGAAGTACTTACCAGATCTTAGGCCATTCTGTGTTATCTTTGTGTTTGTCTTGAAAGTAGCCAAGTAAAGCAGAGCTAGGAGAGTATTTGTGGTGAGCCCAGCCTGCTAGTTTCTACTCCAATGGTTTCCTTCAATTTTCCCTTTGTTTTAAAATGTTTTCTATTGAAAGTGTATCAAAGGATGGCTAGTTTAAAAGTACTTACCAGATCCTAGTTTACATTTGCTGTTTTTTCTGTGTATGTTAAAATACTAGTTTTAAATTACTTACGATCTTGGGTCGCTTTTGTTCTCAATCTCGTTTAAAATTCTCCTTTTCTTATCAGACCATTTCATTCCATAAATCAATCTTTAAAGATATCCTTATACATAGATGACTTGCCCCATGGACTACTCTTGCCTCTTGCTGTTCCAATTAAACTCTATTATGACTCCATAGCCCAATGGACTAAAACCTGCAATTATCTATCTTTTTGGCCAAAGTTTGTTCTATTTGCTTGCAACTTCTCACCTTTGAAACTCTTTGCCTTTGGAACTTTCCACCTCAAACAATAATCATGCTCAACCATCCAAAACGCAGCAAAACCCTTGGTCTTCATAACTAGCCTAATATCATAACCCCAAACTTCAAAGACAAATCCATATTTGCACTTATTGGAGAGATCCCTCTCCGGATTCAGGAGGGCTGGATCCTACAATCCTTAAAGGCATGAAATGATGCTGTTTATGTGATTGTACTTTTCCGCATTATTTTCTCAATTACAGATTCCTAACATTTCCTTCGGCGACTGGAACCGAGTCAAATTTTCATCTTTTAGTTTTCTTTTTAGAAATTTCATAAACCTCGTGGAGTAAGGAAGGCACTTTTTAAAGCACTTAACAAGAAATGGTAATCATGATGAAACTTGTTTGAATTAGTGACAAACTAGGCAAACCCTAGGATTCTCATGAGGCTTTATCTAACCTTGAAATATCAGATGGCTTAGCCATAAGAGTAGACTATCTTTGTCTCTTAACCGTATCTAAGTTTTGAAACAGAGTTAGGACATTCTTAGAAACCACACAACTGAAAAATAACTCAGAAACACAAAAATATTTCATATTGGTATCAAATAAACATGGTGGTGGACCATAAAACATTTTACCTCCTTAGGAGCTAAAAACATCCACTTGGCGACTGAACAACCTTACTAGACCTTAAGACTCCACCTGGAAGAACCTTTGTTTACTATAATATCATTCCCAAACCTGTTAACACTGTGATTAAAATAAAACAGACTAGTTAACTTTAAGATTGTCATATAAGTGAAGGAATTTTCTGTTTTGTATAGTCTTAAAAAAAAACATAGTGGCTTCTAGAAAGATTCATACTAGAGCCTATCGAGACCCTGATCCACCTGAAATAGTTGGTAACCTAGAAAGTATCCTTATGAATTCTCCTAAGATTAAATTATTAGATGTTTTCAGATCACCATTGAGAGCTAGTTCAGTTCTTGAAAATCTTACAGCTCTACAACAATCACAAGCTGACTTAGTAAATCCATTTAGAACTAGGTCATTTGATGATATAATCCAGCTAGACTCTGAGTCTTAACTTTCATCCATGGAGACAAGTGAACATCCTAGTAGTAGAGAAACAACACCTCCTGATTTTCATTTCCTTCACAATTTAGGTGTCTCTCATCCAAGATCAGCTCAGCAATCTATTGTTGTTCCATCCACATCCCTTCATCCTTCATTCACTGTCCAAACCACTCCACTTCAGCCCACTTTTCCTCTTGTTAATCCACCTCTTGTAAATCCACCTACACCACATATCATGCCAGCATGGTATCCTCCCTTAGTCCTTCCTGTATCATTAGTCAATCTTCCACAGGACTATCAGTCCAAAATTCCATTATATGATGCTAGTAATGCTACAACGACATCACAACATGTGGATAAGATGAATGACTACTTTGATAGAAATGAGATCGATGATGATTCTGTCAAGCTTAGATTATTTGCTCAGAGTCTGGGGGGAGAAGTAAGAAAATGGTTTAAAGGCTTAACCCCCCATAGTATCAATGATCTCCATGCCTTCCATCAAACTTTCTTAAACAAATGGGAAGTGAAGAAGAATCCTCTCCAAGTCCTTTCTGATTTCAAGAACCTCCATAGAAACACTGGGGAAAGTGTGCAAGCTTATTGCACTAGATTTAACAGTGTGTATAATGTCATTTCCCCTTATCTAAAACCTCCACAAGGCTCAGATTTAAACAAGTTTCCTGAAGGGTTTGACCCTAAAATGGCCTATCAGCTGAGGCAGAGAGATTCTACAACTCTTGAAGAGATGAAAAAAGGAGCTCTTGTTGTGGAAGTCAACTTGATAGAGAAGAGAGCAAGAATGAAAAATGAGAAGAGAGTGTCTTTTAGAGAGGAAAACACACCTTCTACTTCCAACTCAAAGATGGAGAGAATGATGGAGGAGATGATGAAAGAGATGAGCATAATTAAGAGAGCACAAGCAAGCCAAAATCAAAATGCTCTCCAAAATAGAAATCAGAACCAAAATCAGAATTTTAGAAGGAACCAACCTCCAAACAGACCTAGGGAAGATGATCAACATATCACTCCTCCCTTTCATCAAAACTATGTAAGTGAGGTTGAGGAAACAGATGAGATAACAAAGGAAGATGATATCAACATGCTGGGGGTAGATAATGATGACTTTGAGATTCATTATGATAGAAAACAAGGTCTATACACACCTTATGATGACAGAAGAGATGATGATGAAAATTATTATCAAGACATGGAAAATGTCATTATAGAATCTCAAAGAGAGTATGACCTTAGAATCAAAACCAATCAAAAAACTCCCAACACCAAAAACTCTGACAAATCTTCAAAAAAAAAGCACTACAACCAAGCCTAAAATGGTCAAACAAAAGGACAAAACAGTGGCTGTAAATTCTGATGATGGTAAACAGAAAGGGACTCAAAACAATGAAAAATAGAGTGCATACATTAGTAGTACTAACATCTCATCTAGTACTCCTGTTAAAACCATTTTTTCAAATGTAAATAGGACAAATCAACAAGCTGATATTGCTAATAGAATGACAACTAATAAGGCTGAGACCAACACTTTAAAGAGTCAAATTCCTTTAAGCCTGGAGCAGGAAATTTCAAAGATCAAAATCTCTGTTCCTTTGACTGAGTTAGCTGCCTAGCATGTATATAGGACCCAAATTTTGAAGGCTTTAAATATAGAGGAAAATGAGGATACAGTCAATCTTAATGATGACCAGCTCGAGCTTATTTTTGGTCCAAAGATTGAAGGTATGTATCAAGAGGGACCTGTTCCTCCCTTTTATGTGAGTTTAAACGTTCATGACAAAATTTTGCACAACGCTATGCATGACTCAGGAGATTCTCATAATTTAATGCCAAAAGCTGTAATGGAGAGCCTAAGTCTAGAAATCACCAGACCTTACAAGGACCTGTAATCCTTTGATTCCAGCAGAGTAAAGTGTTTAGGATTAATCAAAGACCTCTGTGTTAACTTAGCCCAGATTCCAGCCAAATGCTTAGTCATGGATATTGTGGTGGCTGATGTTCCCCCCAAATATGGAATGTTGTTATCAAGATCATGGGGGGCTAAGTTACAAGGGACTATGCAAATGGACATGACCTATGCGACTATCCCTATTTTCAATCAGACTAGAAGACTTTACAGGGAGTCTCATATGCAAGACACAGTTACAAGTCAAGACAGACCGCAAAACTCCCCTTTATACTCTTTAAACACATGCCTTGATTCATTTATCCTTTTTAACGAAGAAACATTGGATGAATAGGTAACTTTAACAGAGTTAATGGCCGATAGAGGGGAGGAGGTAAACACCACAGAACTGTCAAAACAGTTAGCTGAACTGTTAAACAAGAGTGAACCAAATATGGGTCTTGAACTACAAGTCATGTGTCCTTTGCTTTTAAACCTTGACACTCAAGAAAATGTTCCTCCACTTAACGAAAAACCTGAAGAGTAAAAAAAAATTCAATTAAGTGCCGCTAATCATGAACTATTAGAAAGCACTTTAGTTGAAGAGGATA